>QLTV01003334.1:128709-140051 GCA_003457575.1 Thermophis baileyi | reverse complement strand
ACGGAGTAAGAGTCCAATCTCACTGACCCATGCTTTATAATTCTGTCCTGACTGTTTTAACTTTGCATCGCCAGTCAGTGGAATAACAGGTGTGTGCTGAGCAATGTATGCCTGCGGAACTTGCTGTGACTGAGCTAAAGGCACTTGTGGTTGGAGCTGAGACTGTTGTGCAAGCTGTGCTAAAGGCATTCGTATCTGTGGTTGCTGTGCTTGTGACAGAACCTGTGACTGCTGCACCTGTAAATGTGGCCTTTGTATTCTGGGTGTCCCTTGCATTTGCGCTCCCATATGTATGCTGCCTGCTTGAGTGCCCTGCACTTGTCTCTGCTGCAGTAAATCCTGCTGTGTCTCTCTTAAATCATGACCTCGGTCAAACAAGTGGAATATTTATTAGAAAGCCTATGAGTTTGTCAAGAATGCATCATAATAAACTAATTTTACTTCATGTTTTGATTAGGTGTCTTCTGTAAGTATAGGGGTTATCTCAAAGTGCAGCCCTTGCATTTGCGCTCCCATATGTATGCTGCCTGCTTGAGTGCCCTGCACTTGTCTCTGCTGCAGTAAATCCTGCTGTGTCTCTCTTAAATCATGACCTCGGTCAAACAAGTGGAATATTTATTAGAAAGCCTATGAGTTTGTCAAGAATGCATCATAATAAACTAATTTTACTTCATGTTTTGATTAGGTGTCTTCTGTAAGTATAGGGGTTATCTCAAAGTGCAGTAGTGTGATCTTCTAAAATAATACATCTTTGTTTTATGAATAAAACTAAAAAATAAAACTATTGTGATTGGCAGATAGCTCTGACAGAAGTTACACCTCTTTAAGCCTAGCCATCTCTTAAAATTTGCTTTAGGCTTTACTCCATATTTTATATGAACAGACCCACAGTAGGTGTGTCCATATAGCACGAACAAGTTTTAAAGCACTCCTACTTTGTTTGCACAAACTTAATCAGCATTTTAAAAAAATTGCAATTCTTCTAAACTACTTGTGACCTCTGGAGATTGCAACCCACAATTTGAGAACCCCAGCCTTGGTAGCACCAAAGATGCTTTTTTTCAAGAGGCAATTGGACTTTCTGGTTTTTCTTTGAAGACATTTCGCTTCTCATCCAAGAAGCTTCTTCAGCTCTGACTAGATGTTGGGGAATGGAAGGATTTATACTCCTTGCAGACAGCTAGTCATTCTTGTAGCGGGTCATTAAGGTCACCTGGAGGTTTATCTGTGTCATCAGGGTCACCTGAGTGGTGCAAATTGGTGTGGAGCCTTCTTGGAACTGTTGAAAAGACTGTGTTGTAGATTGGAGATAGATGATGTTGTATCCCTCCCCCTCTGTTGAGAGAGGACTGTTCAATTCTGACAAAAATGGCCTCTTTGACCTCTCTTTCAAACCAGCAATCCTCTCTGTCCAAGAGGGGTTAAAGAGGAGTTTAAGGGGTTTCTTTCAAATTACTATGGGATTTAAAAAACCAAACAGTCTGTATATTGATTAAGCAAATTTAGGCATCTAATAAAATAGTATTTCTTTTATTTATCCATTAGGTAATATATTCAGTTAGATTATCATTTCCAGAAGTAAACAATGATGGCTGAGAACCTAGACAAGTTCCTTGAAGATCACAAAGCCAGGTTGTTACAGGACAAGGCAAAACTTGAAAATGATCCCCCATACATGGAGATGCAGGTAAGATTTTATTTTAAAATAAATAGATTAACACAACCCTGTTCCTTTAATTCTGCTTCTGTAGTTCAGGTTAAAGACTCTTACAGATCTTTCTGTCCAAATGACCATATAAATTGTGATTTGCTTTTTAATCCATATTAGACCATCATACCTACAAACTTCACAGGGGGGAGGAACAATATATAATATACACACTCCTCTTTTCTATACAGTTAGCTGACTACCTCTTCTTGTGATTCAAAATTATGTAGTTCAAAAGCTTACATTGTTAATGTATTTGGGGGGGGGGGGAACCCTGATATATTAAGAAAACAGGATTATCTTGCTCTATTAGGTCAATCTCCTTTTCAAAAATATGAGAATGACTGAACTTGTTTCCCCCACTTCTCCATTAGCCCTAGCTATCAAGCCAAAACTTGGAAGGGGGGGGGGATGAAGAATCATCAGAAAGCTAGTTCTGTGGTTTTTATGCTTTTTCTTACTCTGAGTAGCACTTTTTATACCTTTTGCATACATTTGTTAGTTGTACCTTATCATTTTTTCTTTTTCAGAATAAAAGTGCAGAGAAACTTTCAAAGGCTAGTGAATTATTAATCTCCATGGCTAAAGAAAACATCCCACCGAATAGTCAACATATTGCTTTGCATGGTATTATTTTTTTCTAATGGTTATTGTGTTGCAGTCAGTGGGAAATGATTACATTGATCTAAAAGGTTGAATTTATCCTAGTATCCTTGTTATGTTATCATAGGTTCAACATATTTTAAGCTAAGTTTTTAAATATGATGTGGTGATAAGCCAGAATGGCCTGTCATACTTCGTGCTTAATGGATAGCCTTGCAGTGCAAGATGGTTAATGCTTCTTTTTGAGGGAAGGTGTGATGTCACTTGGTTTAAAAAAAGGCCACTATGCACCCTGTTCCAATCTTATCAAGCAGGTTGTTCCAGTCTGTAGTCATTGCAGGAAGAGCAGTTGGTTCAATTTGAGACTGCAGGACTTGTTTATCCCTCCCATGTTAATTAATGCCTGTCTGCAACTGCTGGTCATTTATTCTTTGGAGTAAAATATCCTTAGTATACTGATGATGTTTAGCCGTATATTGCCACTTCAGGTCAGAGGTTTAAGGGATTGAATGTTCAGATTAGGCTGTAGCAAGATGGAAGTGTTGGTAGTTTGTAAACATCTTGACAGAAATATCGGTTTCAGTGGCTGCTCTAAGATGAAGATACAGTCCCCCAAAAGAGCAGGTCTATGTTTTGACTTACGGCTCCAGCTGGAATAGCAATGGAAACTATAGCAAGGGAGGCTTGGCAATGTTAACTCGGACTTGATTATCATGCAACAAAACTGCACATGGCGTTGCTTTAAAAATGATTCAGAGGCTGCATTTGATTCTGAATGTATTAACTAGACTGTTATCAGAGAAAACCTGCTCTTTTGGGGGTCACTGCACTGGACTTCTGTTTGCAATTTAGCATGCTTATTATTACCTAGAAAACCCTGTAAAGTATTTCTAGGTTTTATCAGGAAGGTATTAACATGACTCACTAACATGATCCTGCCTGTCCTATAGGGACACCTAGAAATTTACATTTTATTCAAAATTTCTGGGTTTAAGCAGAATATGAATTCTGTAAAACAAATAAAAGATAAATAAAAAATAACCCTAAGATGTACTGTGATGTATGAACTGTGGCTTTAATATTATGAGAGCTGGGCAAGTCCTTTTAAAGTGATGATTTACAACTGCAGGTGTGCCAGTTAAGCACCTTTGTTTGAATTAATTCAAGCAGTTCAATTTTTCCAGGTTGGTTTGCTACTTTTGGCCATCTCTGTATGTGCACAACTACTTCGTTTTACCATATTCTTTGGGGTACTTCAATTTTTGTCTATATATGCTCCAGGTTCTTTTTCAACCTGGGCTTAGTGATAGATATTATCACAGAGGTTTAGTAGTTACTTAGCAACAGCAGTTCCCCTCACACGTGACTTTCCTCTGTTTAAATTTAATTTATTCTGCTATATCATGTAGCTGCCATTCGTGATGAATTTTTTTTTCTTGTGAATGACATTTGAGATTATTATAGGTGTTAAGGAATTGTGCAGAGTAACCTCTGGGCCCTGAAGGTTTGCACAGTTCACCGTAATGTTGCAGTAGATATGAGTAATGATTCAGTCAATACACAGATACGTTAAAGTGTATAAAAGTAGTTTACTTAAAGAGATAGCACAGTCCAAATAACAGTCCGAATCATACACGTTTAGTCAGTCAGTATTCAGAAGTACAGCAGTCTTCTTACCAGCCTTTCTTTGTCTTTATCAGCAAAGATTCTCTACTATCACAGATAGCTAGCTACACACAGAGCTTACTTTTAGACACGAAGTCACTCAGCAATGAATCAGCAAAAGAGAGAGAACTAACCATGTTCTCTAGCTCCCTCTTATGGCCGTTACTGCCAATCAGAATGCAACAATGCATTTAAAGCAATATTACATATATACATTAAACAGTGATTTGTGGCTTGTTTATATTAACCAACCCAACCGTTTGGACAGAGTCCTAACAACAGGAATTATTTTGGAAACCTGTACTAAATTAATTACAAAGTAAATATGGAAAATACATTTTTTAGAATTAATGTTAAAGTAAACTGTGGCTTTAAATTTTGAATTTGTTAATCTTTCAGAAAGAATGTAATTTTGAAATTGGGATAGATATTGATACCAACAAAGTAACTGAGGAAAAAATATCTAAGCTCATTTTGTAAAAAGAAGTGCTACAATAGTTGTATGTTAATCTTAGCTTAGCAACTACTACTACTCAAAATGCAGGCTGATTTCAATGTATAGGATGCTTAGTTATGAATTTTATATTGTGTTTTCTGACAAATCAGTAATGCACTTTAGGTACATAGAACCTACATACATTTTCCTTGCAGTTCTTTAGAAGGTGTAGCTGCTGTTTGTCTAAAGCCAGGCTTAGAAAATGGTCTAATACAGATAGTCCTCAAGTTACGACCATAATTGAGCCCAGAATTTCTGTTGCTAGTGAGAAATTTGTTAAGTGAATTTTGCTCCATTTTACAACTTTTCTTTCCACAGCTGTTAGGTGAATCACTGCAGTTGTTAAGCTAGTAACATGGTTGTTATGTGAATCTGGCTTCCCCATTGACTTTGCTTGTCAGAAAGTCGCAAACAGTGATTCCATGACTCTGGGACACTGCAACCATAAACATGAGTTAGTTGCCAAGTGTTTGAATTTTGATCACATGACCATGGGGATACCGCAATGGTTATAAATATGAAAAATGGTGTGCCGTTTTTCAGTGCCGTTGTAATTTCGAACAATCACTAAATGAACTGTTGTAAGTGGAGGACTTCCTGTAGTTGGTATTTAGACTCATAACGTTTATACATGCTCCATGTACCGGTAGCAAACAATTATGTCAATGTCAGTATTCAATGGCATGGATTGTGGAGTTTTCTGTTCATATTGACATTCTTGGATTCATTAAGTATGGCTATTTACAAATTACTGTTTCTCTCAATTTCAGTTCATCATCTGATAAAATGATAAAATGCTGGGCTATCTGGCAGAATGTTAAAGCAAAAATCTATACATATTTCAGAAATTAAAAGTTCTAGATAAATAATACTTCTCCAAAGTTTGTTTCATGAATACAAAAACATCTAGGAAAGTAGGTTACTGAAAAGGATAAAATTTGCTGCCAGATCAAAATAATCGCATATGATGTTTTTGCACATGGATTAAAATCAAGAAACAAGTTGTCCAAGAGTTCTTTCCAGAGGTGGGATTCAGCAGGTTCTGACCAGTTCTGGAGAACCGGTAGCGGAAATTTTGAGCAGTTCAGAGAACCGGTAAATACCACCTCTGACTGGCCCCGCCCCCATCTATTCTCTGCCTCCCGAGTCCCAGCTGATCGGGAGGAAATGGGGATTTTGCAGTAACCTTCCCCTGGAGTGGGGAGGGAATGGGGATTTTGCAGTAACCTTCCCCTGGAGTGGGGTGGGAATGGCGATTTTACAGTATCCTTCCCCTGCCACACACACCAAGCCATGCCCATGGTCCCAGCTGATTGGGAGGAAATGGAGATTTTACAGTATCCTTCCCGTGCCACACCCACCAAGCCACGCCCACCCCGCCACGCCACGCCCACCAAGCCACGCCCACAGAACCGGTAGTAAAAAAAATTAAATCCCACCACTGGTTTTTTCCCTTTTATCTACCCTGTCTTTTCCAATTTAATAATCATCAATTATTGCAAGTGAGAGGAATATTGATTATATTATATTTTATTGTATTATATTAATTATATTTTATTTATATAATTTATGTAACATAATTGGAGAAGAAAAAAAACAGTGACAAAAAATTAAATGGAAGAGGCTGGATTTCTTAATAAAACAGTGTTTGGTAAAAGAGCCTGTTAATTTTTCATCTAATACCACTTTTTGCTCTGCCATTTCTATTTTCTCTTCATCCAGCCCTTTCTCTTTGCCAGAAAATGTGTACATTCTTACATTTTAGCATATTGAAACAAAGTTCATATGGAATGTCCATCCGTTCATACAGTATTTATGATAAAACTTCTGTTTGGTGTTTAATTAAGATCAGAATAATTCTCTTGTTTACTTCTTCTCCTTAAAAATCTTTGATAATTTAAATATCAGGAAGAATACATTTATGAACTGTTCTCTTTTCTATACCAAAAGATCACAAATACAGACTTACTTTTGCAATTTACCATTGCTGAACATGCGTATGCTTAAAAGTATTTGGTGGTGTCAGTAGTCTGGCAGTGGTAAAAATGACATCACTAGAAGTGACCTAAAATAACAATTAAATGTAGTTTACCCTCAGAGGCCTCCTGGGAAAACACCATGACAGCACCAAAAAGAGTATGTGTTCCATATTTGGATTTTGATTTGTAAATGTTTTGATCTTGGAAGGTAAAAATCACCTTGTTCAGACAAACTAACTGTAGTCTAACATACTAGCTGTTACGAGCTTGATGAATTTGGAAATTTCATAAGGATAATTTAGTGAATATTTTCCCTGGTTGCTTTAGTATTTGAAAAAAATACATATCAATGAAAGTTCCCATTTTGTGTAGTAGTAGCTACTGCTGTACCTGCATACTGTAAACCTCTTATTAACATATTTAGCATATAAAATTTAGTATATTTTATTTACCAAAACAGGACTGTAGCTGTCAGGTTAAATTAACTAATACATGTAATATTGCTCATTAAGACATTCTCTGTAGTTGCAATATATTGATAATAGTACAAAAGAGGCCATTAGTATTTAGGAAGATATTTGTATATACAGTATTACCAAGCAATTGATCGTGGAATTTATGAAATCCAACTGCCATTGAAAAGAAACCAGTGTATTTAGAAAAGTAGCTATCTGCTTTCCAGTAAGCTGTAGGGATCTCTTATAGTCATCCTTGTTAAAAATATTTCCATGATGTCATAAAGGACCAATACTCATAAGCTGCTGTTATGTTATATGCTTATCATGGTATATAATGCATTATGAGGTTCAAGCAACCTCCCAAATAAATAGTCACAGTTGTATATTTTTTAAATAAGCTATAGCTCATGCCCAACATGCCTAAAGTTTAAATGTTGTGCGACCTTGGAGATACTCTGTATTTTCCTGTCATATTAATCTGATAAGCATCTTATTCCTCTCCTACTTTTTTATACCAGAAAAGTTTCTTTGCTTCTTAAAAATACATTGACATTATAAAGTCTAATCAAACTCATACTGATGTGCAAGACAGATCCACTAAGTTTAATGGAGCTAAAGGAGTATAATCTATTTAATTATGTAAACATACAAAATGTTTATTTCTATTTATGTTTAAAAGTTTTTAATGTTTTAATTGTTTTAACTAACTTGCTTTCTGTATGCTGCCCAGAATCACACTGTGAGATTGGCAGCTATATAAATCCAATAGATGCAGATTTAGCCATTAATCTTGTATTGTCTTTATGACTAGTTCCATAGCATTACATCTGAGGTTCTGATATTAGGGTTTGCTCTTGTTAATTGTGGCTTTTGTTTTTTTAATTTAAATAGCTGGATTACATGGAATCTATTCTTAAAGCCAGCTGGATGACTCTGGACCAAAATATGTTTATTTTTATTTTTTTGATTCCTTTTGGAGAAGAAAATCTAAACAAAATAGGGGAAATTGGTATTTTGAATATCTAAACAGAGAGCCAGTTTGGTATAGTGGTTAATTCATCAGGTTAAAAATTAGGAGACCATGAGTTCTAGTTCTGCATTAGGCCTTAAGCCAACTGGATGACCCTGGGCCAGTTCATCTTAGCCTTAGGAAGGAAGCAGTAGCAAACCACTTGTGAAAAATCTTGCCAAGAAAACTGCAGGGACTAGGTCCAGGCAGTCTCCAAGAATCGGACAAAATTGAACAGGAAAAAAAAAGAGCTAGACCCACTAGGTATTTATTATTTCCTTCACCCCAGCTGCTTGTAACAGATGCAAATTGGTTACTAGTTTCAGTGATGTCCCATAAGTGCTTTTTTCCAAAAGGCAACTGGTCTTTGTTTTTTCCTTGAAGACGTTTTGCTTCTCATCCAAGAAGCTTTTTCAGCTTGAGCTTGAGCTAAAGAAGCTTCTTGGATGAGAAGCGAAATGTCTTCAAGGAAAAAAAACGAAGTACAGTTGCCTTTTGGAAAAAAGCACTTTTGGGACACCCACACTTGGATGACTGAGAATCTCCATAGACATTTAGTTTCAGTGATAATTACCTGACCCATGCTACCAACATGGCTCAACTCTCTTTGCTACTGGTAGTTGATAAATAGAATTTATCAACTACAGTAGCAGTTCAGCAGGATATTTGGCACAGATATTTCACATCAAATTCTGGCAGGGATTGAGCATAGAACTTTCTACAAGGTACGTGCTTTGCTGCTGAATTGCAAGCCACTCTGTAGAATGTGTGCAAGGGCACTGCAGGAATAATGTGAATGAACCTCTGACCCTCTGAATTGTATTGCATTGGAACTTTATTGCTTCCAGTCGCTATATCCTATTTCAATTTTGTAATCCAAAAAATTAGTTGACAGAAGATTCTTTATATCTACAATGATTAAAAAGGTTTCTGAACACATTGTAGAAAATACACATGTTGGATATAGCTTGGAAATTGTGTCAGATACATCTCCGCAGTGAAGTAAGCCTATATGATGGTTATATACAGTACTGTATTACTCAAGAAGCTCTTATTGATCTTCTTTCCTGTTTTAAAAATTGTAACCAGACTATGTTTATATCCTTAAGAACACACTGTAGTAAGAGTGCATTTTAAATCCCTGATCATAATTTTTAAAACTGGAACTTTTTCAATTCAGTTTCCTTTATAGGGTAATAGAAATATTAAATTACCTTTATTTGAATAAATTCTCAAGTTTGCTACACTGGAATATTGTTTGCACAGACCATTGATAAGAAATGTTTTGTATTTTGTAGACTATGGCTTAAGCTTGCCTCTGGGGGAGGATTATGAACATAAAAAACACAAACTAAAGGAGGAACTTCGACAGGACTACAGGCAATACCTTTCACAAGTAAGGAACTATCATTAAAACAGAACTGAACACTAATTTCTAGAATTTGTTGCTATGTAGCATCAGGATATTAGGTGCCATATAAAATATCTATGACAATATATTATTGGAAATTGATTTTGGAAGCTGCTTTGAAAGGAGTTTGGTTGGAAGATCAAAGGGAGAAATTGTATTTTGAACAGGTGAATACTTAGTTTAATTTAATCAAAAACTAGCCAAACACATTTTAGGCTAATGTGTACTGTAAGCCTATATTTTATATGAGTTTATGGTACATTGTATTATAACCCATAAAACTGGGCTTCCGTTAACTAAGACAATGGGAATTGTTAAAAGAGATGGATCGCATTAGAAAAATGAACAATGTGTATGGGGAGCGAGCCACAGCCAAAACCACAACATAAATAGATCACATTTTGGAATTGTATTATAGGGCAGGTTTTGGGGAGCCAAAAGCTTCATTTTTTTATGTTTCCTTGGGCAATAGAAGGCATATCACACAAATGAGCAAGGCTTTTATATATACAGGTAGTCTTCAACTTATGTTCACAAATGAGCCTGGAAATTTGGTTATAAGTTATTGCAGTCATTAAACAAGGTGGCCTTGTTCAATGACCACAATCTGACTTTCCCTATTGTGGTCGTGCCTTGGAGTGAGAGAAGCCTTGGGAGGCTCAGCATCCACAGACACACAGATGTCTGTGGGCTTGGAGGTGTTGGTCAGCTAGACCCACTGTCGCACAGACTCCCTCCTTACCCCATCATGCAGGTCCACTTACCTTTCTGTTGCCTCACTCCATCTTGCACATGGACCCCATTCTTGTGATGGTTTATTTAAGGTGTGATTTGGAGAAGAGCCTTCCAAACCACAGTGGAAATGATGCATTCGCTAGTGTTTTCTCCTCTGGAGAGGAAACCTTAGTGAATCTGGCATTCTGAAAGGCTCAGAGCCTCACCGTTTCAGAATGCTGAGGCTGATCAGGGGCTTTTAACATTTTCTCCTCTGGAATTCCACCTCTTTCACTAGCAACCTTTCTCATCTCCGCGTTCTGAAACATGATCGTTTTCTCCTTCAGAGAAATGCTGAGACACAGAGCCTTTAGCATTTTCTCCTCCAGAAAGGAGAAGAATACTAGTGAAAGAGATGGACTGAAATGCCAAGCCTTTCAGAATGTTGCAGAGCCTTTCAGAATGCTGGCTTTGCTAGCATTTTTGCCAGATTGAGGTCCATTCCTTCAGGTGTAGGATGCTTTCCCTTTCCAGCAGAGAGGCTAGAAGAAATTTCTGGGGGAATGGACCTCAAATCCTCACTTACAACCTCCCCTACGAGTTTCCCAAGAACCTGCAAAGAAGATTGCAAATGGTGATCACATGATCACAGGTCACTTGGCAAAATGCAGTAATGTGAGGGCAATGTAACATTTTATGATGTCTGGATGTGCTTTATGGGCCTTAAAGCACCATGGCTAGCATGACTGCAAATGGCTGTTAAACAACCGATCATTAATTGAGGACTATATGTAAGACTTTGTAAAACATTTCTGGTGGTGGTTATGTTTGGGTATATTTTTGGTGTGTATGAAACTTGACCCTAAGTTTTAAATATTTTATTTACTGACACAAGAAGTAGCAGGAACCTCTACCTCACATTTTCATTTATGTTTAGTTAACATTGCTGTGATGTGTTATTTGACAATATTTAAGGAACTGCAGGTCAATCAGCATTATTCAGACAAATGAAAGACTAGTGAAGTGATACATCTATCTAGATTAAATATGTTAGAGGGTTTTTACTTATAGATAAATGGAAGATAAAAATATTGAAGAAGCAGCTGGAAATAGAAGGGAACAAGAGAAGATAATGCCTGAAAAATAGAGGCAGTTGAAAAACCCCCAGAAGAATATTTATATATTCAGTACAAAAAAGTGAGACATGAATTTGGATTAGAGAAATGGAAAAATAACTTTAGTATATAATTAACCTTAGCATCAAAAGATGAATTAGCAGAAAAGATTATGTTTTATATC
>QLTV01003334.1:86446-128510 GCA_003457575.1 Thermophis baileyi | reverse complement strand
TCTCTCTGTTAAATCACCTGGTATACCCAAATATGCGTCTGTCTGTCTGTCTGTCTGTCTGTCTATCTATCTATCTATCTATCTATCTATCTATCTATCTATCTATCTATCTATCAGTTCATAAGGTAATGGCAGGAAGAACAGACTTGGTTAACAACTAGTTTTAAAAAAATCTACTTCCAGATGTTTTAAATCCTTTTGTGCTGAATTTTCAGTATGTGCTTGAGTTTGTGTGATGATACAGTAGCAAAGATAATAACCCCAATATGTATAGAAGAATTTCCAGTGACAGTTTTCCAAAACATTGGAAATGTTTTTAGAAGTAGTTAAATTTAATAGTGTAAATTGATATATTAGATATTATTTACTGCACTTTTAAAGAATCGGCTTCTTTAAATTGTTTTCAATTTGCACATGTCTGTCTAAAGAAGGAAAAAAGATTCAGAACTATTGTTGACAGAATATTCTTTAAGATGAAATCTGTTTTCCAAACTTTTAGGGTATGTCACAGGCAAAAAAAAAGGTATGATTCTTGCATTATGCTACTCTTCAAATTAATATCTCACTTTATTTGAATGTGCTATTAAAAATCTTGGGTGAAAAATCAGTCTTTGTGCTTGGCTTTGTTTTGCGGCTGTCCCACCATTAAAAAATTGATTTTCACATGCTATTCATAGTTTTCTGTTCGTATCATCTTAACTGTACTGATGCTCCGTCCTGTATTTGATTTCACTGAAAAATTGATAATTCTGTATTACCTAAATATAATCAATACAGAATATACAAATTGATTAGCAGTTTATATTAGCTTTACATTATTTCTACAACATATAAAGATCATTTGATTTAAATATATATTTATTTCATTTTTTATAGAAAAGGTATTTAACATCAGGTGAAGTTGACCCATATACTCAGGGACTTTCTCTTCCTATTTGCGACAGAAGATCAGCTAAGGTAAGTTCTTGGGAAGTTAAACAATTTGCAGAACTGTTGTGATTTGCAAATATATATTTTGGTGTATTTTAACTTGCAAATTAGAAAATAAAAAGTTTAACAGTCAAAACTAACTTGTTGCAATGAGTGGTGTAAAGTAAGATTTAAGTTCAAATTCTTTTGGTTCCATTTTAAAAAAAACTAGTCTACGTATTATTTTACCAACTTCCGATTTCAAAATAATTTCCCCATTTGTTTGGATAGCTAATTACAGTACTGTATTCCTGCTGGTATGTATAAATGATTGAATAGTCAAGTTTCAGGGGAAATGTTCAGGGTACTACCTTCTGATTTTATATTGTTAATGCTAAAAAAAAAAAGCAGCTCGTATATTTTCAAAAATGAATATCAAATTATGATTTCCTTGTTTGGGTGAAACTTTGTTGTGCTTTGGCGAAATGCATTTTGCATTATAGTGATCCCCTGGAATATGAAATTCTAAATAAACCTCAGAACCTTGATTTTAGTTACATGTAGAGTCTCTGTGTTTCTATATGCTAACAGATCATACGTATAAAATTGAAATTGAGCTTTTTTGCAATCTTGCTTCATATATAGAAAAATCATGTCCCTATGGTTTAAAACCTTTTGCTGCTTCTGTGCAATTTCTGATATTTGTTCTAGGACAGGTTAAGACTTGAAAGAAACAAGGAATACAATCAGTATCTCAGGGAAAAGGAAGAATGGAATGAAAGGTTAAGAAGAGTAGAGAAGAAACAAATAGAGGTAAAAGATTTTTTTTCAATCAT
Source organism: Thermophis baileyi (assembly GCA_003457575.1). Classification (NCBI taxonomy): domain Eukaryota; kingdom Metazoa; phylum Chordata; class Lepidosauria; order Squamata; family Dipsadidae; genus Thermophis; species Thermophis baileyi. Next base: position 126,765 of record QLTV01003334.1, on the reverse strand, counting down.
ACTGGAACAATGGAATGATACCAATGATTAAGCTGCAAGAAAGATTAATTGGGGATTGACAATAATCTTTTTTTCTATTCTGTTATATAAATCCATTAGCTTATAAATATAGACAATGGTGGATTAACATAGGTTGAGGCAATATAATATTGGCTGGGGTTTTTCTAGATTTTTATCAGAAAGTTTATATGACATAATATAAATCCGCTCTGTTTAACCGCTTTTTTAAATTTTTGCTTGCCATTTCTAAATATGTGAATGAGAGGGAAAAGTAATGATCATATTTTTGGCATATCTTTTCTTCGTATTTAGTTTAAAAATGCCTAGATTACCTATCACCTCATATAAATTGATATACAAATAAAATGACATGTCAACTGTCTCAAAATTATACAGTATCCCCCATAAAAGCGGGCGGGGGGGGGGAATCTGAAATATAAAGCCATTTCAACCAGGTACCAGATTAAATTTATAGAAGATTAAATGGCTAGAAAAATATAAAAAGTTTACGTTGATGCCCAAACAAATACAGGCGGCTAATCTGATCTTTGTTGACAGAATATTTTAAAATTATGGCATTACCAAACATAAGACTCCTTCCACTTTGTATCTTGCATTGCATGTCTTATATTGAAAGCAGTTCATTGTGGTTATTTAATATGCCATTACATTTCCTCTTGCTTTTTGAGTGTTTGTGAAAATGGCTAATTAAAAATAAAATGTGACTTAAAATTGAAACAAATACAACCAAAATGATTTTGTTGTATTTAGTCTTTAAATATTTGTCTTGTATTAACAGCATGACACAGATATCCATAAGCAAAATTTTGCTGTTAGCAGAATCCAATCAGAATTATATGCTCCAAATGTGTCTTTTCAAAAAGATGAAGAATCCAGCAAGAAAGATGCTTACACATCTACAGATACCTATGATGGGTTATCAAATATAAGATTATTGTTAGACCAACAACATAAACAAGATATTGAACCTGGTTTTGGGGATTCATTACTGAATAAAACACTTGATGAAAAACTGAAAATTTCCAGTCGAAAGCAAGGAAAGCTGGATGGCAAACCGGATAACTATTCCCAAAGACATCACAAGTATGAGGATCATGATCCTGAAATAAATGATGAAATGGATCCCAGGTTTCGATATGAAAGTGACTATGACAAAAAACCATTGCGGGTCTTTCATGCCCAAAGGTAAATTTACTTTCCTTATTAGTGTACTTTGAGGTGAATGATGGTAAGCATCTTTGTCCCTGAGTTCAGCTGTCCCATGCTAGCCCTCCCTATCCTAAATAATTATCTTAAGGCTAGCAATTCTTCTATACCACTGTACTTCAGCTACCTCATTTTGTATTCAGAACATTATTGTATCATACTTATTCCATATTCGTAATGTTGAGTACAGTTTTCAGGAACTTTGTTCATTTTACGTTAAAATATATGTATAAATTTCCTTCAAAGTTCCTGAAAACTGTACTCAACATTACGAAATAATCTCAGGAGCACACATTTAAGATTGGTGTTTGTTCATTTTACTTTAAAATATATGTATAAATTTCCTTCAAACACCAATCTTAAATGTGTGCTCCTGAGATTATTTCACTCTGATACCTAGATTTTTTCCCAAAATCTAAGGATCATGAAATCAGAATATTAAGTATCAATATTTATAAGAATGTCTTAAAGTCAGTATTTACATGAGTCTCCAAATTTCATGCTGCCTTCTCACAGTGCTTCTTGCAATGTTTCTTGCGATGCTTCTGAGGCCTTCAAAAGTATTGTGATTAACTAACAGCCATAACTTCAGGGACCAGGAGTAAATACCATTTGTTCAGTGCTGTTGTAACTGTGAATGGTTACTGAATAAATCATTAATTGAGGACTAATTGTATTACGATTCATTTCCTGTTGAAGAATGGTTGGATGATGTGTGTGCCCCTGGGACTAGCACAATTTTTATCAGCATCTGTTTTGACACTTTTGCAACTTTGTCAGTTATACCTTTAAATAATATTTTGGATACTTTAGGATTTACCATTAAATCCTATTCTAAGTTGGCTTAAACTTTCTATATTTAAAAAAAATGATTCTGTGGCCAATTTTTCATCTTTCATTTCAGAAGTCAAAGAAATTCTCCTATCGAGCAAGTACAGACTGCTGTTGATAGAGTTCCATATGCCACAGGACTAATACTTGGTATGTTTGAAAAACTGGGATACTGAAAAATGTTATATTTTGATACTACATGTAATTATTGTTCAGTTTTTCATTATCCTTAGCTCCTAATTAAACCAAGGACCTAATTAGGATTGATGACTGAGAAAAGGCCCACTGGAGCAACCTCCTCAGGAATTCTAGCCAGCAGTTGAGATCCAGGAGATCGTGGAGGCCATTGTCAAGGAGATAGATAGTTGGTATCCCAGCAACAGCCTCAGCTTGTCAGAACAGCCCAATTTCATGCACATATTCCCCAGTCTAGTTATTGCAAAACTTTTTTTTTCTGATCCTGGCATCACAATAGCTGTAGGATCTAAAACTCAATTTTTGATAAGCCCATCTTTATCATTGTGCAGCCATGTCTCACTTATACACACACGAGGTTTACAACCTTTATCAATACTTTATGAGCAGACAGAGTATTACTGCACATAGACCTGGCATTTATCAACAGCAGTTAGAGACCAGTTCAGTCACTTCGACTCAGGGTGGGGCAACTGACTTAGGAGGAGGGAACTTTACTTAAATGCAAGTGAGATGGAGTGCTATATATGTTCAGTAAATTGAATGTGACCATGCCAACTTATAATGGTAGTTCTGGCAGTGCCAGTTGGCATTGTTAGGCAAATCCCACACTATCAGTGTCCTTTTGTGATCACCATTTGTGATCTTCTGCCTTTGCTTCTAACAAGCAAAAGCAATAAGGAAGCTGGCAATGAAGGTCATAAATGGTGATCATATGACTTTGGGACGCTACAATGTCATCATTACAAGCTGGTTGCCAAGAGCCTGAATTTTGTGACTGTAGGGACTTTGTGACGGCTGCAACTACGAGGACTCGTTCCCCTCGTTTAGCATAGTTAGAATACTTGCTGGACCTTAAATGAAGACTACACATATTTCAAATACACAAGTCCAGCTGCTGTTTTCTGCAACTCATCTCTGATGTCAGTGTCAACAGCAACTCTTTCTCCTCAAGGAGTTGTCCGTGGTGGGAGCACCATCCACATAGATACCTCCCACTACTAATGTAGCCTCCTATATAGCAGATTTCTGGCAAATTGTTGCTTATTTCTGAAATATTTTTGGGTTTCACCAGTCTAAAATTTCTTGCATTTCACTGTCCAGCTCACTGTTTCCCTCATTCTCAGATCTTCTAACTTGTCCTTATTCAAACTGTAATTTTCTCACTTTTATTTCCTCACGCTTCCAATATTTTCCAACATTCTCTCTTCAACTATATTCAAGAAAACCACTATTCTGATGGAAGAATTTAAAATATTAGATACAATATATAATCTTGAGCCGAGGTGGCGCAGTGGTTAGAGTGCAGCACTGCAGGCTACTTCAGCTGACTGCTAGTTGCAGTTCGGCGGTTCAAATCTCACCAGCTCAAGGTTGACTCAGCCTTCCAGCCTTCTGAGGTGGGTAAAATGAGGACCCAGATTGTTGGGGGCAATATGCTAACTCTGTAAACCGCTTAGAGAAGGCTGTAAAGCAATATAAAGCGATATATAAGTCTAAGTGCTATTGCTATTGCTATCTTGTTTCTTCTACTTTCTCATTATCCAAAACAATAATATGAGGTACTTTAGATACAGCTGATCAAACATTGCATTATTCTGCAGTACTTTTATTGGTGCATTTGAAATTTGAAAAAAAAAAAATTCAATCCTGCAGGCTGAGATACAGGGGATTGGATCTCCTGAATTTTTTCTTGTTTGACTTTAGAGATCATTTGCAGATATGACTCCTAGTTAAGTAAGATATCATTGCTGTACTATTGTTTCTCTGAAAATTGTTCTTACTGATTTTTCAGTCATATGAAAAATGGTTCACTAAAAATGGCACAGAGTGCCATTTAATTATTAATTCCAGTGGGAGTTCAGAACCATTTTATCTCGTTTGTTATCTAGTGAATAAGCTGTAATTCAGTTTTTGGATGTAAAGATGTTTCTTACTATGGTTACAATGTTAATGGAACTATGGCATCATTTTGGATGAAGAGAAAGATATTTGCTTCTGTGTTTATTTCCTTGTTTAGGAAGTCAAGACAGAGACTTGATTCAGAAAAGAAAAGAACAATACAGGCAAGAATTAATAGAGCAAATGGCTGAGCAGCAAAGAAATAAGAGACGGTAATAGAAGAATGATGGTTAAAAATTATTTCATGATTGATTCATAATAACACTTTTATTTTTACAGATAGATTGCAATTAGTTTGAATAGTGCAATATCGGATTTGGTGCAAATTATTGAATTCTACGGTATAGTGCAATATTGGGTTTTCAATCTCAATTATACAGAATGTAAAGGATGTATGTGTTTTTAATTTTATAGTTATAATGTACACTGAAGACGGCATTTAATTTCGTTGTACCATGTGTACACTAAACTAATGTGTACACTAAATGTACACATGTATACATTACATTGTACCATGTGTACACTAATGTGTACACTAACTTAGTTTAGTGTAAACTAAACTAAACTAAACTAAATTATAAATTGATACCAGATCATCTTAAGGCAATCCAGAATTCAGTTAGTGCAAGGCTAATGTGGTGCATTTGGGGCAAGTGTATGCACAGTTGCCACTGGGGGTTTAGATGGTAATAATTTTGTGTGGAAAATGGAGGAAAGGAAGGTTCTGCTCAAGGAAAGCTCAGAAAAAAGAGATTAATGTTGTAAAACTACAACAGAATATACAAGTTAAGCACATACATTTTGTAGATGGGTTTACCCTCTTTTACTGCTATACAGTATTTCATTAATAAACACATAAAATTTTATATTTAAACATTTTAATTGCCTATTTCTATTGAGCTGGAAGCAATTAATCATAGATAGATCACTTCAAATAGTGTGAATTCAAATACAGTAATGTGATCATTACTGTTACATAGGATTCGTCTATGTTAGCACTTACATAAAATTATATATATATACATGATAATTGTATAACTTTTTCTTTCTGAATTGTATTTTAATCTTTGAAGTGCATATTGGAAAAGAATATTCTCTCTAAAGTATATACATAACTACAGTGTGTAGCTTTTAAAGCAACACATTTTGTAGATAATGTAGTTGGATGAGCTTTCACAAATCTGATTGTAGCAGCTTTGGATATACACAGAATACATTTTTTCAGCATTTTGATAAGACTTTTCATAAGTATGAAACAGGGTCTAATGCAAAATACAAGTATTCATGTGCTGGTTTGTGTAACTTTGCTTTATAACAAAAGGAAATTTGATTCAATATTTTGTTCTAGATTTTATAAGAATGTTGTTTTAAATTGGTCAAAATTTATAGTAAAATGCTGTATGCTTTTTTAAAAAGCTACAGTAGTTACAGGTCGAGATGAAGGAAATGTCCAAAATACAAACCTAATGATTGAAAACTTCTGTGGTAAGTTTTGGACATTCTTGAGTCTTTCCTTCCTTTGAGATCTGTCTTTTGGAAACTGTTGATGTTTTTAATCCCTTTTTATTAGTTCTAACAGAAGTATCGGCCAGCTATGGATTTCTGAATTGAGGGATTTAGTTTATATGATAGATCTATGGCTCTCTATGGATCATTAGGAGGATCTGTTGGCCTTTGTCGTATCAGAGCACTGATTACAATGCCTTGAGCAGATGAAGCTATAGCTTTCCCAATGGGGTTGGTTGTTCATCTTGAATCTGAAAGATCTGGATTATTATGCTGAATTACTTTAGATAAATAAAATATCTCAAGCTAATATGTGTCTTAATCCTCAGTGAAAGTGGATTTCTCCCTCTTTATTTTAATAGTGAAAAGGAGCTTGAACTCTCTGTTGCTGCATCGGGAGTTGTAGACCCTGAAAAAAATGTGAGTTAATTATTCAGTTCTTTTCTAGCCTCAAAGCGTAATGCTGCCACCATCATGTTACATTGCGGATATGTTGACACACATGTTGTTTTTGCACTAAACATACTTTTTGGAATTATGGCCAAAAGGTTCAACCTTTGTTTCATCAGAATTATGGCCAAAAGGTTCAACCTTTGTTTCACATGCTTTTTTACTTGATGTAGGTTTGTAAATGTAGTCAGGGTTGGATGTTTTTCTTTGTAAGACAAGACTTCGTTCTTGCCACCCTAACCCTCAGCCCAGACATATGAAGTATACAGGAGATTGTTGTTACATGTAGTCATAATCAATACTTGCCAGAATTTCCTGCAGCTCCTTTAATGTTGCTGTAGATCTCTTGGCAGCCTCTCAAGACTAGTTTTCTTCTTGTTCATTCATCAGTTTTGGAAGGACATCCAGTTCTTGGTAATGTGACTGTTGTGCCATATTTTCTCCATCCGTTGATGACCATCTTCACTGTGTTCCATGGTATAGCCAATGTTTGGATTTTTTTTTTATACCCTTCTCCTGACTGACACCATCCAACAATGAGATCCGTTAGATGCTTTGTAGCTCTTTGCAGACGATGAATTTTGCTGTAAGAAGCAACTGGGTAAATACCAGAAAAATTCTATTAGAACAGCTGAACTTTATATGGGCTTGATCGGAGTCACTTTAATTGATGGCAGGTATGTACTGACTACTGTTTAATATCAGTTTGTGATTGATTAATTTTGAACACAGCCATATCCCTACTTATAAGAGGGTGTGCATACTTATGCAACCAAAAATTATTATAATTTTTTTTCTCCCTAAAAGATTTCAGGGTTTTTTCTATTGAATTGTACAGCTTATAGGTTATATTAAAGGTGGAAAAAATTCTGAAGTGATTTAACTTGTTCTGATGTTTTTACTTCTCAAATACCTGGCATTTTAACAGATGTGTAGACTTTTTATTTCCACTGTACAAGTGGGCCAAAGATTGCTTATCCCTGTTATGTACAGACTTCATCACTGTATTAGATAATATCTTTTCAGAAAACCTGAAGATGGTGAAAGCTATTTGTACAGCTAAATCTATTATCTCTTTTTTGTGGAATATGGCAGTTATTTGTGCTGAATTACCACTTGGAAATGATTTGCTGATCTTTTTACTTCCTTTGGTTGGCTTAAGTTAATAGAGGATAAATATCTCCAATATTCTTTGAATCACTCGTGTAGTGAAATAGATATTCTAATCTCACTATTGTTTTCTGTTTTGGTGCAACAGTACAATTTTGTTGGTAATGCTGCAGCTGTTAAAATCTTGATTTGAAAAAAAGATTGATATAAAGATGTAAGTAGACAAAAGTTGCAAAAGATGTGCCCAATACATTGTGAATGAAGAATCAATCATTAAAGTTAGTGAGGTGTTGATTATTGGTTAATTTGAAGGTGAAACTAGAATCAATGAGATGATAATTAGATGTGACAATGGGGGGTCCTGTCTTATTTAAAAACAGAATTCTGGGTATTCACTATCAAAGTCTAATTTTTACAAAACAAGGACGTGGCAATATGTCATGGCTCAAACAAAGAACATGTCTGAGGGTATCTGAAAAATATTTATTGGTACTCACCAGACTGGAAAAGGTTACAAAACAATATCCAAAGAGTTTTGATTCTACAAGTCTGCAGTCAGACAGAGTGTGTATAAAGGGAAGCAATTCAATACTATTGTTACCTTTCTCAGAAATGGTTGAATAACCAAAATAACCCCAAGAGCAAGGTGCATAATACTCTGGGAGGTCTCAAAGAATCCCGATAATATTTAAGGAGCTAAAAGCATCTCTTACATTGATGAATGTCAGTGTTCTTGAGATCATCATCAGAATAATACTGAACAACCTTTATATTCATGGCAGCATTACAAGGAGAAAGCCACTACTTTCCAAAAAGAACACTGCTACCTGTTTACCATTTGTGAAACGCCATATGGATATGACTGAAAGCTACTGGAAGAATGTTCTATGGACAGATGACACCAAAATAGAACTTTTTGACTTTTGTTTTTGTCAAAGCATTATGTTTGGTGAAAGGCAAACCCTGCCTTCCAGCATAAGAACCGTATCTCATTTGGGAAATAAAATGGCATTATCATGGTTTGGCTTGTTTTGCTGCCTCTGGACCAGAATGGCTTGATGTCATTGAGAGAACTATGAATTCTGAATTGTACCAGCAAATTCTGCAGGAGGAAAATATCAGTGTATCTGTGAACTGAAGCTCAAGAGAAAGCGGGTCATGCAGCAGGACAGTGACCCAAACATACAAGTCATGCCACCAAACAATTGTTGAAGCAGAAGAAAGTTAATGTTTTGAAATGGCCAAGTCAAAGTCCTGACCTTAATCCTCTAGAAATGTTGTGGAAGAGCCTGAAGTGAGCCGTTCATGCAAAGACACCCATAAATGTCCCTGAGTTGGAACTGATCTGTAAGGGAGAATTGGCTAATATTCCTCCAAGCCAATGTGCAGGATGAGTAACTAGTTATTGGAAATATTTAGTTGCAGGTATTATTGCCTAAAGGGAGCACATGAGTTACAGAAAGCAAAGGATCACATATTTTTGCAAAATATATAGCTTCGGATCAATTTCCTCAAATAAGTGAACAAGTATAATGCTTTTGACTCATTTGTTTAATTGGGTGCTCTTTATAGTTTTAGGACGTGTTGAGAACAATTATGTTTTAGGTCATATTTATGCAGAAATATTGAACATTCAAAAGGATTCACAAACCTACAGTCATCACTGTATGTAAATTGTGGTATTTTTGATATTTGTTTCTGTTCCCCCATCCCATCCAATCCATGACCTTAATAGAACGTCTGCTATAAGCATGTTGCTGGATAGAATATTATATATAAATGTCATAAATTCTTACTAGATGGTGCTCTGTTACATCATTAATAGTGTCATTATGGAATGGAATCTATTTTTTAAAAGAAAGAATACACTGCATTGTCTTATCAAAAATAGCTATAATCTTCAGGTATCTTAATTTGATGATTATTGGCAAATAAATTATTGAATTGTGGGTCACGATAATCTGGAAATACCGTTTGTTCTCAGTGATATGTATCCACAAGAGATAGATCATATGACTTCTTGGTATATAGGATACAATATAGTTACCTTGAAAAATGTATGGTGGGACAATCTGTATCTTAAAATAAGCTATAACAGAAGAACAAATGAATGTAGGTATAGCTAATATCTTAAGGGAAAAAACTGCATTAACAATGAATTAGTTGGCTGAAAAATGATAATTTTCATAATTTAATCCCTTGAGAATACTACCTACTTGGGTATTTTCCTAACTTCAAAATATGATCTGGTTAAAGAAAGAGTACTTAAGAAAATTAAAATCATTTTTTAAATTTATTTCTTAACTGAGGTTTAGAGAATTGCCATTGTTTTAATATTATACATGATTATAGTCCAGTGAAATAAGGAGGCCATAACATAGAGGAAGCACTAGTTATGTATTTAATTAAAGAGTTTAAAAGTACCAATGTATTTATGTTTGTCTTTTGGGCTATCCCATTCTATCTCCTAAATTCTAAGTCCAACTTTTGAACTTATAGTATACATGTCTAACTCAGAAATAAATCTGACTAAATTCAGTAGAACTCACTCCAGATAATACGTTACATAAGATTGTATTCCGAATTGGCAAAATGGGAAACAAAGGCTGCTTTTCAAAATGTTCTTCAATTCTAACCAAAATAACTTTTAAAACACTCCATTAAACAAATGCTCTTATAGTATTGAAACCAGCTACACAACCTTATAAATGTATAACAACTTGACTGTAACAATTTGTATGTGATCTAATTCTGTAGTTGTGTACTAACATTATTGTATATATACTGTATATTGTACATGCATTATTGTATACAACCTAACCTTTCTTTCTATGTACATACAGTAATTCCTCTTTTGAAGTGTACTTTTAAAGCCTAGCTTCCAGTCCTTTTTTGCTGTGCTCTGTTCCTTATAAACGCCAAATGCTATTCAAAACAAGTATTTTGCAAGCTGATATTTTGCATTGGAAGCCTAGGTCCTCCAGACTGAGCCCAGATAATGGGCTTGTGCTCATTATTGTGACACCCTTGTGCTTTCAGGAGAAAGGGAAAACCCATTTTTCTTTTTTGGCTTGTGCCTATATTTTTAGTTGAAAGGAGGAATAGAAGATGTTGGCAAATGGGGAATAATTCTGTATCGTGCAAGATTACTTTGATTGGATAAGCAGACGTGGTCTAGGCATCATATTAGGTTTTGCATATCTCTTTGTGAGATGCTTTCTTCCACTAAAAAGAAAATGCAATATTGAGTACTTACTATGAAAGGTCCTTTTGGTTTGTTCTGATGGAGGTATTTTAATCACATTCTAGTCAGATTAGCTGACTTCACAATACATGCCAACAATGTTCCATTGCTTAGTTTTGTTTTGTTTTGTTTTACACAAGCTAATATACTACACAGGTTGCATTTTATTATGTCATTTTATTTGTCTGAAGCTGCCCACCAAGGAGGAGGAGTCATGTAACATAGAATCTTGTATTGAAAGTTATACATAATATTTTCCCTCTGAGTAGTATGATGAGATTACCTTATGGTGGCTGCAAGTAGAATGAAACTTCATGGTTAATGTCCAATATTCCCTCCAACCTGAGTGTTCCTAAACCTGAAACAATTTGAGTCACTTAAGAAACTAAACAATAAATAAATCTACTTTCTTTCATAGCCCAACAGACTACAAGAGTTGGGATTAAAGCCACATATACCTGAGGAGAAAATACCACCTGAAAGGCCAAGACCAGCTTTCTATACTCCTTCTCCTGGAATTACTTCTGTATCTGCACCTCCTGTGTCACCAGTGAATGAAGATTTCCATAGAGGCTTGTCCAGTGCTCTTGGAGAAGTGTTGGCTCCCAGGTGATTTTCAGTAGTGTTCACTTTAAAATTGGATAATGGTTAGAAATGGGAATGGATTTTGCCCATAAACTTCATCTACATTGTTGCTTTTGGGTGACTATAATTAGCTGAACAGGTTCTTGGTTAATCCTACTTTTCCAATGCATACAGATTGAGAAGATATAATTAACTAGGGTTAGAAAAAACCATCAATTTCTCAAAACATGTGGACCCTTTTTGAAGAAGTTGATTTCTGCATGCTTGACACTAGGAATGAAGCAGTGTTAAAAGGACAAAATGTCTAGGAACCTGGGTATTGAGTTAGATTTGTATATCTGAACTGGACCATTCCATTAACCTCATATAGAAAAATGAGAAATTGCTTCCTTTGTAGGCATTGCTTTCAAAGAAAAATATAGGAGAAAGTGGTATTCTGTGTGGGTTTTTTTAATGTGAAGTTGTGATTTGGGTAACCATTAACAGGTTTAAATTAGGGTTTCCATACATTCATTTTATAAATCTAATGTATTTTCATTAAATTTAGTTGATTACAGATCACTTTCTTGCAGTTTTTTTGTTCTAGATCAAACACTGGATTGCACTATATTGATTCTGATTGCTTCATGCCAAAGAAATGAATGTCCCTTTTACACACATTATTTAATTTTATGGAAAAATAACTGCTGCTTAATTAAGTGCTTTATCTTCTGTATTATTTCTCTTAGTAATTCAAAAATTTCTCTTAGTAATTCAAGAATTTCATTAGCATCCTATTTTGAGAAAGAGGAGGCTTTACCATCATCCATAAAAACCTCCAGATAAAATGGTACAGCTACTATGTTTGATTTTTCTTTTTTGGAGACCAAAATTAAAAATATTGTTTGCTTTAAAAGGGCATCTGGTAAAATGTTATTATATTTCCAACTTTTAAAGGAATGTGGTTTCCTTTTAAGTTCCAATTTTGCATCCTTTGTATTTAAATATATACATTTAATGAGTCTATTCTTTGAATGCCTTCTGTGTGCTGTCCATGTATTAATTGTGCAGATTTCTTAAATTTCTAATAATTCAATAATTAACATTTTGATTTGGGGCGTGAAGCAATGCAGCAACTGAAGAATAGGTGTAATACAGTAGCGTCAGGCTACTGCTGCATTCTATCAGCTATAGCTTCCAAGTCAACTTCAAAAGCAGTCCCATTATAGTAGTCAGATCACGGAGGTCATTGCTCCCCATCATCAGCACAGAAGCACAACTAGCTTAGTAGACTAAGCTGGGCAAAGCCCTCCTAGCCATGGCCTCTATTTTCTCTTCTAACAGTAATGGCAAATCTGGAAGAATCCCCAATATACCAATTTATTTCTTCAGGGATAGTGCAGCCTCAACTAGAGCTAACTGGAACTGATGTTTATGAATTAGCAGTTCTTCTGTACCATTTTAAAAAGTTGCCTCATCTTTTTTTGTCTAGAATTGCCCCCCTTCGACCACCCCTTGCACCTCCAATTTTGACGGATAGTTATAGAACTCCATATGATGATGCCTACTACTTCTATGGCACCAGAAATCCTTTGGATCCCGGCCTCGCATATTGTAAGTTTTATTTTATTCTTTTCTTTAGAGCAGGGGTCCTCAAACTTTTTAAACAGGGGGCCAATTCACGGTCCCTCAGACTGTTGGGGGGCTGGGGGAGGGGTGTGGCAGGGAAAGGGGCATGGCCAGGGTGGTCGTGACTGACTGGGCGTGGCCAGGGGGCATGGCCCACTTGACGTCGCTTGTGGGGGTGGTGCCTGTGGGTTTGGGCAGGGTTGGGGATGGAATCCAGGGGTCTTGGGTGGGGTGGTGGGCAGGAGGCTCATCCCGCAGGATGATGTGAGGCAAGGCAGGGGGCGGGACAGCTATAGCTGGAAACCTGTTCGCCACCATGCCAACGTTCCCTCTAACAAGGGAAATCGCTGCGCGGCAGTTTGAAACTGCTGCGCGGCGATTCCCTGTCACGTGCGCGGCCGCGCAGCAACGTTCTGTCTGACATGGGAAATTGCTGCGTGGCAGTTCAAAACTGCTGCGCGGCGATTCCCTGTGACGTGCGCGGCCGCGCACCTTAGAGGGAACAGTGCACCATGCACTTGCTGCCCTTTGTGTGCGGGGGAATGGTTTCCGGCTGTAGACACAGCCTGCTGTCCCCTCAGCTGGCACACGTTGTGGCTCCAGAGCCCATTGCCAGCAGCGGGCTGGCCGTCCAAGCAGCAAGCAGAGGCAGGGGGGCGGAACATGATGCAGACCGCTGGACGCACTTACTCTATCCCACTCTCTGTTTTGGCTTGTGGTTGGAGAGCAGGTTGCCGCAGGTCTTCTCCTCAGCCCCTTTGTGGGTCTTGCCCTTGGCCTGCGCATGGAGCGTGTTCCCCTCGCACACCCGACTGCAGCGGCGGATGCACAAGAGGGGCGCTTCGCCAGCAGGCCCTGCAGGAAGTGGGGGAGAGCACGGCATTTCCCCGTCTGCTACCAGACCCAACACGCGGCGCCCAGCTGGGCTTACCCGAAGGGGGGAGGGGTAGGAAGCAGCACCTGTCCCAAGGCTGGAAGAGAGGGCCTTTGAGCCCCAGGCACCGGTTCGGGCAGCGCCCTGCCAACTTGGGTAGTCTTTAGGTTATGATGGCAATCGGGACCACGATTGCTGTCACTAAGTGATGCAGTTGTAAAGTGTGATATTGTCATTGCATCACTTAGCTAACAATTATAATTCCAATTACCTAACAATCGTAATCCTGACATAACTCCAGGACACACAGGTTGTTAAGCAGGAAGAGGCAAAAGTCCCAGATAATGGGCATGGGTGCTGTCGTGAAGACAGGAGGAGGGCTTGGGGGAGTGCTGGGTTATGGTTTTAGAGGCCTTCAGCTTCTCTTTGTAAGGCACATTTTAATCCCCATATCTGTATCTTTGTAATCTGCCAATATCCTTTTGCACATGTGGTGCCTAGAATCACACACTACCGCAGATACGGTTTTATTAGTAAAGAGTGCAAGATAATAAGTACTTCATATGTCTCTGATACAGTGCTGCTTCTGATATAGTCTGGAATTACATTGGCTCTTCTAATAGCTCATAGTGTTGACTCATGTTTTCCTTGTCAGTGGCCACACCCAAATCCTTCTCTGACATAGTCTTCTAAACCCCATATCCCTCATTTTGTATGGATGCCTTATCTTTTTCCTCTGTAAATGTAATACCTTTCATTTCTCCTTATTGAATGATTTCTTGTTCCTCTTAATCCAGTCTTCCAACGTCTAAATTAGATTTCAATCTCATTCTGTTTTGGACGGTGTTGAACAGTAGTTTTTAGTGTGTCATCTGCAAATTTGATAAGCAACTCATTAATGTTGCTATACAGGCTATTAATTACAGTGTTGAATAATACTGAAACCAAGACCAGATCCCTGTAGGACCACCTTGGATTTATAGAGCCATTAATGCTAACACTCTGATGACCACTTGTCGAGTGACTGAAGTTACAATGGTGCTGAATAAAGGGATGCATGATCCATACCCCAAATTACAGATGTTGCAGCACCACTCCCACCACTCCCATAGTCACAAGATCAAAATTCAGGCACTTGACAGCCTACCAGCACTTATGACCATAGAGCACTTCATCTTCTCCCATCTTCCCCCCCCCAACCCCCCGCTGATCTGTGCTCTACCACCTGGCTGCTGGGTGGAGCTGGGTCTGGGCTTCGGCTGTACAAAAATAAAAATGAAGCCAAAAGCAACTCAGAGCTGTGGTGCTCCAAAATGCTTATTTGTGTCACACTCCTGGACCAGGCTGGGCCATGCTTCAGCTGCAGAAAAAAAAAAGAAGAAGCCAAAACTGCCGCTGTCACAGCAACAAAATGCCCTTTTGTGCTGCAAAAAAAAGAAAAGAAAAAAAAAGACGCGAGGCTTTACAGGAGTGTGAAAGGGCATTTTGGCATACTGAAGCTCTGGTGCTGCTTTTGACTTTTTTTTTTTTTTTTTGCAGCCCAACCTCACCCAGGAGCATGATGCAAAAGAGCCTTTGGTTCACTATGGCTCTTGGGCTTTTTTGTTTTTTTGTTTACAGCCAAAGCCCAGTCCCAGCCTGGCCTGCCAGCCATTCCAGGCATGCCTCATCCACAGCAGGAACAAGAAGATGGCAAAAAACCCAGCAGAAGCAATGGAGGGCGTCGGGAGCTTTGGAGTTTAGGGTGGTGAAGGCAGCTGCAGCTTTCTGGAGCATGACAAGCATCCTCAGAGTCTTACTGCTCTGGGGCAGCTTACCAACCCACAAGGCATGGTGCAGACAGCCAAAAGGGCAGAGATGGGGGGAGAGTAGATGCATGGGGACATTGGAGGCAGTCTCTTACCTTACTGAGACTTGGGGCTGGAAGGGATGAAGCCTAGAATGGTTTGGATTGGGGGTGGGTGCTTGGCTAACAAACGGTTGCATTTGCTTAATGACATCAATGGAAAGTGCCGGTATAGCGATTGCTAAGCGATACAGTCATGTGACATCTTGCTTTATAACCAATCACTTAGTGATGAAAATTCCAGTCCTACTTTTAGTCGTAAATTGAGGACTAGCTATAATCCTAGCAGCGTTTACCAGCCGATTAACAGTATCACCATGCTTCTGATGATAATAATTTGATATTTATTGTTTCAGAATATGTATATTATGTTTTGCTATACATCTGAGATTTACATTTTGGATATCTTTTGCTATTTTAGATGGTGCAGGTGGGACACAGCCTTCATCTGCACCACCCCCTTTTGATACTACTCAAAAACCTCCTGTGCCCATGTAAGTACAAAAAAGTACAAAATAAACAATAGTTTATATTGTTTATTTATTTCTAGTTATGAATATAGTTTTGAAATGATTGCCAGCTTTCAGAACTTAACATAATATATAAAGCAGACCACTTTTATAGCTGACAAGATTATACAGGAAAATTATGAAAACGTCACTTAAAATACACTTTCTTTAAATCTTTTTGATGCAGCAATAACATTGGAGCAAGCATTGCAAGTACTAGACCTAAAGGTTTAGGAGCATTTCCTGAGGAAAAACCAAAACCCACAAGAGAGGCTACCTTAGCTTATCAGCAAGAATTACAACAGCAGGTAGGAAGGTGAAATCTGTCCAGAAATTATTTTTGTATTTTGAATTGAGGTGTTAGTTTTTAAAGAAATTTTTATAAGAGCAAATAATATTTTCTAATAAGTAATTTCTCATGAGTAAGCCAAATGATCTTTACATATTCTAGTAAGAAATAACAATTTAAAATATCTCAGTTTCTTATTAATACTACCCACTCATGCTGCAAAGCATGAGATATGCTTAGATATTATAGCATCAGTGCATTTAAAACAGACAGCTTGATCCAGTTTACCTTGGGTACGTTGCCAAAACAGACAGCCTTCTCCTCTCCCTCTCTCTTCTTCCCCCTCTTGTCCACCCCTTTTGTTCTCTGTGTATATAGAAGTATTATGCAGGATGATAAGATTTCAAGGGACCAGAATGGTACAGTGATATTTAAGAGTTTGTGACAATTTATATCTTTAGTATACATATTTTATACTTTATTTAGACGAGCCCAAACACACTTCAACAATCAGGAACAGCAGAAAATGGAAATAGAGCATCTTTACAACATATTTCAAGAAAATGGATATCCACGCAACTTTATCAAAAAGTCCCTGACCTCTCAACCCAATACAAACACAACCAACACAAACCCTAAAAAGAATTACACTGCCATACATCAACAATAAGACCTGGAGGAACGTTGTCCATGGGGTTGCGATGGGTCGGACACGACTTCGCAACTAACAACAACATCAACAATATCTCAGAAACTACCAACAGACTATTACAACCACATGGAATCAGCATAGCACTCAAGCCAACTAAAGCCCTTCAAAACATTCTAAGCAGACCAAAAGACACAACAACCCCAGAAAAAAAAACAGGAGTCACCTACAACATACAATGTAAGGACTGCAACAACCACTATGTAGGACAGACTGGCAGAACACATCCACGAACACCAACTAGCAGTCAGAAGACATGATGAAAATTCTTTAATTTCACAACATATAGACAGATTTAACCATAGGTTCAATTGGGAAAATGTGACCATCTTAGACCAAAAACACTAGGGAATTTCTAGAAGCCTGGCACTCTAACAAATTAGCCATTAATAGGCACATAGACATAAACAATATCTATAGATTATTCAGAAGAGACAATCAACTAGCCAAAAAGGGAACAATAGACCTAAACACCTCTCCATCAGCAATCAGCACCCAGTTGAGCATAGATTAACTCCCAAGAATAACATCAGACACACAATCAAGTAAACAATACCCTAGTCAAGAAACTGCCAAAGAAGCCAACAGAAAACAGCCCAACCAAAGAATCTGAGACCACCCCCACCAACATTGACAGGCTAGCCTCTAGAATATAAACTGACAGCAAACTGCACTCCTTACTAGCTTTGATTATGTTACCTAGTTTGGGTAATGAAATGTCTGCAAGAAAATAAGCAACCTCAGAGAGCACCAAGGACCCTCCTTAGGTCTACAGCAGGGTTGTCAAACTGGTGGCCTGCAAGCTGGATGCATCATGCACAGGCCACGCCCACCCCAGATCTGCGAAGGCAAAAAACGTCGCGATATGTCGCAATACATCACGTGACGCAATCGAGTTTGACACCCGTGGTCTACAGTATATTTCCAACTTTAATATATTATTTACACCATTATTACAAGATCAAACTCCTGCAATACTTATAAAATATGAATATTGAAATAGCTTTCCAAAAATGCCATGTGATTTTTAGTAAGTATAAATATGTTGTGGTTATTCTTCTTAGTGCTGGTCTAGGTATTACTGATTATCCTTTTATACACCAATTAAAGAACTGGACATTTTTGTTTAACCTAATTTGTAACTATATATCACAATAGGACAATGTATGCCAGTATTGTTCAAATTCAGTATTTGTTAAAAATAATTGCTGTTTCATGTATATTTTATATAGATAAGGGAAAGAGAAGAACGCCGTAGGCAAGAAAAGGAAGAAAAAGAACGCTATGAAGCCAAATTAGAAGCTGAAATGAGAAATTACAACCCTTGGGGAAAAGGAGGGGGCGGAGCTCCTCTCAGAGACAAAAAAGGAAATCTTATAAGTATGTTTGAAAATCTAATTATCTTTCTTTTAGTTCTTCAGACTTGTAGCTGTTTATATATACTCTCTGCTAAAGGGCATCTTGATACACAAGTAAAATGGATGTACTACAGCGAATTTACAGCATAGAAGGATTTCTTTTTCTGGTTGAAAAATATTTGCTTTTATGTCAACAAAAACTGTTTATAACAGGATTTTTAAAAAGTTGATTTGATAGAATTGCATTAAGAAAATGATGGTTGGAGCAAGAAAGGGAGTCCTGTGATACCTTAAGCATCTGGACCAAGAAATCTTTTTTTGTAGGCCTTTATATATTCTCAACAAAAAGGCAATTGAATTACAGTATCCTTATAAAAGTTGAAGGATCATTTCTTAGTACATACAGTACCTTCTGTTAGAAGTTCTGGTTTTTCAAAATAAATAACAACTCAGTTAATGTTAACTGTTATCCAAAGAAGTTGTATGTGTCCTTTTGGAGCATGTGTACATGCAGTAGAGATTTTAATTTGTATAATATTTTAATCATATTTTAATCAGAATTATAAAAGTCACATTGACTGTTTAACAATGTTAGGCTGGAGCCATTGCTTCTTTTCACTGAGGTAGACTGCTTTCTGGGCAGAATTCTGTTCATTGTGCTTAAGTTAGGTGGAAGGGATAAAAACCAGTTTTGTTAATTCTCTTTTTCCTGCACTTTCCACATCTGAAATATTGTATTTGAAGCAGATTATCAGAAACAATTGAAAAATACAGGAGATTAACTAGAATTTACTTCTCTCCATTCTTTGAAAATGCTGTTGAATTAAAAGCCTTCTTGTAAAGAGAAGACATCATTCTCTTCACAAGAAGAGATTGACAATTCAATCCTTCACATATAAAGTTTTAAAATATCTATGTTTTAAAGTAAATCTTGCATTAATCCTTTAATACTATTAGGTAAAAGTAAAATGTAATAACAAAATTGAAATAAGAGTACTACAAATTGAGTGACCTGAACTCTTATAGCTAAACTGGATGATAATATTTTTAATTTTAAAAAGTTTTTAAAAAATTACTTGACTTAGAGTAGAGTTTGAATTAAAGACTATTGTACACAGCGCACATAATTCTGTCTTAGACTGAGGCCCTCATTCATCCTTTTAACTGTAATTCTGAATTAATATTTCTTGAAACTGTTATAAACATGCCACATTGGAATAAAATTTCCCCCTTTTCTTCAGCGGACTTGCATATGATGCACAAGCAAAATGAAGATGCATACCATAATCCAGAGGCACGAGTATATGAAGATAAAAGAGCTATAGTATCTGTTGACCTAAGTTTGGCCTCACCAAGACTTGAAAATACAGATGACTCTACAAATAAAACAGCAGGTTTAAATGCTAATATATTTTCAGTTGCAACCGTGTTGTGTCATTGGTCAAAATTATTGTTCATTCTTCCTATGCTGTACTTTCCACTGAAGGCAATCCTTTTTTTTTTTTCAATCCTCTTAAAGCATATAAAGTTAAGTAGTACTAGACCTGTATTATTACATTTATGAAAGTTGTTACATCCCTGTTGACTTCTGATCTGCATCAAAATGGACTTTGTGCACATGCAAAGGTTTTTTCCCTCATTTACAGGCTGGATTCACATTTTGGGAATGTAGTGAGGTTTCTTTTATTTTGTTTAGTGTGGTACATTAATGGAATCAGTGAATAATCATTGTTTTAAGCTAATAAACACTTAAATAATTATTTTTTTAAAAACAGGTCATTGCAAAGGTAGTCTAGCACAATAGGCAAATGGGGATACTTAGAATAACTTTATTGTCACTTTGAATGTACGCTAATTGGCATACATTAAAATGAAATTATGTTGCATACATCTCTCAGTTGGGTTGTTCATGGTTTCTGATTTATTTCTGGTTTGCATTTTAAGCCCAATTCAAGTTTGTTTATCTTTTTCCTTTTATATGGGCATTCATTTTGTATGAGTGACTCTGAGGGACGATCACAATTAAAATATCAATATAACAATACAAAATGAAATTGAAAAATGACAACCATCATCAAGAAGCTTTTGAGCAGTTATAGAGGCAAGACAAATACCTAAAATAGGAAAAAAAATCAAAGCAGGAATTTGTTCAACTGGAAGATTGAGTAACATGTTCATAAATTACAATAAAAAATCTTGCTTGGTGGAATATTATAATTTCTACCATATTGTCTTATTTGAAAACAAACCCTAAAAATACTCAACCTGCCTAGGGTCATATACAGGGCTCCTCTTCAGGATTGCATTTGGACATGCCTCTTTCATGGTTTTTAAACATCTTTTACACCAGCAGTCCCCAAACTTTGCGGATTGGCGGCCCGGCTGGGTGGAGAGGGGAGCCGGGATGCACGAGCAGCAGACCAATGCACACGTGCATACATACGCAGCTCAACTGCAAGTTGAGTTGTGCGCACAGGCACGTGCACGCTGGCCCACGGTTCACACGAGTTGAGTCGCGCTCATGCGTATGCGCCGGCCCATGGCTGGTTGCGAATAGACCATGGGCTGGTAGTGGGCTGCGGCCCAAGGGTTGGGGAACCCTGTTTTACATAACTACCATTTTAGCAGACTGGACTCAACTCAGTTTCAGGGCCTTTGTATGATTTGGGGTGAAGAAATGGAAATTATTGCTTTTTAAAGTATGTTTTGAAGGGGAAATAGTGGATATTATGAAAACAGAGGGAGTTTGGTTATTTTGATGTACATGATTGCAATCAATGCATAAACTTTTGAAGAAAACTGGAGTAGCTCAGGTGTATATAGATACCGTATGCAGTGGATGCAGAATGCTGCTTTTGATCTACAAGAATCTGGGAAATGAGAAAAAATATTAGAAATGTAATGCACTTTTAGTTTTTTGAGAAAAAATTGTCAGAACACTAAACTTCTCTTCTATATTTTCACATTCTCAACACTGACCACTTAGAAGTGATAGATGTAGATTCCTTTCTATTGATTTTAACATTTTCTGTTTATAATATTTTTTTTAAAAAAATGCAGTTGCCCTTTTAATTTAAAACAAATAAATCAGAAAGGAAATGGTGAAATTAATTTCAAGTATTGCCAGATATACCGTATTTTCTGGTCTATAAGATGCACTCCCCCCCCCAAGTGGGTGGAAATTTCTGTGCATCTTATAGAGTGAATGTTGCCGAAGACCCGCCCATCCGCCGGCCCCCACCCAGCCTCTGCCTCCCAGCAATTTGTCTCCTTGCAGCAAACAGCCTGGTCAGCTTCAGCACAGCCTGATTTAGCACGAGCAGCTGATTGGCGGTTGGATCTGCCTCCCGGAATACCGCCGATCAGCTGTTCCAGGCTGCCGGGATCGCCGCTGTCACCTATCACCGCCTCAGCGCGCCCCATTTTCGGCCTCCGTGCACCCCGTTTTTGGCATCCACATGTCCTATTTTTGGCCCGTTCCAGGCGGTGGGGATAGTCAACGGGGATGGACGGGGCGATCCCCACTGCATGGAACAGGCCAAAAATAGGACGCGTGGAGGCCAAAAATGGGATGTGCGGAGGCCAAAAATGGGCCGCACGGAGGCGGCGATAGGTGGCAGTGGTGATGGGCGGCGGCGGCGATCCCCGCAGCCTGGAACAGCTGATCGATGGTATTCCGGGAGGCCGATCCAACCACCAATCAGCTGCTCGTGCTAAATCAGGCTGTGCTGAAGCTGACCAGGCTGTTTGCTACAAGGAGGCAAATTGCTGGGAGGCAGATTTTTTTTCTTGTTTTCCTCCCCAAAAGCTAGGTGTGTCTTATAGTCTGGAGCGTTTTATAGTCCGAAAAATACGGTAGCCCTGAAAATCCACCCCCATCATATTAAATAATTTAAAGGTGTTCTAATTCTTGGTATATGATTGCTAAAGCTCAGGGTATCTTGGGCACAATTCAGACCATCACAGTGAAGCCTTTGATTGCAGAAAATGTTGATTAATTAAAGGCTTGGGGTTTTTTTTTTCTATTTCTTTTCCCTTATCAGTGTGTCCATGCATATTAAAGAAATGGTTGAAGGGGTGTGTATATTCATGTTTCTATCTAGCAGTCATTTTGTCTCTCCTTTCCCTTTTGTAAGGTTCTTGTTTTGAAGCGTATATATATTATATTATGTCTGAACTTCCGGTTCCCTTAGTCGTCTATGTTGCAATCTTTATTAGTATTTGTAGTGGAAAATTTAGTTATTTCAAATTCGTAGCTTTTGTTTTTGCTTCCAGTGGAGGTAGGTAGTGCCTACTATAGAAAAATCCAATTGATTCTTTAAAAGCTTTTTAAAAATACTTTTGGATTGTTAATTGCAAATATATCTTAAGTTGGATAATAGCAGTATATTCAATTACAGCATAATTATAGATTATTTGGAGTAAGATGCCTAGCGTCACCTTAAAAGCATTTGTGGTATTACCAATGCTTACAACTTTCCTCCTTTTCTTTTTTAAATTAGGCTTTACATATACACAAACATCTCCTTTTGCACGGGGTAATGTTTTTGCAGAGCCCCCAAGTCCAGAACATCTAAGGAGACAAGAGTCATATAAGAACTTCCTTCGTTTTCAGGTGAGTATATTTGTAACAATATTAAACAAAGAAAAATATATTTCTGATTTAGCTTATTTCCATTTTCTAAATGCTGCTGCAGATCTGGGCTTTCTACAGGTTAAATAGTAGTGTTTTTATTTAGTAGTAGCAAATTTCAAATACTGAACACAACCCCCAAAAGACCATGCACTAAAATGCATGAGGCTAAAATAAGGAAATTTAGGTTTATTAAAAAGTTGCAAATGTATCATCCTATCATAATTTCTAAATAACACTTTTTGAAAAATCTTAGGATAAATTTGTTTAGATATCACAGAATGTTCAGTGCTAAAGAATATGAAAACTGACTAGTGGGGAAGTGGACAGAATACAATGAAGTATCCTCAGAAAGAGTCAAAACCATGAGTAACAACACTTCAGTTGCAACATGTTGTAAATTTCTCCTTGGGAGGAATTTTAATCTTCATTATTTGCAACCATTACATGAGGCACTAGTTTTAATGAGTGAATTGTATACAATCAAAAACTCTGTATCTCTTAGAGGAGTTATGAGAAGATATAGATCATCACCCCGGGGCTGGTTCCTTTCTATGAGAACATCTCCTTTATCCTTGAAGTGATATTCTCTGCCACAATCCTCATTCTCCATTACAGCATAGGAAACTGCATCCTGGGAATGGAATCAAGCTGTTACATTCTAGAAATTAGAGGTAGTGCTTGATTTACGACCACAATTGAGCCCAACATTTATATTGCTAAGTGAGAAATTTGTTAAGTGAATTTGGCTCCATTTTACAACTTTTCTTGTCACAGTTGCTAAGTGAATCACGACAGTTGTTAAATTAGTAACATGGTTGTTAAATGAATCCAGCTTCCCCATTGACTTTGCTTGTCAGAAGGTCACAAAGACTGATCACATGACCCCAGGACACTGCAACCGTCATAAAAATGAACCAGTTGTCAAGCATCCAATTGTAAATCACATGACCTTGGGGATGCTGCAATGGTGTGAAAAATGGTCACAAGTCACTTTTTTTTTAGTGCTGTTGTAACTTTGAACGATCACTAAATGAACTGTTGTAAGTCAAGGACTACTTGTACTGTCAGTGTAGCTTACTGGTTGTCTGAGCACACATAGTTTAGGATTCTGGTCTCAATAAAATGGGCTGTTCTCTGATAGCTTACTACATTGAGCATAAATGCATAACTTGTACACAATAAGCAGCTAGTCACGTATTTATCATACTTTCAGTATATTGGGACCGCTCCTTTCCAAATTGGCTTTCCTCTTCATACTAGCTACTGTTGCTACATTTGTATTCTTTAGGAATTGTTGTATTTTCATCATTTAGAGCTAAGCTAAACTAACCTTGATGTGATCAGTGTATTCTTTCCTTGCCTTTTTCCTCCATTAATCTTCCTCACGAAATTACACAATTCTACCTAAATTCCTGATCATGAGATTCCAATTGCTTCTCTTCTTCTTTATTAGAATATTCAAGGTTAGTCAACTATAACTACTAACCTTCATAAAAAAATACTAAGAGATGCAATGGTTTTCATAGTAGATGCATGTATTGACACAATCCAGCGATTAAGATTGCTGTGGAGAGAAAAGATTTCCATTGATCAGTAGTTGGTCGTAATGATCTAGCCCAGGGGTCCCCAAACTTGGCAACTTTAAGACTTGTGGACTTCAACTCCCAGAATTCTGGGAGTTGAAGTCCACAAGTCTTAAAGTTGCCAGGTTTGAAGACCTCTGATCTAGCCAGTCTAATTAGTTTTATGAAAACAGCAAACAAATGATATTTTGTTTCCAGATAGAGGAGAAAAAAAAAAGAGAAGATGATGAACGTGAAAAACGAAGGCTTGAAGAAGAAAGGGAAGAAAGAAAGTTAGCTGAGCAGAGAGCTAGAATACAGATAGAGTATGAAGAGGAACTGGAAAAGAGGAGAAAGAAAGAAGATGAGGTATGATTATAAATTAATTTGATTAATTTTTGCCATGAAGAGAACAGTTACTTCCTTTTATTATTCCAAAAATGAGACAATAAATTACTACTTCTGTAATAGATTCCTTACATCAGGAGTTGTTTTTTTAAAGTCAAACTCCATATTTTTTTGTCATAGGAAGTTGTCAAAAGACATCTTCCTTGATTGTACACTTCTGTCTGATTAATGAGCAGGTAAAATGTACTTATTTTTCACTAGTATTTCAACTTCGCTTTAATTAATATGTGAGTAAAGGAAATGTGTATTTCTATTCCTTAATTGGAGGACTCCTGTTAAGTGGGGAACAACAAGTAATTTAATTAATATATGTAATGCAATTTATATAAAATGAAAAGATTTTAAATATATCAGTTTGATTTACAAATCTCTCACATAAATATTCAAGTGGGCACTTGGTAATATTACATATGGATAGGCTTTCCCATTCTTTGCAGTGCAAGAAAAGACTTCAGAGATGCAGTTTGATCAATTGTTATCTCATCAACATTAAATTTGGTTTGTATCATTCCATTTTTATCTTTATAGCAAAGATTAAAAAACGAAGAATTATATAACTTAGCTGAAGAAAGAAGAAAAACTGAAAGGAGAAAGATAGAAGAAGAAGAAAAGAATAAACAGGATATTGAAACTGAAAAATATTTGATTGATGAGAAGGTAATTTAAAAACAAAATCTTAAAGTCTGTCCTTATTAGCTTAGATCCAAGTAGGATCATCTCCATAGAACTCAAAACTGCAGTTCTAAGCACATCCCAAAATGCTTCAGTCTCAAAACTGCACGGTCTTCCAGGAGATGAATAAGAATAGCTCCTAGTTTGGTGTTTGAATCCAAAGCACCAATAATTATTGTAAAAGAAATTGCAAAACAACTTACCGTACATGGTATTAAAAAAATCTCTTAATGGTATAGAACATTGGAATGTTTAAAGTTGGGCCCCCCAAAGGTGCTTTTTCAAAAGGCAACTGGACTTTCTTTATTTTTCCTTGAAGACATTTCACTTCTCATCCAAAAAGCTTCTTCAGTTCACTGTGTGCTGGTTTGCCTGAAATATGATCATGTGACTGAAGGAGAGGACTCTATGTTTTATGATGGCCCATAAAGCATCCTTTCCGAGGCTGTCATAACTTTGAAAGGTTGTTAAATGACCAGTTGTAAGTTGAGGATTACCTGTAGACATTCCCTAGATTAAGATCTGAATACATAAATTCAACTTTATGCAAATGTTTCCATAAATCACATCTAAAATGTTTAACAGCATAATTTGTAAGAGTTCAAAGTAGTATAGAACATAGGTAAATACATTAAACAGACTTAGCTTTCATTGGGTTGTGCTGTTGAGGCTTAGCTGATCACAGCATAACTGACAGAATTTCGTTCTGTAATGGGCCAGGTCCTGTTTGGTATTTGTTATTTGGTATCAGAGCATTTGTTTTTCTTTCTGTGTTAATTGAACGTCAGGTTTACATATACACTTCACAAATGCACTTTGTATGGATAAAGAATAGGGCAGGGAGAACTTTTAAGTCTCTCTCTTAGTGAGAATTTGTGCCCAGTCGTCTGGGCAATGGATTATTGGATCCCACACAGCCACTGTTTATGTATTGATCAAAATTTGCAAGATAGATGCAAAACAGAAAAGAAATGTCCATTTATAATTCTGCTTTCTCTTTTCCCCCTTTTTCCACATGCTCAGAGCTAAGAATAGTGATGTCCATTTGTTTCATTAGTATTATAGACTACATTTGTGTTAAGAAAAATAATAATTGACTTAACTTATGCTAAATTTAAATTATTATTTTCATTTCATAGTGTGTGAGAGATTTATTTTGGGAAAGTGTATATATAAAATAAAATGATAGCACAAACTTAATTTACCTACCTTAAATGGACTCCGGGGGATGGTAGAGGACAGGAAGGCGTGGAGGAACATTGTCCATGGGGTCGCGATGGGTCGGACACGACTTCGCAACTAACAACAACAAATTTACCTACCCGAATTATAATAGCCAACTAGTATAAAAGGAAATATTACAAAGTGAATATCAAAGTACAAAAAAGCCTATAGAAATCTTATGTTATTCACAATGATTTCTTTCAATATCTTTTAGCTTCTGTCCATCAGACATTAAAGAAAAGGAAACAGGGAAATTAAAGATGAGTAAGATACAGGGACTGAACAGTCTTTAATGGATGTGATTTATTTCTAGATAACCTTTTAATGTTTTCCTGGGATGTCCCCAGAATTCAGTCTTTTCCAGTTCCAGTTAGAAGAAATGCATACATTAGTTCTCTGTCTGGGATACAAGCCCCTTTCTGAAAGAGTGGTTTCAAGAGAGCACAGATTTTGCAGTGTTAGGTTTCTGATGATATTATGTCCTAATTGTGTATTGTTCTGTCATGTTCAAATTAACATGACCAGAATTACCCACCGACAGTCTGAAAAATTTGGGGGCTGAGAGCATCAGGAAAGTATTATATGGCCCTGCCACCTCTACATAAATGTATTTACCTTCATTGAGTTTTATGCTACAACAGGGTTTCTGCCACACTCTTCCTTTTTGTGTATTCTAATTTTTAATACAGTGTTTAATTTTTTTAATACAAAACTAATCCGAAACTACAACTTCTATTAGTATTAGCAAGATAGAATGCAAACATCAGTCAATATTGTTTTTTGCTTCCAAAAATGTAAATTCTGTATATTATTTGACAATGAGTTTTCATAAATATGTTCCTAAAAAAAACCTTGTTTTCACTTTAAAAATAAATATAGCCAAATCAGAACATTAATTAATTAATATATATTACATCAAAAGAAAATTATAATGATTTTTTAATTGATAGTTTAACTATTGTACTTGTTGAGGTCAGTTTTAGAAGTGCACATTTTCATATGCCCATTTTGTTGTTTATCAGATTTCTAGACAGCCTTCTCCTCTTATACCAACTCTTCAGAGTAAACCATTAGTAAAAGAAGAAAGGGCACTTCTGATGGAGAGTCGTTTGTCTTATTACACACAGGTATGTTTGCCTATTATACAGGTGTAATTCAGTAATAATTTTTTAGTGTTGTATTTCCTAATTGTGTTCTTGAAAGATTGTAAGTTAATTGGGGTAAGGGCATATCAACATATTAATTTATATATTTATTCTCCTTAGTAATGTTTAATAATTCTATTGACATTACCTTAGCTACAGTTTAGAGCACTATTTACCAAACCTGGCAACTTTAAGTCTAATTTTGCTTTCTTCAGCTTGTAGCATATGTTCCATGACTTAGAGGTTCTAAGAATGTGTAATTCTACAGTGTGGTTAATAATAATTTTAAAAATTAAACGGCAGATAGGAATGGGGAGCTGATATAGATGGACTTTTTTTTAAAAAAAAGGAACATCCTTCCCGTGCAGCATTTAAAATTAAGAAAATATCTATCATTAAAACCAATGGATTATTCTTTCTTAATATTAAATGTTATGGAAAGGACTGGGTGACTATGGTTATTGATAATGTAATTGAGAAAGGAAGGATTATATCTCTTTTCCCTGGTTGTAGTTTCCACCTTCAATATTTAATATTTAATTTAAAAATTACTTGAATATGAGTTATATTGTTAGTATCATATGTAATCAGGCCTTAGAATGCATGACAGCAAAACCAGTAAAAATGAGCTATTTCTCTTTATGGATGCAATTTTTCCCCCAAGATAAATGTAAATTTAATTTTTTTTTTAGGATGTCCCCAGAGCTCAGTCCCCGCCAGTACCAGCTAGAAGAAATCAATTACGTGCATATGGTAAGAAATCTATAACTCTTCTTACTTTGGTTGTGTTAATGAGCAGAATAAATATTTCTAAAGGAAAATGAATACTAGGCATTCTGTACCTAATTATTGTTATACTGAATTTGCAGAAGAAAAAAAGAATGTAATAAATGAACTTTCAGAGATGAGAAAGCAGCTCCGCAGTGAAGAGCGACGACTACAGGAACAGTTGTTAAAAGTACACAGTGATGATGATGAAATGCCAGGGAAAGGGTAAGGAGTTTGGTTTATCACAAATCATTTGATAAAATACACATTTCTTCTTGGGAAAGTAATGAATACTTTAATTCAGCAGGTCCTAACCTTTCCAGATGGGGATGGGGAGAGGGGATGGTTCCGTGTGAGTGACGGGTGGGTGCATGTGCAGCTCCATTTGTACGAGCACACTTGCCCACTGCTCACGCAAGTGGAGCTGTGCGTGTGTGCTCTCCTGCCACTTACATGGCCCGATTCCAAACAGGCCATGGCCTGATACCGGGCCGCAGCCCATGGGTTGGGGCCCCTGCTTTAATTAGCAGTAAAGATACTTGTATCTTCTAACATTTTAGAATGAAAAAGTACCTGAAGACAGTATTTGGTCTTTTGGTTTTCTACATTTTGTTACGATACTTTACCATATATACTTTACAACACATACTTTTGTATGTGAACTGGTATCCTTTCATTAGGAGAGACCTAAAATACATTCTATATAAAATTAAAGGGAAATCTTTCTATAGTTTTTTCTTCTGGAGCTGCCCCATAGTGGAATATCAGATAAGGCTGTGATGAATCTGGTTCCGAAATTGTTTATGATCTAAAGAAATTCTGCTTTATAGTTAAACAATAACAACCAAACAAACCCATATTGTCAGAGTGAGGTCTAACTGATACAATGACTGTGTTGGTGGGTTCAAGTAGACATTCCTGGATTTAAGCAATTGCTTAATTTAGTTCATTGTTAATCATTTGTATTTAGGTTGGAGATTCAAGTTTTTCTAAGACATATTATAATGAAACAGTTTCCTCCCTGGCTGCTTTATTTAATGAAATACTTGATATATTTAACTTTTTCATCTTGGAGATGATTTGTATTTCTTAATTTATAGCCACCATTAATAACTAAACTTTAATGGAAACTATTTGCCTAAAATAACCTAAAACCTAAAATAATGCATGGCAATGCATATTGTCACAGGTGTTACTGCTTGTAGTGTTTGTAATTAGTAAATTGTAAAAATTGGCTTCTCCATGTCTTTTTTAATTGGCTTTCTAGAATTCACAAAATTGGAACATTTTTTTTCATTTTGTTTTAGACCAATTTTTATCATCTGTTTAATTCTAAATTTTCTTTTGATTTTAAGTGAACTTATACATTTTTGAAATTTGGATTATCTTTTTGCATGATTTTGGTAACTTTCATAGGAAAAATTTGGATGTATTTGAAATGGCCAGACTCCGCATGCAAGCTCCAGTAAGGCGACCATCTTCAAAGGAGATTGCTGATCCTATTAATCTACAGAATATCCGTGAATTTAATGAACTTAAATATAAAGGTTAGTTGACAAACTCTGAAATGATGTCACAGAACCAACAGGCATCAAAATAACTTTCTCAGCATTTCTGTGTGTACCACAGTAAAAAATAAACAAACATGAATTGTGTTCTAAGTTCTATTCTATATGTAGTTAAAATGATGCTAATAACATACAGAGAAAATTTATCAGCACACATAGAAACTTGGAGCTTGCAAAGTATAAAATATTTTTATAACTCCCACCCAGTGTAACAAGAACAAAAAACAGTGAAGTCCAATAGGAACTACAGTAGGTATGGAATATTGCCTGATGGTTGACAAAGAAAAAAGAAGGGTAGTGTTGGGATCAAGGAAAGGAACAGAATGGACTGGCTGAAATTGTAAAGGGGCGTTGGTCCTACCTAAACGCCATTTCTTAGTGGGTTGCGGAATAGTCCAGAAATGGGTTGCTACAGTCTGATCTGCCCAGTTACTGAGTCTATATTTTTCGGCCACTCCTCCATGCCTCTCTGCACATGCCCCAGTTTACGACGAAGTTATAGCTGAAAAAGAGTCTTGCACATAATGTTATAGAAGTATGGCTCCAGATCCCACGAGAGCTTGTAGGGCGGGGCTGGACTATTCCGCAACCCACTGAGAAACGGCGTTCAGGTAGGACCAACGCCCCTTCTCCAGTGTGGTTGCGAAATAGTCCAGGAATGGGACATACCAAAGCCTGGTATCCCTAAGGGCGGGCAGCCGTTGGGTCTGGAGCCCCCAAGGCTAAGTAGACCTGCTGTAAAACCCTCCTCCCAAAGGAAGAAGCTTCTGCTTCTTCGCAGAAGCGAAGACATCTAGCTTGTAATGCCTGATGAAAGGGGAGGGGGTGGTGCAAGTGGCCGCCCTACAGATATCTTCGAGAGATGCTTGTGTGGCCCATGCAGCAGTGGTGGCTGTGCTTCTCGTGGAGTGTGCGGTGATGCGCCTGGGCACCGAGAGGGATTGTGCTTCGTATGCCTTCGCAATACACACTCGAAGCCAGCGACCTATAGTCGAGGATGACACCTTCGCGCCCAGAGATGAGCGTTGAAAAAAGACGAAGAGGGCCTCCGACCTCCTGATGGGCGCTGTCCGTTTGATATAAATTTTGAGGGCCCTCCGTACATCAAGTTTATGCCAACTTCGCTCCAAGGCATGGGAAGGCTGAGGGCAGAAGTTTGGGAGTACAGTCTCCTGGGCCCGGTGGAACCAGGAGTTGACCTTCGGGATGAAGGAGGGATCAAGTCTGAGGGTTACCTTATCCTGGTGGAAAATGCAGAGGTCAGCTCTGACAGATAAGGCCGCCAGTTCGGAAATACGTCGAGCGGACGTTACGGTGACAAGGAACGCCACCTTGAGAGTCATGTACCTGAGACTGGTAGTCCGAAGGGGCTCAATGGGAGGCTCCGTCAAGGCCCGAAGTACCTTGGGAAGATCCCAGGTGGAATACCTGTGGACCGGTGGGGGACACAGGTTGTTGGCGCCTCTCAGAAAGACTCGCACGTCCGGATGTCGCGACAAGGGAGCTTTCTTTCCACCAGTCAGCACAGTGGATAACGCTGCGACCTGCCGCCGTAAAGTGCCGTGGGCCAAGCCTCTGTCCAGGCCATCCTGGAGGAAATCAAGAACCTGTGGAACAGAGGCTGAGATAGGGTCAACAGACAGAGATCTACACCATCTGACAAAGATCACCCAGGTGGCGTTATAGATCCGGATGGTGGATAGTTTCCTGGCCGCCTGCATAGTCTGGATGACCTTCTGGGAATAATTGCGCCTCCTCAAGAGGACCCTTTCAAATGCCAGGCAGTCAGCTGGAGCCACTGAGGCTCTGGATGGTCTGGGACCCCCTGGCTGAGGGAGATCCGCTGAGGAGGAATTCTCCAGGGTGGTGAGACGGAGAGGCTGACCAGGTCTGTGAACCACGGTCTCTGCGGCCAGTGAGGAGCCACCAGGATGATCTCTGCGCCCTCCGAGATGACCTTCCGAAGCACCCCTTGAATTAAGGGGAGAGGAGGGAACGCGTACAGTAGGCTGGGGGGCCAAACACACCTGAGAGCGTTGGCGCCCTCCGCTCCTGGGGAGGGGAACCTCGAGAAAAATCGAGGGAGCTGGGTGTTCAGGTGCGTGGCAAATAGGTCCACCCGGGGAGTCCCGAATCGGTGACATATGTCTTGGAACAAGGTTGGATGAAGACGCCACTCGGCATTGTCCACCGTTGTCCTGCTTAGATAGTCTGCCTGCGTGTTCAGAGTCCCGGCAATGTGTTCCGCTGTCAGAGAAATGACAGTCCGTTCCGCCCACCGACCTATCAGTTGGTACGCTGCCATAAGGCACTGGGATCGAGTCCTGCCCTGCCGGTTGAGATGGGCCTTTGCCGTGACGTTGTCCGTCCAGTTCCAGGAAGAAGCTACCCTTGGTGATGGCCGGGAAGATCCACCATTGGAGAGACCTCCTGACTTCTAGGGGGACCCTGACCACGGTTTGGGAATGAGCTGTTTTTGCCCACTGATATGGCAGCAAGAACCACTGGAGGCTCCTCACGTGTAAGCGAGCCCAGGGCACAATCTGCATGCAGGACACCATTTTTCCCAATAGTTGGGACAGGGTGGCTAAGGGAACTGAGGGGTGCCGTAGAATGTGAACCACTAGGTCCCTGATACTGCACTGTCTGTCCGGAGACAGAAATACCTGACCCGAGGAGGTGTCTATAACTGCCCCTAGATGCATCAGCGTGGTAGACGGGGACAGGTGGCTCTTTGGGAAATTGACAAGGAACCTGTGGTCTTGAAGGGTTCTGAGAGTCAAATCGAGATCCCCTTGCGCCCTGAGAAGGGAGGGAGCCTGGACCAAGATGTTGTCCAGGTAGCATTGCAGTCGCACCGGGACTCGTCTCAGGTGAGCTGCAATGGCGGCCAGGACTTTGGTGAAACACCTTGGAGCCGAGGCGAGCCCAAAGGGAAGAGCTCGGTACTGCAGGTGTCTGCCTGCATAACAGAACCTCAGAAATCTGCAGTGTTCTGGCAGAATTGGAATGTGGAGGTATGCCTCCGAGAGGTCTATGGAGGCCAGAAATTCCCCGGGCTGAATTCCCTGTAGAATGGAGGCCAGGGAGCACATCTTGAACCTCTTGTAGACCAGGAATGTGTTGAGAACCTTTAAATTGAGAATTGCCCTCCATTCCCCCGAGGACTTCGGCACAGTGAATAGAATGGAATAAAAGCCTTGTGTCCACTTGTTTTCTGGAACAACCTCTATGGCCTTGATGTCCAAGAGGTGGCTTATGGCTTGTTCCATAATGCCCCGTTTGGCAATGTGGGAAATGGAACACTGTACGAAGCGATTTGGGGGGAGGGAGAGAAACTCCAGCGAGAGGCCTAATCGAATGGTGTTCAACACCCAATTGTCGGTGGTAGTTGACAGCCACTGGTCTACGAAGAGGCTCAACCTGCCTCCTATGGGGGCGGGGTTTACCGAGTCACTTCTGTTTGCGGAACTAGTGGGGGCCAGATCCACGAAATGGCCGCTTGTGAAACTGACCTGACCCACGGAAGGAGTTCCTGTCCTGTTGCCTAGGCTGGCTCTGCGGATAAACTCTACACTGGGGAGGGTCCTCCTGAGGGTAACGAAAGGTCTGCCTCCTGTAAAAGGGGGCGGACCGCCTGTCTGCTCATCTAGAAGAAGATGGAAGAACCTTACACTTCTCTCTGTTTTCAATGAGAAGCGGGTTGAGCGGCTCCCCAAAGAGCATGTCCCCGGCATAGGGAGATGCAGCCAGCCGCCACTTAGTCTTCAGGTCAGTGTTCCACTGGCGCAGCCACAGCAAACGCCTGGAAGTGACTGTAAAAACCAAGGCCCGGGATGCGTACTTTGCGGCATTAAGGGTCGCATCAGCCGAGAACTGGGTGGCTGTGATAATTTTATTAAGGTCCTGGTTCGAACGGGTATCCTGAGGAGACAGTCTGGACTGCAGGTCCTAGAGCCACAGCAGGGAGGACCAATTGAAAAATGACGCCACCAAGGCGGCCTGAATGGCCCAGGCAGCTGACTGATGAGATTTCCGGTAAGCGGATTCAAATTTATCCTCCAGTTTCAGACCTTCCAAAACGTCCCCTGCCATGTAGGGGAAGGAGGAAGACAAGGCTGCCACAGGGCCATCAATAGATGGGAGTTTTAACATCTGAGCAAATTTGGGAGCCATGGCATAAAACCTTTTGTCATTGCCAGTGGGGGCGGGAATAGAAGTCGGATTGGACCATTGCTTTTGGACCACTTCTCGGAAGAGCTTTGGGGCTGGCACGTACAGCTGTTCAGCTACCGGTTCAGAGAATACTCCCTGACCTTGGCCCAGAGCAGAGGACTCAGGCTCAGAGGGCAATTCATCCTCCAAGAGGCAGGCAGTAGCCCTTGCTTTATGAAGGAGGGATTTAAATAGTCCAGGGGGAAATAAGCCAGTAAAGGCAGGAGTTTCATGGGTAGCCCCCTCATCGTCAGATAGGTCGGGGTCCCTCAAAATCTCATCCCCGTGGAGAAACTCCTCCTTATCCCTGGAATAGGAGATTGAACCCCGAGGAGGGGTTAAGCTGACAGCTGGAGAGACCCTGGACTGACGAGACAACGATTCTGACACGATAGAAGCAGAACGGTGTTGTCTGAGGCCCGCAGCAATGCCACCAGAGATAGCCTGAGAGATAAGGGCTTGAACCCCTGCAGGTAAGTTGCACAAATCGCTATCAGAGTACCTTGTAGCGGGCGCGGGATCTCCCTCCTGCTCGGAATCCCCGGAATGGTCAGATTGAATTCTGGCAGGAACCTGACAGACGAAGGGGTCCTCACCGTCAGCCAGGCGTCTGCGTTTCCGGGAAGATGTCTGAGGGGAAGCTTCTGGAGACAAGGCCTGTGAAGAAATTACTGGTAGCTCCTGCAAGGAGGGACGAGAAGCAGATTGGTTACTGCAGTGGGGCCTAGGCTCTACTGTGGTCTGACCTGGAGCAGGCTGAGAGGTGTGCCTTGAAGACCGTTTGCCGTTCTTGTGACTTGCCAGAGGCCTTACTTGGAACAGAGACCGCCACCTGTTCTGAAGTACGGGAGCAATCTGCCATTGTAGGCCCCAGAAACTTCCCAGAATAGACCAGTCGGGAACTAGGCCAGAATGGCCAGCAATAAGGCTGGAGCCAAAACTGATCAGTCACACAGATAGTAGCTGACTGAAGGTAAGAGCCCAGGCAGTGGAGGCTTGGCATTAATTATTTAGAGCTTAATAGAATTTCAGTTGGGCTGGCCTGATAGATGGAGAGTCGAGCCAGGTGGAATAGGCCTGTGCACGAAGATGCAGACAAAATGGCCGCTCGAGACTCTCAAAATGGCCACCGTAGCCTTAAGGCAAGGCTTGGGCACAGGGCCAAGGAAAGGCACCTCAGAGGTGTTTTGAAAACTCCGGAGGGAGGAGGAGCCAGCAGGAGAGCAACTGTCACTAAAGTGAACGGTACCTCGCTTAGTGAAACTCCGGTGAAGGAGGAGCCAGCAGAGGAGCAACCATCACTAAGTAGAACGGTGCCTCACTTAGTGAAACTCCGGTGGAGGGGGTGCCAGCAGAGGAACAACTGTCACTGACTAGAACGGTGCCTCGTTTAATGAAGCTCCGGTGGAAGCAAGAGCCAGCAGAGGAGCAACCATCACTGACTACAACGATGCCTTGCTTAGTGCGTGCGCGCTAGCGCGAGACTCCAAGTCTGAGGGTCCACCAGGTGGCTGAATCAGGCAGGCAAGCAGCCAATGGAGTCGCAAATGTCTGAGGCAAATAGGAAACCGTTTGCCTTGGCGCGTGCCTCTTCGGACTTGAAGGCTTCCAAAATGGCCGCCGCAGAGAAAACGGACTGAAAAATGGCTTTAAGAAGCAGCCACGGCTGCAAAAAGTTCAGCCTGAGAAGCAGGGAACGGCCCAAAGGGAATCAGACAGTCCCAAATGCCGAAATCAGCGGTCTGCGGTGGCAGCAGGCCAACCGCTGCTGAAAGGTCCGAAAGGCTGCTGCGACTGTCTTTGACTTTTTTTTTTTTATGGAAGATTAATCTAGGAGTGGCCGAATCGAAGGGAATAAACCTGAATCCAGTGTGTGGATGTCCAGAAACTGATTGCTAGAGACAGAGTCAGCAAAAGGACGACTGCTTCAGATCTGACTGAGTCGGAAACTGGGGCATGTGCAGAGAGGCATGGAGGAGTGGCCGAAAAATATAGACTCAGTAACTGAGCAGATCAGACTGTAGCAACCCATTCCTGGACTACTTCGCAACCACACTGGAGAACAATCAAAAAACAAGTCCAAACAAGTAGTCCAAACAGGACTACTTATAAATAAGAGCAAGAAATCTCCAAACTTTGCAAAACAGGCAAACACACCAAAAAATGGAGCCACTTGAGGAAAATAAAAACTAACCTAGGATTTGGGAAGTCCCGCAAAAGCTCATAGTTTAGACTCTGCTTTTTAAAACAATTGAAAATGCACATAAAAAGCTAAGACAAATGATCTCAAATAGTAATTGTTTAATAAAGTCATTGAGTATATAGATCATTTGTATTTAGTCCCCCCCCCCCTTCGCCAAATTTTTCTGTTCAAATCTGTTATCACCGTTGGCAGAGAATTATTTAAACAAGTTATGTATGTTTGAAGAAAAAGATATGAGACTTCTAAATGCTTTACTTTATGTTATAGATTCAGAAACACGAGTAAAAACAAGACATATGTATCCTGATCCTCCCACCAGTAATGATACTCTGGACATTCAGCAGCTAGCATTGCTAAGAGAGCAAAAAAAGAAACTTAAAAAAATGAGGAAAAATGCAGAAGGTAAGCTAGGGCTCCTCAAATTAAAAGTACTTTTTTTTAGTTTAGTACTAAAAGTACTGAAAGCACTTCTAAAAGTTCAAATGAATATAAAGGTTTATTGCAAGCTTATGCTCTATATGAGAATCTGAACTACTAACGGTCAAAGCTAATTCAAGGTGGGCTGGACTTAGATCTCTTGTGGCGTGAAGGGACTCAAAACTGATGACTTGTTTGACCCCTCCCTCAGCCTGGTCATCTCCTACCATTTATTTTCTTATAGAAGATCAGTGGATACCTATTGCTATTAACTTTGAGTACTGCCATATCAGTTGGCTAATTGCTGCAGTATTTTTCTGCCATTGATGCTTATGGGTTTTCCTCTACCTTCCTAGGGGACATCTCCATATCCTGCGATTGGGCAGAAATCTGGCATTCTTTTTCCTCATAGTTACAGTATTCAAATTCTATTAAATCAGATTTCTGGGAGACTCCATCTTGGCGATGATTTTGGGATATCAAAATTAACAGCAAGGGAATCTTCAATTGGGGTTTTTAGATCTTGTGATATAGAATTGCGGAAGTATAAAAAAATTAACAAAGTTGTTTCACCGCAGAACAAATGTAAAAATATTATTTTAACAATACAGTACCCATTTTTTGGGGGGTTGCAAATTGGCTGAATAGTGATCAAGAACTTATTTAAAAAGGAAAAAAATGGAGTGAAGAGGGATGCACAAAACTTTGGGGAATTTATAAGAAAAATCCTATTTATACATAAGTTCCTCAATAAATATCTAATAAATTGCAGGATTTGGTGAGAACATATTCAATTTTCTACTTTATTTCTGTTCCACTATCAATTTTTGTTTATTTGCATGTAATTATAATTATTAACATTACCATTTCTCAGTAAAATTCTATTGCTATTGGTGTTGTTTTGAATGCATGGCTTTGATAATATTTATTATATTCCTGAATTCTAATGTTATGGAATACTGTCAGGGTCCTTTAGGTTTTTAATTCTATTTTTGTTATCAATATATTTGCTTTATTAGGTTCCCTAGATTTTGATGAGCCGGTATCTAGCATTAGATCAAGAGACAAAGGATTGGTGAGTAACAATACAATTAACTTACTCATTTTTTTATTCCTTGTGGGAAATAATAATTCTGTGAACTTATGTACATGTACTAATTCATATTCCTTGAACCTTTGCCTTTTACATTCAGTTTTCATTAGAGATTTCACTTTTTTATATGAGGATTATAGCTCCAGGTTTTTCTCTGCAGGTCCCACCTAGTTGTCTCTATGACTTCTTTAATGGGTATCTAATTTGTCTAAGTTAAGGTGGTATCATGGGTTGCATGTATAATTTTCAAAAGCTTCTGTAAACAGTGCCTTTGAAAAGCAACAGTGAGGTCAGTGTGGGCTGGGATTCACATCGTGAACGCTTATTAACAGTATTGAATAGTTGTGTAATTGTTACACATTTCACTGTAATTTGAAGGCTGAAACTTGGAACAGTATTGTAAAGGATCTTTAGTTATCTTTTAAAAAACAATTTCTCAAAACTCTTTGAGAGAGAGTTTAAAATATTTCCTCAGTAGTGAGAGTTGGATATGTTTAACTCTTATGTTTGATCAAAATGAATTTAATCATTATTGATATCATTATTTTGTATTTTTTGCAAACTGGAGATGTGAATATCAGATAAGCTGACACATAGAAAATTAAAGATATCTCACTTTGAAATAAATATAGTAGAGCAGGAAAAGCTGCACAAAGGAGAACCAAAATGATCCATGGGCTGAAGTAGATCCATTGTTAGGAAAGTTTCAACTATTGAAACTTTTTCAAATCTTGGATTAAGGCACTGAAAGACCACTTCCATATTGTTGCCAAGAAAACCAAAGGGAGATATTCATAACACTGAGTTCAGTTGAAATGAAATTTTACTTTTAATGAGACACAGAAAAAGATTAAATTATAATATTAGAGAAATCAGATAGAAATCTTTCTCGCTATACTGTATTTCAGTGTTGTGTGTGCCTAGAATGGTA
Organism: Thermophis baileyi; assembly: GCA_003457575.1. Lineage (NCBI taxonomy): Eukaryota > Metazoa > Chordata > Lepidosauria > Squamata > Dipsadidae > Thermophis > Thermophis baileyi. Next base: position 87,680 of record QLTV01003334.1, on the reverse strand, counting down.
ATGAAAATGAAGTAGTTCCTTAACTGTTTGTAGTTAAATTGAAATCTATTACAAAACACGATAGTTGCCAATTAGGCAAGAGATTAGATAAATTAATCCTTTAAAAGAGGTACATGACTAGGGGCTAGTAGTCTTGATAGTTATTAATTACCTTCACTATTAGGGTTCTTCCTCCTTCAGTGCCAGGTGAACATGAATAGATTCTACTGCACTTCCACCCTGCGTGTGGCTACACAGAGGCATCTTGTTGTTTGGACTAGATAAATACATTTTTGCTGTGATTCATTGGGACTTTATTTTATTCCTTCATTTAATAAAATTCTGAATCAATAGTTATTTCCAGGGTAGTCCAAAGATTACAGTTGCAAGAAAAAGTATGTGAACCCCTTGGGATTACGTGGAGTTTTGCATGAATTGGTCATAAAATGTGCTCTGAACGTCATCTAAGTCACAACAATAGAAAAACACAGTCTGCTTAAAATAATACTACACAAGCATTAGATGTTGCCATGGTTTAATTGAACATAACATGTAAACATTCACAGTGCAGGGAGGAAAAAGTATGTGAACCTTGGGACTTAATAACTGGTTGACCCTCCTTTGGCAGCAATAACCTCAACCAAACATTTCCTCTAGTTGCAGATCAGACCTGCACAACAATCTAGAGTAATTTTGTACCACTCCTCTTCACAAAACTGTTTCAGTGTAGCAATATCCTTGGGATGTCTGGTGTGAATCGCTCTCTTAAGGTCATGCCACAGCATTTCAATCGGGTTGAAGTCAGGACTCTGACTGGGCCACTCCAGAAGGCGTATTCTGTGCTGTTGAAGCCATTGTTTTGTTGAATTACTTGTATGCTTTGGGTCATTGTCCTGTTGCATCACCCATCCTCTGCGGAGCTTCAGTTGGCGGACAGATGGTCGTACGTTTTCCTGCAAAATGTCTTGATAAACTCTGGAATTCATTTTCCCATCAATGACAACAAGCCGGCCAGGCCCTGATGCAGGAAAGCTGCCCCAAACCATGATGCTCCCTCCGCCATGTTTTACAGTGGGGATGAGGTTTTGATGTTGGTGTGCTGTGCCTTTTTTTCTCCACACATAGTGTTGTGTGTTCTTCCCAATCAACTCAATTTTGGTTTCATCTGTCCACAGTATACAGTATGTTGCCAGTAGTGCTGTGGAACATCCAGATGCTCTTTTGCAAACTTCAAACGTGCTGCAATATTTTTTTT
>QLTV01003334.1:37642-86268 GCA_003457575.1 Thermophis baileyi | reverse complement strand
GTGCTTCTTGAAACCAGTAAACCCAAACCAGGTGTGTGTTTTTAAAGGGCAGGACAGCTGTCAGCCACACATCCAATATCATCACACTGATTGGAGTCAAGGTTGGCTCACTCCTGGCTCCAATTAGCTCTTGGAGAAGTCATTAGGCTAGGGGCTCACATACTTTTTCCTCCCTGCACTGTGAATGTTTACATGTTATGTTCAATTAAACCATGGCAACATCTAATGTTTGTGTAGTATTATTTTAAGCAGACTGTGTTTTTCTATTGTTGTGACTTAGATGATGTTCAGAGCACATTTTATGTCCAATTCATGCAAAACTCCATGTAATCCCAAGGGGTTCACATACTTTTTCTTGCAACTGTATATACGTGCAGAATGAAAGATACATGGAAATGAAATTGTGGCTTGCTTTTTAAAAGGTAACTTTTCAGTACTGCATTACATTTATTCAGTAATATATTAAGTCAAGATCCAGATTACTGGATCTTGACTTAATATATTGAAAGGCTATTATAGGAACAAGTAGGAATAATAGAAAAATGTTATAAATGTTAAACAAAATAGACTGTTGATTTAACTTGAGTTTTCTGTTGCTTTTAATTTGTAGATTAGAGATGCAGACTCAGATGGATTTATGAAAACCTCACTCCTGGAATCTGAGAGTGCTTTTATTGGTGAATTTATCTTTTTAGTATTTCTATATTTGGCAGACTACTTATTAAGAAGAGCTATCTTGTATGTATGCTGCATTCCCTTCAGGTTTATGCAGCATTTTAGTTAGAGCTAATATTTATTATTTGTTTGAAAGGCATATATCATCCTATATTTGTAGGAATAAAATCAATTGATTTTCAGCTATTTTAGTTTTCTGGGTTTCTATAGATACATTTAATAGTTTTCCATTATTCAGAAATACAGCGATAGCAGTTTGAATGTAGTGTGTTGAAGCATCTTCTAAATCACAGCTCTTCAATTAATGAAGTTACTGGAGACTTTTTTGGTCTAGTTTTTCCATAATACAGTAGTCCTCAACTTATGACCACAATTGAACCCAACATTTCTGTTGGTAAGTAAGACAGTTGTTAAGTGAGTTTTGCCCCATTTTATGACCTTTCTTGCCACAGTTGTTAAGTGAATTACTGCAGTTGTTAAGTGAATCTGGCTTCCTCATTGACTTTGCTTGTCAGAAGGTCGCAAAAGGTGATTACAGGACCTCAGGACACTGCAACCGTCATAAATATGAGTCAGTTGCCAAGCATCCAAATTTTGATCACATGAGCATGCTGAAATGGTTGTAAGTGTGAAAAATGGTCATAAGTCACTTTTTCAGTGCCATTACAACTTTGAGCCGAGGTGGCGCAGTGGTTAGAGTGTAGCACTGCAGGCTACTTCAGCTGACTGCTAGCTGCAGTTCGGCGGTTCAAATCTCACCGGCTCAAGGTTGACTCAGCCTTCCATCCTTCCGAGGTGGGTAAAATGAGGACCCAGATTGTTGGGGGCAATATGCTGACTCTGTGAACCGCTTAGAGAGGGCTGTAAAGCACTGTAAATAAGTCTAAGTGCTATTGCTATTGCTATTGTTATTTGAATGGTCACTAAATGAATGGTCGTAAGTTGAGGGTTACCTGTTTACAGTTAACTAATATAGTTCAGAAACTAGCTTTGCAATTTGAATATTGCTTAAAAATCCAGTATGAACTTACATTTTGACACTTGCTTCTCCTAGATACAGATGGTGAAACTTATCCAATTTTAGAAGAGCATAACTACTATATGAATATAACTCCTTCACCCCCTGTATCGGCAAGAGAAAGAAGGAGAGAGAAGAAGGTAAAGGAATTTATTGGATTTTTTCCCCATTGAAGCTTTGTGCACCTAAGTCTTACTGAAGTCAAATTCTACCATCTGTTTATTTTAACAAACCTTAGTCAATTAAATTCATTCTCATTCTCTCTCTCTCTCTCTCTCTCTTTCTTTCTCTCTCTCTCTCTCTCTCTCTCTCTCTCTCTCTTTCTCTCTCTCTCCTAGCATTTTCTTTATAATGTTTCTGTGTGATATGCAAATTTTTGAGTTGAATATGTGGTTACTTTAGCAATTCCAGTAATGTTGACTTGACAAGTGTTTCATAATAATTCAATCATAATTCTCTGTATCTTCAGGATGATGCTTTTCATAGGGTGACTCCACCACCACAGTTGGACAACAGCTCTCTATACTCGAATTCTAGTCTCAATATAGATCAATTAAAAGCCAGAAATGAAGAAAGGCTGCAAAGATTAAATGAACTACATAAGAAGTCCGTTCATATAGGTATGATCTCTTTATTGAATGTTAGGACAGAAATTATTGAAGAATTAAACATTTTGTTAGATTTGGAAGAACTGATTGATACAGTGTGAGCAAACTTTACCTAGAGCAACTTTTCCCAAACTTGGTAGCTTTCAGATGTTTGCAGCTCATCTTGCAGGATTCTCAGAAATTGCTGAGAAACTAGAAAGTAGCTATGGATTCCTGGAAGATGACCTGCACATTTGGTACCCATAGGATGGGAAAGGCTAGCCAAAGGCAAAGTATTGCATATATGCTGCACACCCAGCATACATGGCTAATATGCTACCAAGGCTAAATTACTGCCCAGAAGACAAGAGTGCTGTACTGCACTGTCATTACTCTTCCTTTCCACATTCAGATTTTTAACATATGCAAGTACATTAACATTTAAAATGGAGTGGTGGGGATAGGGGGTAATTGCTCTGGATTTTCTTTGTAGCCTTGTAATTAAAAGAAAAGACTAAAGCAGAAAAAAACAGGAGGTAGCTGCAGATCAGCTTAGGCAACAAGTTAGTTGTAGCCTTCTTTCACCTTGTTGGATTCATTTGAATGTAGCCCTATCATTATATCACAGACAGACTTACCGAGTTTTAAGAGGTCTTTAAGTCTAATTGTATGAAGGTAATTTAAAGATAGAGGCTTCCAATGAGGGAGAGCCTATCCCAGTAATTGATTTCATTGCCAACTTGCTGTTACTGTTAAGAAATTTCTTAATAGTCGTCATCTGAAATATATTTTCCTTAATTTAATCTTATTAGATTGAGTCTTCACCTCTAGGTCACCATACACAAATATTTCAGGTCTTATGCATAAGATATTTAAGTGCTATGAAGAGTAGTACCACCATGTTTTCCTTCAGTCCTTTTCTTCTTGAGGCAAGAGACACTCAATCCCATGAATTTTGTCCTTGTATGCCTTGTTTTTTTATGCCAGTCATATATTTTAATTTTAACCCCCTCAAAGTGCAATGCTCAGAGTTGGATACAGTCCACATTTAGTCCATGTTCTGATAACATTTCCACACAGAACTTGAGTATGACCTCTGCTGTGGTATTATGTGGAGAGGTTTCCGTGAGCATCTTTTCTTCAGCTTTGCAGCCTTTACCTTCAATTTTTCAATTTGAGATTATAGATGTCAAACTGCCAACCTTAGCTGGCTCATACTTGGTTTCCCAGACACTTATGACCTGGCACAGGCCTGTTCGCTTTTGTTTTTACAATAAGTGAACAAATAAAAAAAGGAAAGGACAAGGATCAGGGGAGAAGAACAGGATGTAAGGGTATGTGGGAATCACCTTGGGAGACGGGGGAAGAGCTGCAGTCTATACAACGGACTGATAAAATTTGAGTTCAAAGGAAGAGGAGTGGCAAAACCATCCCTAGTTTTTGGGAGCCTAAAAGTGAAGGAAATGAGTACTTCCAAACTTGCCAGATTCTGTTAATGTAATCCTGTAATCCTGTAATATTACTACTACCACCACTGTGGTTGCACAGTGGTTAGAATGCGGTATTGCAGGCTAACTCTGCCTACAGCCAGGAGTTTGATTTTGACCAGCATAAGGTTGACTCAGCCTTCCATCCTTTCAAGGTCAGTAAAATGAGGACCCAGATTGTTTGGGACAATATGCTGAGCTGTAAACCGCTTAGTGCTGTAAAGCACTATGGAGCAGTATATATTGTAAATTTAAGTGCTATTGCTACTGCTACTGCTATTTCTATTGCTAATAAAGACAAATCTAGTACTCTTGGCTGTGCTTCTTGTTGCAAAGCTGACATCAATCTTGCAAGCATGAAAGTAACCCTACCTATGTTCATTGTTATTCTCCCCAAAAGCAGGAAGAGTCCCTTCTGAGATGCTTTTACCACCCCTCTTCCTTCAGACTCAAATTTTGTTTATCACTGTAGGCTGTGGCTCTTCCTGTTTTCGAAGGACATTTCCACATTCCATTACATAGAGTGCCAGCAGTAGTACAGTTTTGGAACTACTTCACTGGCCAGTTTGAGAAAAGCTAATTGGCTGTGATGAATGCTAATAATTGCTATGATGGAGATAGCCATACGCTGTTGTGCAATTCGATCTGAAGCTTTGAGGATTAGAAAGACTAATGATGCAGAATATATAGGATGCATACAATCAGTAGAACTATTATTTTTCACGATTTTAAAAATGGGGGTGCTGGTTAAATAATAATAATAATAATGGGTGAAATTCAAAGTCATCTGAGTTGATGCCTGCTTGCACAATAGGACACTCTTCCCTGTTGCTCTCTAGAGTTCTCAAATCTCCTTAACATAATTTTCCATGATGAAGGGTATATATAGGAGGCTTCAGGAAAATAGGGGAAGTGCCTCCTTTCCTGGACTACCATTAGTGGAACTGTAAATTGAATTTCTCACTGGAATTCTGTGATCAAGCAGTCAACATCATCTTAATCCTTCGTTGCAGCATGCATCTGATTCATAATCAATTTATCATTGATTGCATTAAAAGTAGCATTAACTACTTAACTCAGGTGTCAAACTGGCGGCACATGAGCCGGATGCGTCACACACAGGCCACGCCACCCCAGCTCAGGGAAGGCAAAAAATGTTACGATACATCGCGTGACATCAATGTGACATGGCAAGTTTGACACCGTGACTTAACTCGTTCTTTAAATTTCCTGACTGCCCTCCACCAGTCAGAATGCAAATTGGCTTTTCTCAAATTTGTATGTCTTTATTTGAAATTTCATCCGGGATTTTTCTGAGCCAGGCTTGTCATTCTTCCAAGATAATTTTGATCTTTCCCCCCCTCCTTTATGCAGTCTACAAATGTGTTGAAATTTCCCTTCACCAAGAAGCATTATATAGCAGGTACTATCACCATAAAGAAACTAATGAGGTGTTGAAAAAGATTTTCCTGCAAATATCATATATTCTTTCTTGATAGGTTAGCATATTCCATCACCAAAATCTGGACTGATTTTTGACATTTTCTTTGTAGAAAGGAAGTGATAGTCAGGGTGAGTAACTGACCAAATTTAGTTTCTTTTAGTTATCTTTTAGATAGACTCATAGATATTTGAAGATCCTTTTTGAATTCCAGTTTCTCAATGCAGCAAATGCCAAAAAAGATTTCTGTTCATAGAGAAGCTCTTCTGGGTACATAGAGAAGCTTTTCTTTGGTGAATGCTACCATGTGCTATTCAAACATTTGATTTTTCCACGTCATTAAAAGAAACCCAGCTTCTGCACACCAAGAAAATTCTTTGGAACCTCAGTGATGTCGACATATTGCTCCTAGGTGAAATTCTGTATAGTATGGAGTCCTTAAAACCACCTAAGAGTCTATATTGGGTTGGACCTATTTTCAAATTTGACATATTTATTGCTGAAGCTGCAATTTCAAGAAGAATCTTTATTGTAGTTTGATTTTTTTTTATTATTAAGATTGGCTTGATTAAAATTAATTTATTCATCCCTCTTTATGAATTAGATATGAAACTGTAGACCCAAAAATACTCAAATGTGATGTCTTTTGTATACAGAGATTGGTGCTCAGAACTTCCACCTATATGTTTTAGAAAGGACTGAATTTATCTGGAAAAGTATCCACTGTTTGATGCATATGCAGATTTTTAATAGTTTGCCCTGCGATTAATTTTCTTTAAATTTTACACTTTTAGTAATGTATTAGTTAGTAGTAATTTGTTTTATATAGATACCTTTATCTATATATACAGGTGAAACTCGAAAAATTAGAATATCGTGCAAAAGTTCATTTATTACAGTAATGCAACTGAAAAGGTGAAACAAATATATGAGATAGACTCATTACATGCAAAGCAAAATAGTTCAAGCCGTGATGTGTCATAATTGCGATGATTATGGCGTACAGCTCATGAAAACCCCAAAACCCCAAAACCCCAAATCTCAGAAAATTAGAATATTACATGCAATCAATAAAACAAGGATGGTACATAGAACAATATCGGACCTCTGAAACGTATAAGCATGCATATGTACTCAGTACTTGCTTTGGGCCCCTTTTGCAGCAATTACTGCCTCAATGCGGCGTGGCATGGAAGCTATCAGCCTGTGGCACTGCTGAGGTGTTATGGAAGACCAGGATGCTTCAATAGCGGCCTTCAGCTCTTCTGCATTGTTCGGTCTCATGTCTCTCATCTTTCTCTTGGCAATGCCCCATAGATTCTCTATGGGGTTCAGGTCAGGCGAGTTTGCTGGCCAATCAAGCACAGTAATCCCACGGTCATTGAACCAGGTTTTGGTGCTTTTGGCAGTGTGGGCAGGTGCCAAGTCCTGCTGGAAAATGAAATCAGCATCCCCATAAAGCTCGTCTGCGGAAGGAAGCATGAAGTGCTCCAAAATCTCCTGGTAGATTGCTGCCTTGACCCTGGACTTAATGAAGGCAGTGGACCAACACCAGCAGATGACATGGCTCCCCAAATCAACACAGACTGTGGAAACTTCACACTGGACTTCAAGCATCTTGCAGTGTGTGCCTCTCCATTCTTCCTCCATACTCTGGGTCCTTGGTTTCCAAATGAGATGCAGAAGTTGCTCTCATCAGAAAAGAGGACTTTGGACCACTGAGCAACAGACCAGGTCTGTTTTTCTTTAGCCCAGGTAAGAGGCTTCTAACGTTGTTTGTTGTTCAGGGGCGGCTTGACAAGAGGAATATGACATTTGAAGCCCATGTCCAGGATCCGTCGGTGTGTGGTGGCTCTTGATGCACTGACTCCAGCCTCAGTCCACTCCTTGTGAAAGTCCCCAACACTTTTGAATGGCCTTTTCCTGACAATCCTCTCCAGGCTGCGGTCATCCCTGCTGCTTGTGCACCTTTTTCTTCCACACTTTTCCCTTCCAACTTTCTATTAATGTGCTTTGATACAGCACTTTGGGAACATCCAACTTCTTTTGCAATTACCTTTTGAGGCTTTCCCTCCTTATGAAGGGTGTCAATGATGGTTTTCTGCACATCTGTCAGGTCAGCAGTCTTTCCCATGATTGTGATTCCTACTGCACCAGACTGAGAGACCAGTTAAAGGCTCAGGAACCCTGTGCNAATTATAACTAGCATCTTACCTGTGACTAGAAATTAAGTGTGAAGATTAAATCTATATATATAAAAGCCAAATACCACTCGCTCGTCACAAAATCTCCAGAACCGTAAAGCCTACAAACTTGAAACCTGGCACGTATGTTCCTCTTGGCTTCTAGGTGCTTGCTAAGAAAGGATTTTTCGAAATGACCATCAGATCATTAGTATTTCTTATACAGTATTATATTAACACGCTCTGATACTAAGGAGTTAGACGTTTTACTCCCCCTCCCCACCTGAAAAGAACTCTGTTCCAACTGCCAGTTCCCTTATATTAACACGCTCTGATGCTAAGGAGTTATACATTCTACATAAATTTTCAAGCTTTAACTGTCAATTTATCAAGCCTGATCACATAGTTTTGTAGTGAAGCACGGGTATCCAGCTACTAGTATATAGATAAATCTATTCTTTCCCTCCATGCATACAATATTTCCTGTACCCTTGGCTGCTATACAATCCCTGAGCATCATAGAGCCTCCTGTATATTTGTTGGCAAGGTATTTTTTCTTCAAACGCTTCATCTCGTTTTTTCCAAAAGTCTCTTACGTTGTTGTGGTCAAAAAGTTCAAACTTTATCTCAGTAATCCAAAGCAGTATGCTCCAAAAAATTGGAGATTTGTAAGTTTTCTTTTGCATACCTGAGATGTTGACTTTTATGATGAGGTTGAAGAAAAGTTGTTTTGATAACTCTCCCATGCAAAATCATTGTTGTATAAACAATGTTCTTCTATGGACAGGGACTCCAATGTCAACTAAATGTCAGTAGGTCATTTGTGGTGATTTCTGGTTTCTGTTTTGTACATCTATTTAGTTTTCAGGCCATTCTAGAATTTTTTTCTTAGTCTTCACCACAGTCAGCAAGTAATTGAAACCTGAAGAGAGATTGGTTATTTTAGCAAGTCAACCTGAAACAATCTTCCAAATTGATCATGAAGTCCCTACGTGACCAAGAGTGCCTAAAGTTTTGCATACAGGTGTATGTAAGAAATGTGGTGAAAAGGGGAGTTGGATCCTCCAGTGCTGTTTTAAGGCATAGGATGCAGTTGGTTTTGATCACCTTCATACTTACCTTAGAAACGCCATTTCCCATTCTTCTGTGTCAAATAACGTTATTTGACCAGTGACTCCAGAATAAGGAAATATTGAAAATCTGATGTACCCCGATTGGGCAACAGTTGTGCTGACCTTGCTGCATTTTTATTCCACAGAAGTCCTCTGTAATACTGCAGAATGAATAATTTAGTCACTGAAATATATGGTAGGATATCAAGTATGACTTCATATATTAAAGTGTATTTGTTTTTCCTCAAGCTGATGACATTTCATTGGGGAATGGTGAAGACATCCTGAAGGAATTACTTCCTAGAGATGGCAGAAGACCCAGTTCGATTGATTCTGTGGCAACTGAGCCATGGCTTAGACCTGGGACATCAGAAACTCTTAAAAGACTCATGGCTGAGCAGTCAAGTCAAGCTAAACCAACTTCTGAGAAGAGCATAACATTCAATTGGCAGGGGCTGTCAACTGCCCATGGCTAAATAAACTTGTGTTAAAGCTGTTTGTGCCTTTCAAAAGTTTCACTATTGCACTTTTATATTAATACTTGATTGTGAAAACAATGCCTACTTTGTTCAATTATTGATACATTACTGATGACCTCTAAATTTGGAAATATATTACCACAGTAAATTTTCATGACAGCTTCAGAATATAGCTAAATGTACAATTTAGCGTACATTTAATGGTAGAGGCAAAAATTATTTTTGGATTATTATTTTTCTCTGAAAAATTACCTCAGACTTCTGCAAGATTGAGAAATATGACCTGAATGTAATCAAATAAAATACTGTGGCTTATTGTTCTTAGACATGTAATAGATGTTTAGGGACTACCCAGGATTTAAATTCATTGCTGCTTTACTTCTAGTCCACAAATCTTATCCAATCATTTGTTATAAAATGCTAAAGTGTTTTTTATATGTATATATGTGTGTTCAAATGTCAATAGTGAATTCTATAAATGTATGTTCATGACTTAAGATGACAAAAATTATATTTTTATCAGGATTTTAATGAAGTATTTGTGAAGATGGATATTTTGTGAAATGAATAAATTGTCTTTATTAAAGCTCTGGAGTTTCCTTGATGATGCTTCTTTCTCATTGCAGTAGAAATATGTGCATTAAATTTCATTATGGAACTAAATTCTGACTGAACTGTATTAAGTCTAGTACAAATTTGTTGATTTGTTAACCCCTTCACATTTATTTGGAAGGAAAAAACTACAAATGTTACTGGGTGAAGGTAAAGCTGCAGGGCTTGATCAATACAAGTTCCTTTTTGTGTAACTGCAAGGTGTTTACTGTATGTTACACATACTATTTAATATTTAATAGTATGTGTAATATACCATTAAAATGGACTCTTTTCCAACAAGAATCAGTTTCCCAACTATAAAATCTGGAAGGCTGGATGGGTAGAAAAAGATACCTTGAAGAATTTTCTGATCACCTAAATATAACTTTTTCCTTGTCCTTCACCTGGATGTAGTTCTCTTTTATTGAACATTTAATTGTAACAAAAAACAATTGCTATTAGGCAAATATACAGGCGAACAGAAGAGAAGCTATAATAGAAAAATACAGTAATTTGTAATGTCAGTCATTGGCAACGTCATTGGTTACTAACCCTTTTCCCTCCAAATAGGGAGGGATTATTGAGTCTCTCATTTGGGGTCCAAAAAGTACTCCATAATACTTCAGAGCTGAAGAAGCTTCTTGGATGAGAAGCGAAACGTCTTTAAAGAAAAAACAGAAAGTCCAGTTGCCTCTTGAAAAAGCACCTTTGGTACTTCACTGTAAGTTTAGCTCCTGTCCTCAATTGCCTAGAGCAAAAAGGAGAGAGATGTACTACACCGGTTTTCTCAAGGGAATAGTATTTTCTCAGAGTAGGGTTACTCTTCTGCCTCATTTGAAATCCTTGATTTTTACAGCTACTCTATAGCTATAAGATAGTAAAGATACAGCAGTCTTGTTCTCATCACAGGCTGGGAAGCTGCTGCTTGCCTTTTCTGCTCTGAATAACAGACAAGCCACTTATTGGATGATGAAGCTACTAGCCTTCATCAACTACCTGACATTTGCAGTATCGGCCCTGTCTTGTTTTTTGTCTGGCTATTGGAGACTTTTGCATGGGGGCCAGTTTGAGGCAGCCTTCAGTTCTGCCGTTCTGTATGAGACACAGAATACTGTCCTAGATCTTGATTTAGCTACAGCTTTTCCAAAATAGGAAGATTTGGACTGAAAAATAGAAGGAATGATACTTGACTTAAGTTAAATTCTTTAATCACTTGCAAACATGCTGAAGGCAGTTTGCTTCAGCACTGTTAACCATCATTGTTAAACTCTTAAGTTTCTTGAAACATTAAAACAAGTAGTTTTACATTGCATTGGTTTTCATTGCACCGATGAAAGAATTCAAAAACTTTATTGACTTATAACCTGATTAGAATATGCCAGATGAGAACCAATATTGTACAGAAAGTTGTACAGAATTTACATAGAAAACTTTACAGAGCTGTACCATATACATTTTTCCATCTGAAAAATTTTTCTACATCCACTGTAAGACAGAATGCTTGACAATCTTTTCTTTAACCATCAGAGCACAATTCACAGTATGAATACATTTCCAATAAATTTAAAACCGTCCCTAAACCATGCCAGATTTGTTACTTGAATATATTTAACATTACATTCTGTACACAGAGTGAAATCTACATCAAACAACCCCCCCCCAAAAAAGGTGACATAAGATAAAACCTAGACTCATTTGCAGTGATTCAAGTTCCAGCCCAGAAGGATCGTTGCAATGGCTTATTATATTTAAAAGCCCTATCACAGGTATATTACAAACAGTTAAGCCAGTTGTGACTTTTTCGATCTCTGCCCTTCACTAAAGTTAGCAGGACTAACTTTTAGGATACAGACCAAATCAATCACAACATAAACTCGGACTAGTGCATTTGGTAAACAAATGTATGGGTTTCTATGAAATCATAAAAGAATGCAGGAAGAACTCTATAGTGTTTGTAATTTTATATTACAGACCTGCACTCTATGTTTTTTCACTGAAGAATGATTACCTATATCAGCTTGAGTGTGCAGATTTTTTTTCCAGAATAAGAATTCCATAAAGTTGCTAGATCTCTTACCTAGTGTTTTCCTGTGCTCTCAGTACAAACCATTCTTTCAAATACAGTTCTCCTGAGTTGTACTCTATGGAAAGTTCAAACTTTTTAAGTGTTAGTTCTTTGGGTACATATCTTAAGTTCACAGCCATCATAAACATACACACGCACACACATACACATAATATGTATGCATGTCTGAATAAGAGGACATCACAGTCCAAGCTGACAATAAGACTGTTTAAAACTGGCTCAATGCTCAGCATAAGCCAGGAAAGGGAGGAAGAAAAATCCACTGGAGAATTAAAAGTTCGCAAGCCTAAGTTACAGCTTTACTCTATACTGTGAACCCGTAGATGCACACACTGCCATATAGAGACCCTCATTATGAACATCCAGTGCAAGTTGATTTGGTTCTTAGTTTCCTTAGTTATACTTCTACTGCTTGGCTACATCTTCCTCTTGATCTGCTGGCTGAGATATTTGGAAAACAACTCCAATTCGTAGAAAAAATCTTCTCAAAACAGCCCGGAGCTCAGGAATCAGATCAAATTGCATTATTTCACACAAAAGAGGATAGTAGAAAGATGCATGAGCTTTGAACTAAGGGAAAAAAGAATTCTATCAGACATTAAGTTTTTGAACGAGTAAATGCACTAAGTCAAACATTACAATAAGAATTATCTAGGTGTCAGATCCCTCATTTTCTGAAGAAACGAATGTGCATGGTCTTATTGGCACTGAAGTACTGACACCAGGAAAGAGAAAAAAAGGCAAATGGCAATATGACATGAATGGATTGGAATGTTTTTATTCCTCAACAATGGAAGGGAATCTATCCTAAAACTGGTTTATGACAATTAGGATCTGTTGTTTGTAAAGAAAAAAACCTGGGCTCAATCCCTAACTATTCAGAATGCTTACTTACCCGATCATCACTTATCTTCAGAACCTTTGTTAAGAATAAAAGTAACAGGCTAGTCCAAGCTTCCCGATGACTCTCTGAGGTCAAAGTGAGGAAGTAGCTCAGAGCTTCCCTGCAGACACTACAAGCAACATGCAACATAAAACCAAATTTTAGTTGTTTATTTTCAAAACAGAATCCTTATCAGAAAAACTGCATATTCAGAAAGATAATTCAATAATTCCATCCTACACCAACACATTAAAAGGGACGTCAGTAAGCCCAAGCCTACTTAAAAGTTAGACAAAACACTTTAGCATATTGTAAAGCTGTCAAGGGGCAGCTGCAATGGAATGTTTCACTGAATACTGAATGGATGGTCTCATCTCAAAGATGCTTACAGCTGGCAGTCAATTTTTCAGATATCGGTAAATAGTAAAAGGAGAAGGAAGGAGTGAGATCATAGGCCTGTTTACTGAACCACTGAACAGCAGTAATAGAAAACATTCCCAATAAGCAAAAGGTTAGATCTAGAGAAATGCTGATAGACAATGACTTGTTGGCTCTTTCCTTTACTGTCTTCTCAAGATTCTTCTTTTGAAGAACTTTGCTAAATGGAATCATCTGTGTCATGAGGTTAACTGCTGAAAATTAACCAATTCAGTATGTCTTTAAATTTTTAACTACTATTATGAAACCAGGTAAAAGCTGTGAACAAGCCTTACTTTAGTAATCGTTGTTGCACTTCTTCCCAGGCATCTTTGCGACTTTCATCCATGTACATGCGGAATAGTATACGTAACCCACAGGCAAGACTGCTAGTCTCCTGTTTTAAAAGATTGGGCTTTGATTTCCCTTTGAAACCTGCCAAAACAATATCTGTTATTTAGATTTTATTGACTATCTAAAAATCAGCACTTGAGTAAAAAAACGGACAAAAATAGGCTATTCATAGCATCCAGATTCTCTAATCAGGATGCTTCTAAAATTCTACAAGAGTGGGAGTTGGATTTGTATTAATATCATCTTTTTTAAAGCAAAATGTTAGACTCCATATGGTGCAGCAGCTTTGCACCATGCTGTTGTGCCAGGCCAGGGGTGGCTGAGGCTTTCTGGGTCATGGTGGCTTTGTACCACACTGTAACTCAAGGGATTCTTTCAGCCCCAGAGCTGCAGTGGACCAAGAAGCTCCTGAGCCACAATATATTCCTTCCCATCTCTATCCATAAGCACATCCTTTACTCTCTTTCCCTGGCCTCCCAGAACTCACTAAGTTCAGCTGAACAATGGTGGCTAACTGTAGCACTCCCGTCCCAACTCAATGTGGTCGGTGTTAGGCCTCCCAGGGCCTCTTTCACACACACACCCCGGTGGCATCTCTGCACTCTTCATCTGGGACTCCCTCTGCTTCTCAGTTAGTGAATAGGACATCTTGAATTATGATAGCAACTGGGCCTGTCAGGATCGCTGTTGCTAAGTGATGTAGCCATGTGTTACGCTGCATCATTCAGCAGCAGAAATTCTTGTCTAATTGTAGCCATCAGCCAAGGACTACATTTTGGTATCCATGGGATCCTCTCTCTTCATGGCATGTCTCTTAATGCCTGCAGTGTTCCTGCTCATCAAACAATACATTTTGTAAATTAAGAAGAAAAACTACCATTCTGATAAAGCAAATCACTAGCATCTAACAAAATCTTTAGATATAAGAATATATCTGGGCTACATATTACATAGAATATTGTAAGTATTGTTAGACTATACAAAGCTGTAGCCCACTATCTTATTTGAACACATCCCTGGCTGTCCGGGGGGGGGGGGAAGTGAGGTGAGGGTAGCAGGAAGCATTTTGAGGTTTTGCATGGATTGGAAGGAAACCCTGCCATTTGTTAAATAGAAGTTCTGTGATTCGTTATATAAATGGGTGCAATTATGTTGTGAATGAACAGACTCCTCCTCCCTCACATCCATTTTGGGGCTATGGAATCTCAAAAATCCATGCATGCTACATGTGATCAAAAATGCTAGTGACACAGCACAACATTCAGTATTTATATATCATTTTTGTTGTTACAAATTATGGTTACCCATCTGAAAATATTTAACTCTTTAAAGAATTATTGAATTATTGAATCATAATTGAAGAAACGATGAGTGAATAACAAAGGCAAATCCAGAATTCATATTCCTCTAAAATTTCAGAATAAAAAAATGGGTTACAGACGTTAAGACATGATTTAATGTTTCTGGTAACTTGAAGCTAAAAGCATTGCTATGTTTTTCATCTATAATTTTACTATGCCACATTAAAATAACTTACTGTACAGGTAGACCTCAATTTAAAACCATTTGTTTAGCTACTGTTCAAAGTTATGATGGCAGTAAATGAGGAATTACTATCAGTTCTCAAAATTCTGGCCATTGCAGTGTCCCTGGAGTCATGTGATTGATAGCTGTGTCCTCAGTGCCCAGTTTATAATTACAATGTTGCAGCAAGCTATAGCCACATGATTATAATTTCCATACTGACTTCCCACAAGCAGACAATGCAGAAGCCAACAGGAAGTTGGAAGTCATTCCTGCCACTTTTTCACCAATCTATGCTTTGTACCTTCTACTTGCACCTGCCTGTGGCAATTCCTGCTTGCCTGGAGGTCTCACATGCAGCTGCTTATCTGGGGTGTCATCTCTTCTCATATAACAAATTGCATGGTTCTGGGGTAATAATGGCAATTGTGACTATGGGACTGTCGTTGTTAAGCAATGTGGTCAAGTTAGGCACACTTTACAACACTTGCTTAGTGATGGAAAATCCAGTCCTAATTGCTGTTGTAACCTGAGGACTACCTGAACAGTATTTTTCTGTAATGTTCATCATTTAAAGTCCTTACAATTGGCAAGAAAGACTTACCTGCTTTCCAAAGTGCAGTTCTTTGCTCATTATTTGAGTTGAAAGCCTTAGCAAATTTATGAGATTCTAATAAACAATCCAGCAGTTTGAAAAGCTGCTGTGATGTTAAAAAACGATACATTCCTTGATCTTGTGTATCCACATGAACATTAAAGTCTACTGCATCCCTCTGGAAGGAAGGAAGGAAGGAAGGAAGGAAGGAAGGAAGGAAGGAAGGAAGGAAAGAAATATTAAGTGTTATTATAGTTAGCTTTTTGGGTGTCACAATGAATCTCAATATGGTTTCCAGCTGTTGAGAACAAACTGATTTCATCAAGATATCATAAATAAATCTCAAATATTAAACCTGAATTTATGGCATTAGCTAATTATATTAAGACATAAGTTGATGCAAAATGCACAAATAATGTAAAAAGATGTAATTGGCCTTACTTAGTTACTTAGCCTTCAGGGTAAATGAGATACAAGAAATGTCCATTATTTTGAGGTGATGTCTGCATGCAGATTTTGCCCACTACATCTGAAGTCTGCTAAATGAGGAATCTGTTCAATTGACATTTTACTCTAAATAAATTTACAACTATGTGGTAAAATATATTTACGCTATACAAGTCTGCTCTATATGAATTCTAAACTATGTTGTTACTTAATGATTACCCATATCCAAAGGACAAGAAAACAGCATCCTTCAAGAGCAGCCACTATCTTATGAAGCCACAGTGATGAGGCAAATCATATGCTTTTTTCCTAAAAATCTGTACCTTTGTCTCCCAAATTATTTCAGAGAAAGGCACATGGAAACACTTACAAATAATAAATAAGGAAATCTGCATCAGATGTGAAGCTTATTTGTATCTAAAAGCTATTCTCTACGTAGCTGTTTTGACTAAACAGGATGCACTCAAATGGTTTACAGAAGAAACAAGAAACTAAATCTCACTTTCGATATCTAAAAATTTTTGGTATTTAAATAAGAAGTGTTCTAAGGATCTTTAGGGGTCAAGAAAGCAAACAACAAAACATACTTTGTGATAACACAATGTAGACCAAATCTGACATACTTGCATCTAAACCCTGGCACTCAATTACAAAAGGCCAGGGTTGATGTTATGATGCAGGCCCAATTTTTCTGTTATCATAGTTTATTCTGGATGCTTATTGAAATGTTTGGAAATCCAGGACTTTTCCTCCAGAAATTACAAAATTTATGAAACAGAGCATTTGGCTCAAGACTGGAAGCAGAAAACACTTATATGAATATGCATACTAGTGGACTCTCCTTACCTGTGCTGCAGCTAGATTCTCTGCATCTTCTTTTTTGCTGGTTGCTGGGAAAAATACAATGTTGTCTATTGTTTGAATAAGTTCCAGCTGTACCACACATTTGATTAACAGCGCACCAAACAGTTTTTGATCTGGAAATTCTTTTAAAACAAGAAAAAAGTAAAATAAATTTGGTAACTGAAACAATCATGCAAACTACTAACGATCTATGTGTGTTAGAAACTTTTTACTGTCTGCCAAATTATTTGCATTGAATATACACTAATACAATTGTCAAATGTATTACCCTAAATACGTATATAAAATATTTACAGTACATGTAAAATTAATGATAATTAATATAAAGACTAAGTCTTGTTGAACACAAAATCCCAGGAGCCCTAACCACAAAAGGTAATGAAAGATTACTGAAATGCAATCCAATAATTTCTGAAGAGTTAAATACAGTACTGTCCATCTGTATCTTTAACACAAATATTATAGAAATGTATTGTTTAATTAAACATCAAAGCTGTACAAACAAACTGAATTGTGTTAAATTTCAGCTGAAAATTTAAATTCAAAAATAGATTAACACTAAAATATCTAGAATAAAGTTTAAAAGTTTGTCATCTAAGGTGTAACATTCTTTTGGGGAATGAGAGTATATTGTCATTTTAAATAAGCATGGCCCAGACGCAAAAGGTGCTGAGAGAAGTTTGGAATATTTATTGTTGGCCGCTTCCATACCATAGTTTCTACTCTCCAGCACATAACTGTCTTCTGCCAACCTCAAAATGTTGAAAATAATACCATGGCGGCTTTATGATGAAATATGGGAATGTAGGGCAGTAAGAGTTCCTACCCAAAGGAGAACAAATGGTTTATAATTTCTGCAGAATTGCAGTGACTCTAGGAAAAAGAAACATACACAGTTTTGCCATGATTTTAGTTATGCCACAGTTCACCCAGCAATAAATCAACTCAACTTTCTAGATGTAGTTGTCATTGTAAAACTGAATGGCTTCAGAGTCATTCCAAATTCATATGAAAGTGTGCTGTATTACTTTTAACACTGTTGTTATATGACCTTTTTTTCAGAAACTTTTAAAGCAATACAAAAATGTACAAAAGATTGAAAACAACAGCCCACTGAAAAGAACTTAGAAGACAGGAAATTTTTATTTTAGTCACTTTTCTAAAAACTTGAAATTGGGAAGCAATCATAAACACCAGGAAGGAATGTACACTCACAATTAGAAATGTAAAGAACATCACAGCTGAGAATCTTTTCTTAATTTTCAGGAATCTTAGCAATTAGGTTACTGAGGCATTTAAAATAAGAGAGTAGGCCCTAAGAAAGCCAAACTCTTTTTGTAATATTCATTCTCAATGCTTATAGAATTTCAAGAGTTACTTCTGACACAAACAGCAACCTGTCAGAAGGAAAAATTCACAAACATAGAAACAAATGCAGATTATCAAATAACTATTTAGAAACATTTCTTCTTACTTGCTATAGGTTTGTTTTTGCTGACCTCCTCATTTGCAGGCAACCCTACAATAGGTTGAAACTGATGTCTATCTAACGATTTTGGTTGCACAGAATCATGAATATCTACAGATTTTTGTGATATAGCATCCTGGAAATAAAAGATAAAAATTATCTCATATGGATTTGGCAAACAAATAAACTTCTTAGGAGCACTTCAATACAACAAAGTGAATTTGCTTTGAAAGTAGGATTTTTGGCTAATTTATCTGGTAAGTCAGGGGTGTCAATCTCAAGGCCTGGGGGCCCGATCCAGCCCACAGGGTGTTTAGATCTGGCCCATGGGGCTGCCCTGGAAAAAGCAAGGTGCCTCTGCCAATGAAAATGGAGCTCGGGGTGGGGGCTGCGTGCGGCCCTCTTGAGCTCCATTTTCGCTGGCAGATGGTTGCAGGAGGCTGTCGCAGCCGAAACGGAGATCAGGAGCCCATTTCTGCTGGCAGAGCACTCGGGCCACCACAGGCACCCCCAACATGAGTGAAGTGCTGGCCACGCCCACCCCGGCCCAAGATCAAACACAACCCTGATGCGGCCCTCAATGAAATCGAGTTTGACACCCCTGTGGTAAGTACAGAACACTATGAAATGT
Organism: Thermophis baileyi; assembly: GCA_003457575.1. Taxonomy (NCBI): domain Eukaryota; kingdom Metazoa; phylum Chordata; class Lepidosauria; order Squamata; family Dipsadidae; genus Thermophis; species Thermophis baileyi. The sequence goes on along the minus strand of QLTV01003334.1, from coordinate 67,423 downwards.
GTAATTGTATATTTAATTATAATATATGCAAAACATATTTATTTTCCATTTACCAAAGCAACAAGTACTAATGGAACAAATCCTTTTGGCCCTTCCATTTGTAGATTTCAACTCAGCTCTGGAAGATCAGAGTAGTCAGGTAAATTTAAGGCACCCATGGAATGTGTACAATGGGGAAAAGAGAAAGGGGAAAAAATTTTCTGGAACTGAGAATTTTTACAACAACCTATAAATAAATAATAATAAGCCTATTTTAGTGAGCAAAAAGGATCTAAGTAAATAGGTTAATTGCATGGAAGTTAAGCAATATATTTTCAGTTTTGATTTATTTACAATGACAAGACATAGTTGGCACAATACTGTACGGGACTAACTTGTCTTCTAACCTGGTAAATGTATTTAATAAATTTATATGACATTCATCTCACAGTTTGAGATAAAGGTGATTTTCTTCTTTTAGGTGTACATGAAATCTATGTCACATAGAACATACAATGCTACATACTGTATCTCTCTTTATTCTGCATGATGTTGTATCCCAACATGTGATCTTTTCCAACATTACTTTTAAATACAGGTAGTCCTCGAGTTACGAATGTAATGGAGCCTGCCCATTCCATTCGTAACCCGAGGATTTGTGGAAGTGAATCTTGTACCTTGAACGAGATCACTCCTTCCTTTCACCCACACATTCACTAATCGAATGCGAGGCTCGTTAAGTGCACATGAGGTATTTCAGGGTAGGGAAGGCCATGGGGGGGGCCTACCGATGGAACAGGCCACCTGCCTAAGTCCACCCAAGGCCTCCCCGACCCACTGAAATACCTCATGCCAGCCCAAATTGCTTCCCCCCCCAACCTGCCGCGCTGGGTCATTTACCTTGTGAAGCTCTAGAAAGCAGTCTCCTCTCCAGTCTTGTGTGCTATGTTGGCCCTATGCGGGCCTCCCCCAGCCCATTGCAGGCTGAAATGGAGATTCCAGAGGCCGGATCCGGCCCCCGAAAGCTCCATTTTGGCCTGTAATGGGCCGGGAAAAGCCCGCAGAGGGCTGAACAGAGCCTCGGAGGGCCAGATCCACCCCTCAGAAGCTCCATTTTGGCCAGCAAGTTGCCGGACGAGACCTTTGGACAGCCGAACGGGGCTTCTGAGGGGCGGATCTGGCCCTCAGAAGCTCCATTTCGGACGGCAAGTTGCAGAGCAAGCCCTCTGGATGGCCAAACAGGGCTTCTGAGGGGCGGATCTGCCCTCAGAAGCTCCATTTAGGCTGGCAATGTGCAGGACAAATGTTGCAGAGCCTCTGCGGTTGTTCGTAAGGACGAACAACTGCCGTGGTTCTGCAAGATTCGTAGTTTCGGGCCTTGTTCGGAAACACTACGGGGTGCTGATTGAGTAACTTTGAACGTTCTCTAAAGGTACGCTCGTAACCTGGGGATTACCTGTAAGGACAAAAAGGAGTATTCCAAAATATTTTCCCTGACATTTTTATTTTCAAACATACCAGCTGTTTCTCTCTTCCAGAAGATGGAGATGGAGGAGCAGTATCTCCTCCCACTGGTCGCCAAGTTAAAAGCCTTGAAAAGAGAAAACAACTTTATTTAATTCTAAAACAGAAATATTTCAATGTTTTAAGATAAAAACAATTATAAATCTGTACTAGTGTTCTCAACAAAAATGAGCCCAAAACTTATATTTAAAAAAACCCTTCCTGGGTTATACAGTATATTTTCTTATATTTTTACCTCTTTTATTTAATTTACAATTTCTTTTAGCAAAGGAGGAAAAAAGCATGACCATTAGATTTAGAAATGTTATTTTAATGCTCCTCAATTAGTAGAAGCTGTTTAGGAATGAAAGGACTTAATTAGTTTATTAGGCAACAATGTTATACAAGGTCACCAGTCACTAAACATATCTGAACAAATTCAGTTCAGATGACTAAGAAAAAGCAGAAGAGAAGCCCAAACCATCTCACTCTATTATTAAAAAAAATCATAAGCAGGTGAGGGATTAGAGCTGCCCCTGAGCATGAATTAGTTAAGGATCTGACAAATAGGGATAAGAATTCCAAGATTCTTATGTGTGACTAAACCCAATATAGAGGCTATATAGATGTCACATAAAACAAATACACACATGTTCATTATATCAAGACAAGCATAGCTAATGCATGTTCAATATTTCATACATATGAATTTGTTTGCAGACTTGCTCCCAAATATTTACAAAAGGAAAAATATCTTACGCATGGGGAATAGTGGTTTTGAAGATATCCAACATACAGTTGCAAGTCTTATCCCAGATTTCAAGGGTAAACTTTTCCCCATTCAGAATGACAACATTCTCTAAACAGTTTGTACCAGACCGTGCTAGTTGCTCATTGTCTGAAATGCAAACAAGGCATTAGCTTGTTCATATTATACAGAATAAATTGCAAGCATTGTCTGTAACAAATTGATGCAATCTTACCTTGCTGAACACACCAGTACAGCTGAGCAAATATATCATCCAAAAGAACATCACTAAGTACTTCTAAATACTGTGTGAATACATCACAAATTGCGTAAAGTGCATGATTGCAAGTTGTTGTCATCCACTCCGCTTTCTAGAGAAAAAAGCAGAGAGACCTTCTCAATAATAATTGTATTAATTAAACTGAATAGCAGCCAGGAGCATCAAAGTTCTTCAGGAAGCTTGGAGATTATTAAAAACAACAACTCTGTAATAGAAGCCTAAACAGAGTGCTGAGAAGATGTTAAAGAAGGAGTAATATAACAGCAACACAAAGGAAATTATGAGAGCAAGGCAGATTCCTTTTACCTTTTTAACCACTGATTTTAGGTCACTACTACCTCCAAAGAACTATAAAAATGTTTTTCACTTGCCCCAACGTAATTAAAATTTATTTGAAAATGTGCTAATTATTCATATGAAAGTTTAATATCATTTGGGTTATTAGATATCAACTAAAGTATGCAAAGCAATGAAGCACTCTGAACCCAAGGTGATAATTTTATTCAACACCACAACAGCAACTTTGCTCTTAAATTGGTAGACAAAGCGGGAGCCATTTAGTATTTTCTAATACTATATATATTCAGGATATTTTTGGCTCAAAGAAAAACATAAACAGTTATGAAGCTTCAAACTTCATTGGAACGATCAACCTCACATAGAGATAATTTTGCTAGTACATGTTCAAATTTTAATTTTAACTTAATGTAAATTATAATTTCTATTAAATGCATAGCTATTACAAAAAGACAGTTACACATGGAACTTTTGCCAAATAATAAGCATCCAGTTGTAAAATAGCATACTACGTTTATGAAATCAATCAGGAGGGCATTTTAAGTATCTCTTCGAAATATCATTTTTATCAAATTCCAACTCAACACTTTAGTCAACTTTTAACTGACATGGCCTAACAATAAAAATCAACACCTCTTCACACTGGCCCTTGTTAACCTGGTCTGTCTTCATCCTTCATTTCCTTTTAACGTCTTCTAATGCTAAAAGATCCTGATGATTCCTTTTGCCTGATATTCTTAAAAATATCTAAGTTGGTTGCATGAGTAACTAATCATAACAGAAGAAAACAGGAATTGCACAAGGATTAACACAATGTAGAAAGAAAGTGATAATTCCTATAACAATTTAATCTATAAAAAAGCTTTAGTACATGACTATGTACTCAAAATCGTTCATTATGCAGAAAAGAGCTTTATATAAAGCATGCCAATAAAGATAGCATGAAGTAGAATTTAAAAATGGATATCATACAGACAGTTCCCTACTCAGCTTATGGGTATAAAATGCAATATGAACATAAAGGTGTAGTAGTAGTAAAAAATGAACGGCTCTCATGTTATTTTTACCTCTGTTTGCTGTTCTGGTAACTTCATATTGTCAAATATTCGGAAGACTATCCGAAACAAATCCTGCCACCAATGCTTTTCATATGTGTGACCATATGTTTTCATTATTTCAAACATAACTGTTAAACCTCTGAAATAAAAATGAGTAAACATAAATTGATACACTCAGAATAGTGTATTCTGAGCAAATATCTTATAGCAAATATCTAAGCAAATACCTTATAGGTAATATTTTACAGTCATAAATCAAGGATTACTTGTAAACAACTCTATATAACCTTCTAGAAACAACAATTACAAAAAAGAAGCTTTAAAGCCTGATAGAAGCATTTTATGTGGGCAAGACTGCTTCATTCAATACAAAATTCAGGTGATATATGAAACTTTCTCTAATGAAAGTTAGTAGAACAGTCCCTAATATATTGGATTCTTGTATGCAATCAATAAAAATATTATTGGTCAATATACTCATAGAAACTACACGATGATTCAGGCATTTTCTGTCATAATTACCAGACTTCTAGTAAAGTGATTATTATATATAGTGCTTAGGAATTTGGATGCATATAACTTTGTCTAAGTCAACTGTAATTTTCTATGTGGACACACAATTTTGAGAATTTGACCTATTCCCTCAACTCACATAGGTTATTGCTGAGTTGGCAATATTTCTATTCCAAAATATTATATGCAAAGGGAATCGGAAAGAGAATGGAAGTTTATAATCATGGATTGATTAAGTTTTAGTAGTGGATTTTTCAAATCCCAATTACTATCCACTTCATAATGTGCTACTTATATTTTGGTTTGACTTGCTTACATTGCTGCTTAAATGCCACATGCATGAGAACATGCTGCTTCAGAAATTTAGCTTTTTAGATTAAATTATGAAGTTCATCTTAATGATTCTCTGGCAGTCTGACTATATTATCTTGTTCAATGTGTTGTCTGCTACCAACCCTAGTTTTAAAATATTATTGCATGATTTAGGTTTAGATTTAAATTTAAAGATAAGGCTGACTTTTTTTATATAAACAACTAGACAGCCACACCCGCATATCATATATAATCACAATATTAAATACTACATTCTCACCCACACATTTCACCTCTCCCTCTCTCTCTTTCTCCCCATATCTCTCTCTCTCTCTCTCTCTCTCTTTCTCTCCCCCCCAGACCAATATTCAACAGAGTTCCAACAATTTACTAAAGTAACAATGTCTTTAAAGCAAATACATGAACTATTATACATGAACTATAAAAGTGGGATAAAAATATAATAAATTTGGCATGTATTCCCATTATTTTATTTCTTTGCAAGATACAGTCTCTTGCTGACAGTCAGATTAGTTATAAATAATGTAGCAATAATATCTCTCATCTAGCACTTTCCAGGAGCTTACAACTAAAATATATACTTTGTAACATTGAATGACAAATATGGATTGTTACCTGGTTCTTACATCTAATTTGCATCTATTGATAATACAGGACAGCTCAAAGAGAATTGGAAACCAGCCTCTCACCCACACCCTGTCTTCTGGAGCGACATTCATGTCATCACTAGTATATTCTCTGAAAGCCTTTAAAAGTAAAGACAAGTTAGTTCAGTTAGTTCATTAGTTCTCTTTAGTTGTAGCATTTCTATGTGGATAGACAACATGGTCCAAACTTTACACACAAGAAGTCTATTTCTAAACATAGAAGTATGATGGACCAGACTAATAAATTAAGAGAAAAAATAGAAGTTTACGCAATGGAAGTTTTCAAAACAGATTTTATTATTTCAGGGAGGATTCAAACACATACGCCATCTTATAACCTGCTGAAATTTAGTTTTCAGTACAGAATATAATCAACACCTGACACATGTAATAATATTCTGACACAGAATAAACTGTACCTGAGGTCTTTCCGATACATATTTTGCACAATGACGAATAAGGCGAATAGCTTCCATACTTGTGTCAGGAAAAGCTGCATTACATGCAAATTCAGACAAGCATTTCACTGCATCCTGGAAGGAATCTATAGTTGCTGGGAAATGTTTTTCAAACACAATTGCTAAAAGAAAGAATATGTGTAATGTTCCAAAAAGTTCATTTTTAAAGCAAGATATAATCACTACTACAGCAAAATAATGAAATATTGATAGCATTTAAGATAAACATAAGAAATCAAATATCAATAAACATAAATATTATTTTTAAGATCCCCTAAAACTAAAAATTATTATTGTGCCTTTGATTCAGCATTGACTCTTAGCTACTGCCTGGACAAGTCTGCAGTATTCTTAGCAAGACCTCAGCCCAGCCCATCCCACCTCACAGGATTGTTGTTGTGGGGAAAAAGAGGAGCAGAAAGGAGTATTATATATATTCCTTGCCTTGAGTTACTTATAAAGTAATCAAGACAGGATAAAAATCTAATAAATAAATAAATTTTGGAAATGGTTTGCCACTGCCTCCTTCCTAGGGATGAGAGAGAATGATTGTTCCAAGGAGCTTTGTGCCTAAGGCAGTGGAAGAAGCCATGGTGTCCCAGTTTCTACAGACAAAATATTATACTTCTTGGGACTATTCTATAAATATAATTAGTACTCACTGACAATGTGGCCGGTAGTCTGAAATGCCAGTTCCACTATACTTTCGTCCTGATCAGATGCAGCCAAATGAAAAACTGAGAAAATGTTCTTCCAGCCTGATCGTATATTTGCTGCTTGGGAATTTACCATCTGGGCTATGCAACGGACAACCATGTCACGAATGGTTGGTGATCTAAAATAAATTTCACAAATAAATACATTTACTGGTTAAAACTGACTTAATTCTAATACTTTGATGTAATCTGCAGGAACTTGTTTTTTCTACTTTTGTATGAAAAAAGTCAAATATGTCTCTAATATAAATATCTTAAATTTGGTATTAGTATTAGTATTAGTATTGATAGACTATTTCTTCCTTTTATTTTCAGTATTCCAAGTTATCTAAACAATAAATCATTTTAATTAATACTGTACAATATATTGAATCAAATACATCAAAAATTATAACAATATAACAAAAAAGGAAGAAAAAGAAGAAATTGATTCATTCCTTGTGTTTAGATTCCAGAATGATTTTAAATACCTATTTCTCTTCATGATGTGTTCAAATGGTCTTAAGAAATCCTTTTGGAATCGGAAATTAGCAAGTTCCCCTTTTTCTAAGAACTTCATTGATAATTGCCTTAAGGAATCTACGGCAAAAATAGCTACATCTTCATTGAGATTACAGCCAACCTAGCAAAGCCAAATTAGCACAATGAAATACAATGTTAGCTATAAAAAAATGAAAACAGCCTACTACAACAAAAACAACCTACATGTTAAATCTACATTTGACAAAAACACTACAAAATTATTTAAAATATCACAATGCTTGGTGTTTCTTTCCAGCAACAATGTTTAGTAGAATAATTTTATTGCCGCCTAAAACTTCAGTATGTAATTGCAGTTCACAATGCAGCAACCCACATCCTAAAAGGGACAGGAAGGGTTAGCATAATATGGATGCAACACTTGGCACACTGATTGCCAATACGATTCTAGGCCCAACTGAAAGTGTTTGTTTTCATATATATAAAGTTGTCTCTCCCAATTTGAGAGGTACAGGCATAGCCTAATACTGAAGGTCTCTACCCTATATGAACTGAGGAGGGTGGGTGCTCTTTTCTGATGGCAAGCCCATGTCGCAGAACAATTTTCCTGAGGTGTGGAGCCTTCAACTCTGCTTAGCTCTTGTGGGACACTAAATATCTTTCTGTTCCAGTGGGCTCTGGGGACTACTAGTGTGGATGGACTCCTATGAAGATAGTATGTTTTGATTATTTATATTTCCTGGTTATCTTCATTTTTGGTTATATTTGTTGGATGTGAGGGTTAATTAAAAGGTAACAAAAATAAGAATATATAATATACTCTGACATACCTTATTGAAATGATCTCCAATAACTTCCCATATTCTAGACCACTGTAGCCTTATTCGTCCCATGTTATAGTAAGAAATCTCTACTATTTTTTGTAGGCTGAACATCCGGGGATGAGTTGCCGACAATAATTCATCCATAGAAACAGCACAAAGCCATCTGACAAAATCCACTGTTAAATCCAAACACAATCTACTTATTATTATTTCCAAAATGTCAATTAATTCATTCTTTATTACAGAATTTATGTTCCACCATATCTAAACTAATGCTTACCAATAGCATTTCCATCTAGTCTGGTAGATCCTGTAAATATTCTGCAAATAAAACAAAATTGTGCAATAATTTTTGTGACATGTTTTCTTTAGTACAAATTAGGTTACAAATACTATTTTCTAGATAGCAAGTTCTGATGCTAGATAAATTACCTGTCTACAGCAACAACAACACTTTGTGAACTAGTTTCTCCAATAGATTCTTGAATACTTGCAATCTGCTTCCAGTCCATATTTCCTCCAACTATAAAACGCATAATTAAAAAAAGGATATAGATTGTGAGAGAGAAAAATTACTCTGTAAATAATTAAAGGTATGTTTACTACATTACTAAAATAGCATTGACAAAATGACTGCTACCCAAAATTGTTTATAAAAGAGATGATATAGTTGAAGATGCTTGTTGACCCCATATTGTCTATTTATTGCTAGATGCAGCTACCTCACTATACTATGAATAAAGACTAAAAGGATATATTGAACTTATTTCCATCTAATTTATCATTATTTAAAAATTAAACAGTAGCAGAGCAGAAGAAATGAGTCACTGATGGAAATAAGTAGGCTGATCAATGATACAGCTTTTTGAACTCTAACAAATAAAGGCTATTTCTATTGCTGGTCTAAGTGAAGAATACCCTTAGTCACAAGAGCAAGCAATAACAGAATCAGAAAAAAGAACTATGTTTTACACCAATGCAGCTAGCTGTCATAAGTAAGGAAAATTATGCCAGCCACCACTCACACTAATTAAAGATCTTCTGTCCCTTGCAGTGATAAAGGGACCCCAGGGGTGAAATCCGGCAGGTTCTGACAGGTTCTGGAGAACCGGTAGCGGAAATTTTGAGTAGTTCGGAGAACCGGCAAATATCACCTCTGGCTGGCCCCCGAGTGGGGTGGGAATGGAGATTTTGCAATATCCTTCCCCTGCTATGCCCACCAAGCCACGCCTACCAAGCCACACCACGCCCACCAGGCCACGCCCACAGAACTGGTAGTAAACAAATTTGGATTTCACCACTGAGGGACCCGTTATGTTATGAAGGTTTACAGAATACACAATTCTAATCAGCACCAAAAACCCCAGCAATATATTAAAAGTTTCCTGTGAAATGCAGTGCTTGGGGTTGAGGAAATTTTCAGCTTGCAAACAGGGAAGGATGACTGACCACTTCATCCAAGGTTGATGCAGAAGAATCTAAAACATGACCCTTAGGACAGTTCGCTAGAAGCTGATAATGTGCTTGGTGCTTGGGACTACATTATGTAATTTAATAGCAGAGGAGAATAAAAATATGTAGTTATTCCATCTACGTCTAAAAATGATTTCTTTATGAGATATTTACGTTACTTTTTACCAAACACTTTTCATATTATGGAGATGTTCCTACATAATCCCAAATTATTTTTCCCTGAACATTTTGTTTGTACAATCATTCCTCAGTATTTCCTAATAGTATCAGCTGTTGAATTACGTTAGTGGATTAAAGCTAAACTGTACATGCAAGGGACATGTCATTTTTGAAGCAGTAAATATGAACTGGCTCCTATTCACCCTTTTCTAAATAAGACCTAGACATGGAGATTCTAGCAATATTTCCCTCTAGGTATAGAACTAAAATGAGATGCCAGTAATAAAGCTATTCAGAGACTAAAAAGATACATTTTTAAGTACCATAATTCTTCCACTTTTTATTTTTTTCAAAGAAAATACACTGGCATATTAAAGGAATTGTTCCACTCAATTAGTAGTTACAATACATACCAAGTCCTAAGCTTGCAAATTCATCAGGAGCCTGATCCTTTGTTCCTGTAAATGAACCTTCTCGGCCTCTCACAGTCCCAGATATGTAACGTGGTTTTACTCCAGTACCTATTAATTGTGCTAATTCAAGCTGACTGATGCATTTCAAAATCTTGAATTAAGAAAAGAATGCTACAAATTAACTAAACAATCCACAAAGGCTCATGTTTTAGAAATAATTTTACTACAGCCTAAAAGCACTACAGGTAGTCCTCAGTTAACATCGGCAATTGGAACCAAAATTTCTGTTGCTGAGCTATGTGGTCCTAAAGCGTGATGTCACATGACCTTATTGCTTAGCGATAGCAATCCTGGCAACCCCTACTGCCATCATTAAATGAGGATTGCAAGTCATTAACTGAGTCCCAGGTGGTTTTCAAGCAGGCTGGCAGGCAGGCAAGGCATGGTGCAAGAATGGCAGGGCCAAGATTAGCTGTTGCTGGGCAGGGGAGGCTATGTGAATGGCTTGCAAGGCTCGATATGAGCATGTTGGGGCCTGGGGTGGCTGTTGTCAGGTGGGCATATGAGAGTAGCCCACGAGTGTGGTGGGACTGCTGGGGGGGGGACAAAGGAGTGGTTGAGTGGCCTGTGAGGTGCAATGCAAGAGCAGCAGGGTCGGGGTGGCTGTCGCCAGGCCAAAGAGGGTGTGAAGAACTTACTGGAGCCACCTGCGATCTTCCCAGCCAGCTTCCCCATTGACTTTGCTTGTAAGAAGGTAGCAGGGAAGGTTGCAAATGGCAATTATGTGATTGTGGGATGCTGGAAATACCATAAGTGTGAGCCAGTTGCCAAGTGTCTAGATTGCAATCATGTGACTGAGGGGGTAATGTTTTGCCTGGAATTTCGAGGTCTCTTTTTACAGCATTGTCATAACTTTGAACAATTGCTAAACAAATAGTCGATAAGCAAATAGTTAACTGTCCAGTTTCCTTTTGGAGTTTGCTCTCCAATATGCAATATTAAGCAAACATATGACAGTAGTGTAATCTTATATAATTTAATTAATTTTATGTAATTTAATTTTATAATAGACATATTTAATATTACATAATTTCAATTATTATATATATTTGAAAAGATAATCTACCTCATGCCAAGAATTTCCCAAGTAATTTCCATCAGTGTGAGCCACAGTAATTAGTGTTTTTATTGTGTCAATATTCTTCTGCTTCATTTCAGTAATACCAGAACTCACAGTAAGTAAAGTAAATCTTGCTAGTGCTTGGACATAAGCATCCCTCTCAAGCTATAGGAAGAAAGAAATAATCTGTTTCGGTTTGTTAATATTTATTCCATGTTATACTTTTTAAATATAATAGTTCTGCATACATAGAAATCAAAGGGAAAACTAAAGCAAACAAATTAAGAAAAGTGGATGAACTAAAACAGGCTGCTCACTTTTTATACTCAAACGCATTATAGATAGTACTTGTGTCACGCCCACAACTGACCCCCAAATTTCTGTTGTTAAGTAAGACAGTTGTTAAGTGAGTTTTGCCCCATTATATCAACTTTCTTGTCATTGAAGTGAATCACTGAAGTTGCTAAATTAGAACCATGGTTGTTAAGTGAATCTGATTTCCCCATTGACTTTGTTGTCAGGTCACAAAAGGCGATCATATGATGCCAGGACACTGCAACCATCATAAATCAAATGTAGTATGTAGTATAAATACATGCCAGTTGCCAAGCATCCACATTTTGATCACATGACCATGTGAATGCTGCAACAGTTGTAAGTTTCAAAAATGGCCATGTCGCTTTTTTCAAGATGCTATGTATCTTCAAACAGTCTCTAAACAAATAGTTGTAAGTCAAGTTGTAAATGTGTATATTTTATCTATTTATTTAAAATAACATCTTTTCAAATCTTAGATCTTATCTCTTTATTTCAGTTCTTTCTCTTTCAGTTCTCTCCCGACCTCTTTGTTATTTTCTGCAATTCAATGAATTAATCTCATTTAATTCACAAGTCACCTCACTGCCAAAATTAAATGTTTTCTATACCATTTACCATGACATCTCAACTCCTTTAATTCAAATTAAATATTTGAAATGTTCTTTTCATCAACTTTAGCCCCCTATTTTTATTCACAATTTTCTTTATCCCTAGGTAATAAGTTACTTAAAATTTTGAAAGATAAAAGCTTGTCTTCTGTATGCTTTCTTCTTTTCTGGATTAGAGTATATGATTAAAAGGTCAGAGCAGCTGTTGGAATTCACAAGATCTCTCATAGCAATTTCTGTCATGCTCAAATGTTTCTTCTGATATACTTAATTGATTATATCAATTGTGATTGATATAAACTCTAGTTACAATGAGAACGTAGCTTAGTATGATTAGATGCAGATTGAGAAAAGGCAAAAAATCCTGCAAGAATACTTAATACAGGTAGTCTTCAATTTACGATCACAACTGAGCCCAAAATTTATGTTGGTAAATGAAAGATTTGTTAAGTGAATTTTGCTCCATTTTATGACTTTTCTTGCCTCATTTATTAAGTGAATCACTGCTGTTCTTAAATTAGTAACATGGTTGTTAAGTGAATCTGGTTTCCCCATTGACTTTGTTTGTCAGAAGGTCGCAAAGGGGGATTATATGACTCTGGGACACTGCACCTGTCATAAATGTGTCAGTTATCAAGCATCCAAATATAAATGACATGACCATGGGGATGCTGCAACGATCATAAGTGTGAAAAATGGTCATAAGTCACTTTTTTCAGTGTCGTTGTAACTTTGAACAGTCACTAAATGAACTGTTGTAAGTTGAGGACTACCTGTATGGCAGATCATATGGCCGCACAGAATACTCCTGATATTTTGATTATGTTTAGATTATGCCACATGTACTGGATCTGTGGTGACTGTTACAGAGAATTTGAGGGATGAGCACAATACTTTGGCAAAGGTAATATACCGTATTTTTCGGAGTATAAGACGCACCTTTTTCCCCCCCAAAAGAGGGTGAAAATCTGGGTGCGTCTTATACTCCGAATGTAGCCCTGCCCAGCCTCTCAAACGGAGGTTTCAGAGGCTGAAAAAAGCCTCTGAAACAGAGCTTCAGAAAAAAAGCCTCTCAAATGGAACTTCAGAAAAAAAGCCTCTCAAACGGAACTTCAGAAAAAAAGCCTCTCAAACGGAGCTTCAGAAAAAAAGCCTCTCAAACCGAGGTTTAAGAGGCAGAAAAAAAAGCAAGGCACAGAGCTCACAACCAACGAACCTGTTGCTACAATTCACCTCTGAGAACAGCTGATTGGGGGTATTCCGGGATCACGATCCACCCACCAATCAGCTTTTTTCTTATTTTCCTCCCCAAAAACTAAGGTGCGTCTTATACTCCGAAAAATACGGTAATCCTCAAGAAAGTTATAAACTAAATAAGAAAAAGGTAATTCATAGAAGAAATGCAGCTGTATCATGTTCTTTTACTCTAATTTTGTTTAGATGATATTGAGATATAAGTACAAATATCAACATTTCAATATGGAGCAAATACTGTATGCAATATTTGGGTTTTTCTCAAAAAGCTTACTTTCATCCGTTACTATCTACTGATAGTCACTTTCTCTAATGAACAAGTACAGAACCTGGAAAGGTAATCAAAAGTATGTTTTTTCTCTAATTAATTGAAAATATTTTTGGACATAAGTTGGTGCTTTGCTTGTTAAAACAATATGTGTTGCTTCACATATTTCCACTGTAAGGAACAAGAGTCACTTCTACCGTTTCTTATAGTTTTGTAGATGCAAGTAGTCCATTTAAATTATTTGCTACTCAAATTCATTAGTAATGTTTGTATAATAATAACTAATGAAATACTTTAAAACAGTATTTCCATTGGTTTAAAGCACATTTATTACATGCATACATACATTCATACCTGTGTTATGATACATTCTAATAACATATAATTGTTGTGTATCCATTTCATTTATGAATAAAATTAAGGAACAAGTTTATAAACTGAAAAACATGTTATTACTTGGTCTGTAGGGCCATGAAAAATCTGACGATTCAGGAGCAAAATGAACTGAGACCTCATGAATGTTCTCTCTCTGATCTAGGTCAAACTTCCTATATTTGTAGCCCAGCAGCAAATGGATAGTTTTCAAAAGTAAATTCTCTGAAATGGAAAGTCTGAGGTATTCCAGCTATTGTGTTCAAAACAAAGAGTCTGATTGGGGGTCAGATCATTCCAATCCATCTCATACCACTTCCAGTTTTGAGGATATACTTCGGGAAACCACCAAATACTGTTTGGAATGGCATCAGCCAAAAGAGGTTAATATGGTCCAAAAGAAATGGAACATTATTGAGATGTTTATAATGTCTGTTCTTGCATTAACAAATTATGTGCACCCATATAATGCTGGTATGATTTCACTCAGAAAGTAAAGGTTTCCCCTATCCAGTCGTGTCTAACTTTATGGGGCTGTGCTCATCTCCATTTCTTAGCTGAGGGAGCCAGCATTGTCCAAAGACACTTTCATGGTCATGTGGCTGGCATGATTATATGCTGAGATGCAGAGAACACTGTTCCCTTCCCATGAAAGTGGCACCTATTTATCTACTCACATTTGCATTCTTTTGAACTGCAGGGGCTGGGGCAAGTAATGGGAGCTCACCCTGTCTCATGGCGTTCAGGTCTTGAACCCAGGCTGTCAGCTTTCCAGCTGGCAAGCTCAGTGTCTTTAACTGACCCACCACACCCCCATATGATTTCACTTACATCAGATTATGAGGAAAATAAGCTTCTTCAGAAGCTATATCTGAGCACTTCTTAAAAAATACAATGCACATTTATTCGGTACTTATTAAAATAAGTTTAAAATTTTTACAGCTAATAAAATAAATAGTAATATGTTTAACTGTACTAAAAATGTAAGAAAGCTTCAATTAATTTCAAAATTAAGTTTCAAATACCACTTTCCATTTGGTCTAATTATGAGGAATATACTTATTTTAATAAGCACAAACAATATAAAATTATGCTGTTGCCTAAATTTAACCTTGTTATTACTTTGAAATTAGTACACAAAATTTATCTGAAGTTAGAAATTAAAGATTACTTTCAATTTGCAAAATTACTTTTAATACTGCTTACTATTCTTAGAACCAATACTTGTTCTATGAAATTTTAGAATTTAGTATTACCTGGATAGTGAAAATGCATGCTATCCTGATTGCACATCGAATTCCTTCCAGGCAAAGAGAGGCAACTTCTGTATCATCACAATCTTGCAAACCCACACTGAATGCAGCTAAGAATGGTGTCCAGGCTAACTAAAACACAGAATTTAAAAAATGGTATGTCACATTTTAATAGTCAACAAAATATATAAAGCTAAGTATGGAAATGACATAATTTAAAATTTCTTTCACTTCTGATATATATTCTATTCAGCTATATTTCATGTTTTTTTATCTCATGAAATTTATTTATTTGACTTACTATTTCTTATTCTTTTTCTGGGCTAAGCATTATGCTATTTACCGCAAAAGAGAACAGTGAGATGGCTGTTCATGGTGATTATGTAAGGCAGCGGTTCTCAACCTGTGGGTCGCGACCCCTTTGGGGGTCGAATGACCGTTTCACAGGGGTCGCCTAAGCACGCGCTAGCCCGCCATCTTGGTGCCACGCCCCCTTTGTCACCTCATCGCGCGCGGAGGGGGCAGGGCGGGGGTCACGGCAGCGGGGGTCGCGGCGTTAGGAAGGTTGAGAACCACTGATGTAAGGTCTCTCATTCATTGAATTCCTAAAGGATTCTGTGAGGTAAACTGGCTGCTAGTGACCTTCATAGCAAGGGAATATTTGCAACTGGGTATGCCCAGTCCTAATTCAATATCCTATTCATTGCACAACTCATATCTTAAATTGCTATTTTCTTCTATATAAGAAGAAAAAGAAAAAGAAACATGTTTGCTGACTCAAATAAAAAAGGTAGAGTGTTAGGGGTTTGTTATATCTTATTACACAAGTTGTCACTCCTTTGCGGGCATAAATTATCTTTCACCACTACTAGAATAACTGACACTTGTTTTCCTGGTGATTTTTCACAGTGAATTGGAAGTTGGAAGTGATTATTTCAATAGTTAGAGGACATCTCTAAGTAATGGATTATGTTAACAGATGGAATTTTGTTCCCAAACTCACTATTTCATAATCAAAACCAATTTAGTAATATGAAAAAGATTTAGGGAAGTTATGAGCCTCTAGCCAGGCTATGATGGGAAGTCTCACCCAATGCACATGCTTAGAGATTCATATATCTGTGCATGTGAGTGTGTATGTGTCTGTGTGTTTGTATAAATGACAAGGTCAATAAAAATGTAAGCTTCTCTAACTCATATTATTAAAAATACAATCTAACTTATATTATCAAATTTATAATACTGTACTGTTTAACACATTTTGATTTGCCTAAAATTGTAATGCTAACATTATTAGAAAAATGATTAAGAACCAAAAAGATCTATTCTTCAGATGATTTGAAATTAAAAAATGTTAACTTCCCCATATGAAATATGCAACGAGAAACTTGAAAAGATTTACCTTGAACATGGGTCTTACATGTTCCAAGTGTGTTGCGCTTGTAAAAGGAGCTTGAACATGGCTTACTGCTTCCATCAAAGCTTTGGCTGTTTTAGCCATTTGCTCCATTTCTAAATTATAAAGTAGTCTTCTCTGCTTTTCACTAGCTACACCTGCAAGCAAATTATTCTAATGAAATTATTCACCATCCACATCACAAAGAATATTGAAGTCATTTAACTATATTCACATCCAAATACATCAAAGAAAGATCATCTTTTGTCGTAAACTACATTAAATATTTTGCTATTTGATTTTTGATTTAACATTCTTTTGGTAGCTATTTATGTTATCAATAATCAAAGAAGCTGTTCTTCAATATGTGGAGGCTAGAGCTGATACAACATGAAGTGGCCTAGGTCAGCGGTCACCAACTGGTGGTCCGTGAGAAAATTTTGGTGGTCCACAGAAAAATTATTTGCATTTTTTATATTGCACTAAATCAGGGGTCCTCAAACTACGGCCAATGGGCCAGATACGTGCAATGAACGCTTGTGTTGCTGGAGAGAGTCTCCCCCTTTGGGGTCTTTTTGTGCGGGTCAGAGGGGGGCAGAAATTCAGACTTGGGGCCTGCTTCAGCCTCCTGGTGCAGGGCTTTGGGCGAAGGCTGGAGGGAAGCGCCGCCGGTGGCGAAGAGCCGGAGGACCTTGTTCCAGTGGGACTGCATCCTGGCCTGGAACTGGCTGACCATCTCAGCCCGCTGAGCCTCCAGGCACCGGTACCTGGCCTTGCAGGTCTTCCCTCTGCTTGGAAAGCCTATGCTCCTAGTCCTCAGTGATTTGCTTCTGCTGAGCCTCCTTCTCGGTCAGATCCAATTTGAACTGAGCCCGCTGTTTTGTCAACTCTTTCTCGTGGTGGCTGCTTAGCTACAACAACTGCTTCCTATTGGGGCCCTAAGGAGCCCAGGCGGGCAGGTGAGGAGTGGCTGGGAGGGGAGGGGTGAGTAGAGGCCGGCGAGGCGCCCCTCGACATGAGTGACATCAAGTTGGCCACGCCCATCCAGTCACATGACCTAGCCACGCCCACCCAGCCAGTCATTAGGCAGATCATATTAGTGGTCCACAGGATTTAAAATTATGAATTTAGTGGTCCCTGAGGTCCAAAAGGTTGGGGACCCCTGGCCTAGGTAGCTATCAGTATATCAAGGTTTGCCCATGTAAGACTAACTGGCTGCCAGTTAGTTTCTGGATGCAATTACGGTCATCAGAGTTCCATCCAGAAAGAACCAGCAATTATCCTGTGAATAATAGTCTTCTGTAGATACTTACTTTGTTTACTTGTTTTTGTGGGTATTGTTAGTTCTTTTGTTTCCTTCATTGAGATCTTCTTTCCTGCTATTTCATTATAAATAGCTGACAGATATTCTTCAGGGAGATCCTTACTATCATTGATACCTCTGTTCATCTTAATGTATTGTTCTTTGGTCATTTTATTCTTTACCTAAAAGTTAGGAGTAACATTCCAGTATTATAGGTAAAAGAAAACGTTTTATTAAATTAGAATTTATGAATGCTAATTAGAATCTAGTAAAAGCTAAATCAGGTTTGAGACTAATTTGATCTAAAGAAAGAGGTTGCTAATCTACACATTTCAGTATTCATTTTATTTACCACATCATGTCGTATTTTTAATCTTATTATCTACATTACAATGATAGTGGCTATACAGTTAGTATATTTATGGCAGTACCCACAACTTTTTAGTTTGTATTTAAAGACATTCTGATTCAATCTGGATAAAAAGTTTGTATTAGTGAAGCTGTCAGTAAGGATCTTTTTCAATCCTGATGGTCAGATTTAAGAATTCCTGCTCCCAGAGATTTGCTTTGTGATCTTGCTGTGATCTTTTTGATACCAGTTGAATACTTCATTCTTCTTTCATGTTTTTTATTCTTTCAATTTTAAAAACATTTTATGCTTTTTAGATCTTGGCAATTTTGGTGTTCTCTCTGTTCATTTTACTTGGATTTTGCTCTTTATACATTTTCTATTATTTAGGAATTTTGGGATATGAACTTTGAACTTTGTGAACTGCCACAAGAGGCTACTGAACCATATAGAAATGTAATGAATACATAAATACTGGGAGAGCATCTGATTGTCTATCCACCAAATTAATTCATCCTTCTTTTAGGAATAGCTAGAATGGAGTTTCCAACTATTTTGTACCTAATTCCCTGTTTTTGACAATCTGCTTAGAATTTGTAGATAAAAATGATGGAAAGCAGAAGTAATTGAACACATAGAAAACAGAACTGAAACTTCAGAAGCAGAGATTATTTGCTACAGAAAATGTGCACCAATTAAGGGAGGGGAAAAATGGGATAAGACACAACAGAAATACTTGTCTAAAGGCAGCATTAATAAACAAGGTGGAAAGGAAAGAGTAGTAACTGAAATGTCTACACATTTAATTCTTCATTTAAAGGCATTTAAAGAGATTTATAAAACATACCTGTGGGCTATGGAGATCTGTTGTCAACATAATAATTGAATAAGCCAAGACATATGCAGTGTCTGCACTAGCAAACAGAGTTTGCCTGTAAAAAAAATAGGTGCAGAAAGAGAGAAAGAGAGAGAGAAAAACATTTTTCCCATTATCTGGTTTTAAGAAATATTTTCCCATTATCTAGTTTAAAAAAAATAGAAGAGAAAAATGCTCACCCTTGATTACATTCCAAGTATCTAGCAGCAAATTTCTCCATTAATCTATCTATTTTCTGAGCCTCTCCTGGAAGACGGAAGCCTTCCAAAAACATACGCAGAGCAGAAACAAAATCCTTTGCAGAAAAGTCATGCTGATCCACATATGCATACATAACTTCCTTGTTAAATTTATCATTGTCTCCTAGAAACTCTCCAACTTGAGTCTAAAATGAAAGAAAAACAGTGACTTCAATATAGCCACAGACAGACATAGAGTATATAAGTCTTAGACCTTTCAGGTTCTATATTACAGGCAGTACTTGACTTACGAACATTTGTTATTGACTGTTTGAAGTTACAACGGAAGTTAAAAAAAGTTAACTTATGACCGTTTTTCACACTTACGACCATTGCAGCATCCCAGTGCTCATGTGATCAAAGTTCCACACTCTTAGCAATTGGCATGTATTTAGGACAGTTGCCGTGTCCTGGGGTCATGTGATCACTTTCTGACACTTTCTGACAAGCAAAGTCAATGGGGAAGCCAGATTCACTTAACAACTGTGAAAAGAAAGGTCATAAAATGGGGCAAAACCCACTTAACTGTCTTGCTTAGCAACAGAAACTTTGGTCAATCGTTGTTGTAAGTCAAGGACTACCTGTATTTCTTCAATTAACTACAGGCATGAATTCTGATTTAAGAAACATGTACTGTAAGACAGAGTTAATATCTTTTTGTTTTTGACAAAAAGAGCATTGTGGCTAATTCTGTTTAATATTCTCTGCTTTCAAAGAGTGGTTGCTATCTTTTCTTCTTAAATGTTCAGCATTTTCTGGAACAGGTACCTCGAAAGGGGACAGAGATTTGTTAAATAATACAATAAAAAGAGGTAAGTTTTATTCAGAAGGAATCCCTTAAAAACAGAGGAGAAGAAGTGCATGTTCCACAGCCAATAAGCCCTTTTTCCTATACGGCAGAATGCTTTTACAATTCAGAGGAGGTTTCAAAGCAGGGGACATTTAGCATACAGGGCAAGTGCTTCAATTTGTTCTGTCACAAATCCCTTGGAATAAGTAGTCGCCTTGAGTATATCTGCATAAAATCTTTGAATGATAGGAATAAGCCAATAATTGGAATCTAAGATTACTCATTAGTCTAGATTAAATAATGCTAATTAGGTTTATAAAGGTAATTTTATTGAAAATGGACTAGTTTTCTTACAGAGTCTAATCTTTCTTCTTGATGCAAGAACTGGGCAATATCTTCACAAGTAATACCAAGCATTCCTTGTTCTTGTAGATACTGAATTCCTCTCTTTGGCTTCTTATTAAATCTGCACATAAAATACGTTAATTAAACGCTGATAGAAAATGTACATTTTCATATAAAAAGAGCATTCAGAATAGCATAATTATTTTAAAATATAAATATCAAATTAACCTTTCTCTTGCATCCCAAAGTGGAAATTTATGATAGCGGCAGTTTCCATTTTTCTTATTTTAAAATTTTTGAATATATTTGGGATGAATGTTTTACATGAAGGACATAAAAGATCAGAAATGTGTAGACCTTCATAGAAAATTTTAATGCCAAACTAAAACTTTTCCATCATAAGGTGCTTTGCCATTTATCTAACTGTTTCCCTACCACACAGAATCAAATACAACAGCACTTAGGATTTTTGCATAGTCAAAAAATAATCACCAGAAATCAAGTAGTTATACATCATTTAATCCAATTGGGCATGCCTACAAGAGGCTATATCTGAAAATGATCCTGATGTGTCTATATAGTTAGTATAACTAACTATAACCATGTAATACTGATCCTTAAAATTTTATTTAGATGCCCAAGAGTTTCAGGGCCCAATTCAAATGCTGACATTAACTGATAAAGCCCCAAATGAATTAGATCACAAGTTTTTAGAAAACTGCTTCCTCTAATATATCAAATGCCTGCATCAGCTGGGGGGAGATGTACTGGTCTTAGTCTCTCAAAACTGATCTGCTTTGATCGTCTTTGTGATAGCAAGGAGTATAAGATTCTTGATGGGGCTGTCTCAGCTGTGACACTCTCTGCCAGGAAAAATACAACTAACCTTTAGGCTACCTAGATTTTGTAATAATTGAAGAAATTTCTCACTTGGGGAACTTTAGAGTAACAACTGCTCAAAAATCAGATTGTCATTTGTCTTATTTTATTGATTAGTTTATAAAAATAAACATCCACTGTTAAGAAACAAGCACCATATTTGACCATTACAATTGAACTGAGATGAGCAAAGCCCTCCTCACTTTCTCCAGGGCTCAAAGTCTCCATCTTCACAAATAAAGCCTCATATTGGAAAAATATGGGGCAGAAAAGTGCAGCAAAATTATTTTTCTCTTAGTGAAAGGAATTTAAACACTTTTACATTTTTCTATTTCTCCCTTTTAGTTGTCTAACTTGCCCAAAATCTACTCTGGAAGACCTTCCAACCATCCAAACAGCAATGGATAATTTTAATTAATGAACATTAACTATTGTAGCACAAAGTAAGGCAAACATATGAGTCTAGAGGTACATTAAGGGGCTAGGCATCCAAAATAGCATGAACCCTCCTTTAAACATAAACATACAAATAAATCCACCCACTGTTTAAAATGGATCCCTATGCATTGTACAGAGAGAAAAACAGAGCAGTTCTGAAGTCTTTTACTGAGAAAACACCAACCTCAGTGAGAGAGATAAATCACTGTTTTTGCAAAGTAGCAAAAATGGAAGAGTTTTAACTTTCACTGAGATAATAGACAAGATTTGTGGCTTGCAATTTTATCCCAGGAAAATGGTTTGAAATCTTTGGCATTTGTTGCTAATTACAGATATTTTGTTTTCTGTTCACTGGCACTGTGTTCTCCCTACTTTCTTCTTCCTCCTCCTTCTTTCCTAATACACCTTACACTCAATTGTGTTGTCTCCTCCACTAATTTGCTGCCACTGACAATAGTCTACCTTCTTTTTCATACAGCCAAGAGATGCACTTACAGACTGTAGGTGCATTAGATTTTATTTCTTAAATATAACAAACAACTGAACCAATTAGCTGTCTTAGGACTGAAAAAATAAACTTTAGTAAATTTTAAAATGGCCTGAAGAGTATTCTCTTGCATTTTATAACCTGTTGGGGGACATGGATGAGAGCCTTGACTGTATGGTACATTTTCAATGCTCCTTCAGGAACCATATTACTGAATTAGGATCTTTGACCTGTCTTCCAAGTCAGAGTTCCCCAACCTTTCCAGCTTTGTGGACTGGTTTCCAGGGGAAAGGGGATGATTCTGCGTGAGCAGTGGCAAGCGCCCCTGTACTAGTGCAAATGGAGAGTGCGCATGCACACTTGCCCACTGCTTCAGGTGGCCCAGTTCTGAACAGCTCATGGCCCAGTAGTAGGCTGTGGCCCAGGGGTTGGGGACCCTTGTTCTAAGTGGAATTCTAGTAATGGAAAATATGTGTTACACTTCTTCACAGTCCTTGAAGTGTTAAAGTTAATGACGTTTATTTTTTAAGATTAGTGTTGTACTATCTGCTAAGATATTTAAAAGTAGCAAAATGAAGAGATTGCTCAAAAAACAAAGTTCTTAAAATTCATCATACAGTGAAAAAAATAAAACGTACAGATCTATTCCTTGTTCTATTATTTCTTTCTGTTGCTTTAGAACCTCAAATTGCTCTGGATTGTCTGTACCAGACATCTGGGTGCTATAGCTACCAATTCCAGAGGAGGCTGTGGAATCTAGAGAATTCAAGCTTCCATATCTGTTAATTGTCTCAGGATGTTTGGTTTCAGTACTTTCTTGCTCAGTGGGTTTTTCCTGTCCTGTGCAAGAGAAGAAAAATAAAAGTATGTTTCTAAAGTATATTTATTGGTTAACAGCACACTAAATGTTATTAGTAGTAATGTTAAATATATGTGAAGTAAAAGATTTTACATAGTTCCAATAGCATAAATTTACATTTAACATTTTGTAGAATGCAAATAAAATAAATTCTAAAGTGTTGCTCTTCAATATTTGCATCGCTTAAAGCAGGAGTTTTCCAATTTTTAAAGATTTTTTAAAAAAATCCTGGAATCTCTAAGAGGGGAAGTTTTAGTAATAAAGAAATGACTGTGAAACTCCTGCAGAACGAATAATTAACTTAGTTCAGCAAAATATGATGGAAATCCTAGAAAAGTTTTATTTATGATCATTATAATAAATAAAGTAATAATTTACCTAAGGTTGTTTGAAAGTTGGGATTTACATATTGATCCTTACTCCATTCCACCATGCACTTCAGTATTGATACTAAGCATTCAAGACCCTTCTTTCTCAAACTTAGTTCCTATAAGAGGTTATGTGTATAAAAACATTAATATTGTTGGTAATTTTTAATCATTATTAATTTTTACAACTGAAAAATATGGTATGGTTCTTACCTGAATGCTGGTCATACCAAGTTCTTGGCTGCCTCTTCCTTGAGCAATCTTAGATAGATCATTAACTAGTCTTTCAAAAATATTTGCAGCATTTAAATCACAGTCATAATTTACATAAATGTCTACTACACTCTGGGCATCTGTAAAGAAAATAGAATTTACATTGAAATGCTTTTATCAAGTACAGAAATAAGTATAATAGTGAAAACCGTCAAGCAAGCAAGATATCTGAACAGCCATGTTAAACTCTATAACATGCCCAATGGAGTAATACCTGCGCATATCCGTGTCAATGTTTGAATAACCATCCATTTATGATCGAAGGAGCTAGTGGAAGTTTCTAAAATATATAGAAAAATCTCTTTGAAGAAAACCTAGGAAAAATAGAGATGTTATCTGCTTATTTGAAAAATTTCTGCCTTCTATACTTTTCATTATAAATAAATATCAGATATACAGTATAGAAAACTACCTATGAGCCTTTCCCTGAGAGACAGTGCGACCTCGCCCACAACCCCCAAACAGGCTCCAACACCAGATCTGTATGCTATTTTTCCTGGGGAAAATATAAACTGCTATTTAAGTTTCCTGGCTTCATAACTTTATAATTATGTACAATGAAAATTATTCTGTCAAAGTAATAGACAACCATGTGTGGTAAAGATATATTTTGATTTAAACAAATGATTCATAAAGAAACTTGTGATTAAACATAGCCAAAATCAGCATCTGATTTTGAACAGTAATTTGATTTACTTAAATATCTAATGCATTTAAATTCTGTTCAATTGATTTGGATGTCTTGCTAAATAAAATTGAAGAAGATACACTGAACATAAGCCTGTAAAAATAAGCCTAAAACAACTACTTTCAATATAGTTTTCTGGATGGTAGACAGATCAATATAAATTTTTAGGGTCAATAATCTGTGTTTCTTGGCTGGACTCTAAATATGTAGAAAACCTTGCACACCTCTGATAGTTAGACATAAATAAATCATTTATGTCACAAATTAATTAAGAACTTTTTTCAATTTCAAAACAACTTGCTGTGCTGAATAAGAAATTGTGATTTAAGACTCAGACATTTCATCAATCCTCTTCATAACTTTTTCAAATATTCAAAGTTCTAAACATTTTTTGCTTTTAGAATATATTCACAAAATTAAAATCTGGCATTCTTCTGTCATTACCGCTGCTAAAGAAATTTAATACACAACCTGCTACGTAACTGAAGATACATTACTGTATTTGGGGTGCCTAACGGCAAGTGCTTTACCATTTTTAATTATTTATTTATATTTGTATCTCACTTTCTCCAGAAATAAAACACAGAATACAAAATGTTTCATTTCATGGTTTACAATTGCATCATTGTTTTTTTTAAAAGGGGGAAAAATAGTAACAAATAGCCTCTTCTAACATTCCTACATTAGATTTCCAATTTGTACAGATTTCTACAAAGAAATTGTCATTTAGGTACCCCAGAGCACATATATTAGATCCATATAATCTAATATGTGGAAGTAGGCCAATAATACCAGATATACTGATCTGTATATAAGAAGACTCTAACCAAATTTAAATTCAAATGTCAGGAGAAAAAAGAACAGAATAATGCTTCATTCTGAGTAGTATATCTACTTATTTAATGCTATAGTTTATTGTTCTTAGTAATAATTTGGGAACAATTTATATTATTTATTATTGATTCAGGATAATGTTTTGAATGCAAAGAAGTCCAATCAATTGAAACTAGATTAGATGTTCTTAATTTTTTTTATACTTCAAGCCTCTCAATGACATCGGTTTATAGTACAATAAGTACACTCTTTAAATTACTAAATGTACATTACCTCAATTTGCATCTTCAAATGTGTCTTAAAATTTGAAAGTAAAGTCAGGAATATAGAAAGGGAAAGTTCAAATACTTCTGGAACAGATGAAACTCCATTTTTAGACAATGCTACACAAAGGTACTGCTTAATAGCATTAATAAACATTTCATTTGTCCTAAAAATTGGTCCTGCATTTTGCAAAATAGATAGCAGCAACTGCAGTGAAAGGATTTTTGACCGCAATTCATGCGACCTAGAAAGATATAATCTTAGTATCAGAAACAATTTATGGAGACATCTCTCTTTTTAAGAAATAAAAAGAAAAAATAATTATTCCAAATTCTCTAACCATTGGTAAAGAGCAGATAATAATATTCAATTAACAATAGAAATTAACTAAACAATAAACTATGACTAAATTAGCTTAGATTGATATTCTTGTATTTGTTGCTGTAGCACAAAATGTAAGTTGTGTATAAAATCTCAAATTAATATAATATATAGTTATATAGCTGATTGATTCATATATACTGTCAAGAACAACCCTTTTTTAAATAATTGTATAAAATACATTAATAGAATATTTGTAGCTCAGGGTTAAACTCTCTGAGAGTACCAAGGACCCTACAAATACAATGTTCCATAATAATATATTGTACTACACTGGAAATGGGAGAAGAATCTATAACTACTGCTGATTTATACTTTTATTTCTTGAATATTTCATAGAAAAAATGGTGCCAACTTACTTTGGATCAGGTGGTCCATCTGACAAAGGCTTCATAGACAATTTACACAGTGACCTGAATACTAGAAAGGCATCCTTTTGTAAAATATGGGAAAATTTAGCACCAGGTGTAGGTCCTGAAGAATTTCCAGATTCCTGAAGTTAAAATATTTTCATTTTCAATTTATATAATAAAAATACAATGTAATTATTTTACATGAGAAAAAACAGGCTACACAAAATTACAGTGAAACTTTAATTAACATTATTTATAGACTGCCTTAATCTATATGGACTAAGGTGTAAATATATTTCTAGAAATCATTACTTAACATTTAACTTTAAAAAATAAACATATTCCTATAACTGCAAGTTTAATATTTTAGTTATTTTGTTAAAACTAGTCAGCATCACATATTTATATACTAACGATCAGACAGAAATTATTATGGCTTCCAGAGCCCTGAATTTAACAACCACAAACCAGCCTTGCTTTATTATTATATAGTCTTCTACTTCAAAGACTTCTTTTTTCTCTCTTCTTAAAAACACAACTAATCTTTTATGGGATTAATATTTCCAATAATTAACAAACCTTTTCTTTCTGACCTGAAACAAATTGAAAATGATCCCAGGTTTTTTATTTTTGTTTTTTTTAAAAAACCTCCGATTATTTTCAACTCGTTTCAGATCACAAATTAAATAAAAAATTAAAAACCACTTTAGGTAGCCTTGGTGATCACATTTAATACAGAAAAAATCACAGTAATGCTAGGATACTTATCACTAATTACTATTTTGCAATAGTTCATGTGTTAATTTATATACACACACACACACACACACACACACACACATATACACTATATATAAATTTTTTACTGATAAATAAATAAAGGGAGACTAGTATAGATCTATTTCAAGCTATTTAGCTCTCATCAGCTAGCCATACCCTTTTACTGGGATTCGAATCTATACTAGTCTCCCTTTATTTATTTATCAATAAAAAATTTATATATAGTATAACTGGTTTGTCGTGAATGCGACTGTAATGGGCCCATCCTTGAAGACTATCTGAAAATTTCAAATGATGCAAAATGCAGTGGCCATGTGCTTACTGGGCAATCCCAATATACTGTCATTTTATTCTGCTGCTGATAGAGCTGCATTGGTTACTGATCTGTTTCCAAGTTTCTCAAGGAGCTTTTGGGATCTGAGTATCCTAGAAATCATTTATCCCAAGTAAATTGTCCCTGCATGAATAGGGAGGGCCTGCTAAAGGTCCCCTCCTATCAGGATGTTTTACAGGATGGGGTACAAAGATGGGTATTTTTAGCGGCTGATTCCATCCTTTAGGACAGTTTACCCCTGTGAAAACAATGGCTTATCTCAAAATAGCTAAAACCTGGATATCTGGAAGGCCTTAGTGATTAGCTGCTGGAGGAAGAACCATGGTCAAGAGGTCAAGAGGTTAAGCATTTGCCCAATAAGGCAAGCTGCCCAGGTTCGAATCCCAGTAAAAAAGGGGTGTGGCTAGCTGATGAGAGCTAAATAGCTTGAAATAGATCTATACTAGTCTCCCTTTATTTATTTATTTATTTAACAGCAAAAATATGTAACATATAGAAACGGACTGTCGTTGTAAGCAACTGCCTGGATGGCCCCTGGAGGGCCGAAAGGCAAAAAGGAAGCAGTATGCTCCCTCCCATATTTGGGTATACCAAGTGATTTAACAGAGAAAAACACACACACACACACACACACACACACACAAATAAGTTTCAGCATATTGTCATATGCTATATCTCTTTCATTTTACTGCAATTCCACTATGCACATTATTTTCCTTTTATAACATTGTATATTTATCTAAGTAATGCATTCCTGTATGCTTATACTTATTTCATTAATTCATTCCACAAACATATGTAACTGATGAAGGTAACCATGCATGTCAAGAACTGATTTTCAAAATATTCAGTCATCTATTAAAATAAATCTGTGACAAGAATAGAATGAGCATTTCCCAAGGCACCATTCTGCTTGCCAACTGTGCTAGTGCTACATCTGTTCTAGGAAGAAACGTGATAATTACCTATCCTAACATGACCCTGAATATCAAGCATTGGTCATATTGGTAATTTACCAATAGAATATTTATCTTAGAAATCATATACTTGCAGAATAGGAACAGATTTTCAAACAATACAATGAATGCATTGTAATGCATTGTTAGCATTGTATTCACATGTGCCAAACAATTGTGAAAGCAAATGTTTGCCAGATATTAGTGTAAAAGACATTAACTCCAGGAAAAACATCAGTATTTTACCACATACTAACAAAACAACTGAAATGAAAGAGAAACCCTGCTAAACATATACACTTGGAATATGTGTTTTTACATTAGCAAGCAGCAATGAATTTCATATAGAACTTTAAATTCATATGCAGAGCACAACGGAAGTTGTAAAAGTAAGCAGAAATGGCTTAAGGAACAAATATTGTTCATTCATGCACATGAATCTTTTGACACTGCTGTGAAAATATAGAAAAAACATTAAAACGGTACTGTTTTGCAACATCATATATAATACTGGCTTCCAGCATATAAATTATCTGTGTCCTATGCTTCTTATTGATTCACATAATTCCGAATCAAAGCAATTGTACTAAAGATGCTAAAGATGCTACCTTACAAGCTAGGTGCATCAGTTGACTATAAATATCCCCCAAATCAGTTTAAAACTATAGTTTCCCATATTTTCAAAGCATAATCATTCATTCTTGTACCTGAGTATCATTGGAAGAGACAGATAACCTGTCATCAGGTAATGATGGTGTATACACAACAGAAATAGGTGTCCCTGGAATTCCATTTGCCTGGATATTTTCACTATCACTACCATCCTCTAAAGTACCTATTGGTCCATCAATCACAATCTTTTCAGTCAATCTCTCACCTATATCTAAAAGAAAAGAATTATGGCATACAGTAAAATTATGGCATTTAGAAGTAATTAGTTATACAATTAGAAGTACATTGGGTAATATTACACAAAAAACAACTCAAAATATATTGCCACAAATGAGTTCTGAATATTATCAGTGTGCTATTCTTGATACCATATCAACATTTGTTCAGCATTTCTTTAAAAATTAGTGTAAATACTGTATGAGTAACATTCTACATCATGATTGTTTACTAGGTAACTCACAACAGAACCATTATGATCTTAATCAAAATATATTTAGCTCTAACTGGGATACCAAGATGAATTGTCTAGGACTATTTTATAATGTCCATTGAGTGATTCACAATCAATTTGTAAATTACTTATAGGTTTTTACAATAAATGCTTAATTTTTTAGCTTTATCTTGAGCCAGAATCCAAACAGGATTTTTTTCACAGATTTGACAAAACGTGCCTGAAAATAAATAAATAAATAACACACACACACACACACACACAAACACAAACACATACACACATAGATAGAGATAGAGTGAGAGAGAGAGAGAGAGAGGAATGGAATGGAATGGAATGGAATGGAAAGGAATGGAATTCAGCAAGGTTTCTCTTCCCCACCCCCATTTGC
>QLTV01003334.1:15407-37594 GCA_003457575.1 Thermophis baileyi | reverse complement strand
CTTCCCCACCCCCATTTGCTCTTCTATGAGAGAGAGAGAGAGAGAGAGAGAGAGAGAGAGAGAGAGAGAGAGAGAGAGAGAGGTAGATAGTCTACTGTAATTATTTTAGAACCTGCTGTGAAAGGACTTACACATAAAAGAAAATCCTGCCAATAAAAAAAAAAGTAGAAAATTCTCAAATCCTGTTAACTCAGACCAGGCTTAAACACTATTCAACTTCCCTTTAAGTTTATAATGGTCTGTAACCAGTTACAACTGTATTTCTTAATTTTACTTTATCATCAATGTTTCAGGAATCAGTAATTGATAAACTAACAGCAACTCTCAAGGCGGATTTTAATATCTTATAAGTTTTATCAAAATTTGTATTAACTTTAAAACAAATAATAAATCCAGGTTTACTCTATAGCCAATTATCTTCATGTCTTTCTCTAGGGAAAAACAGAAAAGCCCTTAGGCTCCCCATTCTCTTCCTTCAAGAGAAAAGAATTCAGTGACCTTCTAGTGAAAAGTGATCCTCTTACAGCTCTCTGAACTGCACTGACTGCTTCTGGAGGTTGAAAACAGCCCAATCTGTATCTATTTTTCTTTTTAAAAAATAATCATAAAATTATCGCTTTATCTAATATTTTTTCCCATATTAGTACATACAAAACTTTACCATCAACTCCTCCTATAAAATCCCTTTAATTTCTACCTCAAATCAGCAATATGGTTTGATGAAAGTAGATTACCTCTTACTACTATGTTGACCATTTCCTGGACTATACTCTGTACAACATCCTGAGCTGTTTCTTCACATTGATTACTTTCTCCATCATATGACCCTGCATCGTTTTTAGTTAGAGCTACAAAAGAAAAACAAATATATTATTTAAAATTATCAGGAATCCAGTCTGGTCAACATATTTCTAAACTATAAATGCTATATAAATACATTTTTATGATTGTTCATAACATTTACTATATCTGAGCTTTTAGCAAATACATTTTAAAAAGCAATATGAAATTACTACAAAGTTTATAAGTTTATTAAAAAAAATTATAACCATAATATTAAAGCCTGCTGATAACTGTGTGTAGTTTTTAACCAAATGAACTTTTTATAGAAAAAGGCAACTCAGTGTGATATTTGTTCCTCCCAGCTCAATTTTTGTAGCACCTCGAAGCACCCAGAATACCTCAAAATAGCAGTGGTAAAATATAAAGCAAATCTGCCAATTTTCAACAACATACATATTGGCATTTAATGCAAAATAGAATTGTTAAACCTCTAAAAAGCTTCCATTTTACTCAATAAAATTGCCTGAGCCCTTTCTCCAGAGACATCATAAGATATATCACCTGGAACTTCAAAAACAACAAACAAGCAGAAAGCAAAATTCCTAACCGGGGAAAAACACCTCCAGCTTAAGACAATTTGACAATAAGATAACAACATGCCCGCTACCATCCCATTCCGATTATTACTTTCTGCTGCTGTTGCTTGATCAGCTTCTGTTTGTTCATTTTCTGCACTAGAAATATCAGACCCATTTTCTCCTTCTGTATCTTCTTGAAGGCTTTTGTCCACATCATTTGTATGATGCTCCAAATCCCTTTCATGATCCTGGGATAATTGATCAACAATCTCCTCTGAAAGATGCCTTAATTGAGGTGATTCAGGCTCATGATGGCTTAAAGGAGATTGCTGCAGGTGATACTGTTGTCGATGTCTCTCTTTCTCCATTTGCTTGGCTTCTTGAAGCTATAAATTGTATTTATTTATATGAAAAATAAAACATGTTATTAATGAATACATGTTATATTTGACAGACATGATACTATTTTGTATACTTGGAGCCCTTCAAAAGTTGGCACAGAGCTGAAATGTTATTGATACAAGTTTATATATGTGTGTATGTGTGTGTGTGTGTGTGTGTGTGTGTGACATATTTTTACTGATAAATAAATAAAGGGAGACTAGTATAGATCTATTTCAAGCTATTTAGCTCTCATCAGCTAGCCATACCCCTTATAGGATTTGAACCTGGGCAGCTTGCCTTGTTAGGGTTAGGGTTAGGGTTAGGGAAAATAACGGACTGTCGTTGTAAGCAACTGCCTGGATGGCCCCTGGGATGGGGGGGGGCGAATATATCTATCTATATATATATATATATATGAAGAATGCTCATTAGATTCTTTTAATCATCTTAATCAAATACCATTCAGTTTTTGACCTGAATCTAGCCACTTTATGATCACAACTCTCAATATACTATTTGGAAGACAAGAACTGTCCTTTCTCTTAAAAACATTGAGTGTGATGTAAGTTTGGAATTTGTTTTATTTTTTCACATGGCCCAAACATATGCAAAGACTGTTAATTCTATCTATATATTTAATTATGAAATAATAGATCTTTTGACTATCTATGTATCTGACTATCTAGCCACCCATCTCATGAATGGGAGTCTGGGTGGTGTATAGCAAAAACAAAATAATACAAGCATTTTAAAATAACCATAAAAACATGATTATAACATGAGGGAATATGTAAAAACGTACACATAATAAAGGCCTCTTGCAGGTTCCTTGTTCCCAAGGGATACCCAGATCTACTGGAAAAAATGTCTTGAGAGATCTCTGGAAGGCCAATAGGTTTGGGGCTAATCTCACTTTAGGGTGAATGATGTTCCAAATGATGGGTGCTACAGCAGAAAAGACTCGCCTTTGGGCTCTGTAACATGGAACTCCTTAGGAGGTGGGACTATAACGTATCTTTCCTGATTGTATGAGTAGATGGAATCAGGAAGAAATGGTCCCTCAAATAACATGGCCCCAAAGTCATGTAGAGTTTTAAATCTTCCCATACGAACTCCTGCAGCCTCCAGGCACTAAGACAGGACATCAACAGCACTCTTTAGTTTACCAGGGATGGAGATGTACAACTGAGTGTACTCGTGATACTTCACTCCATGTGGAGGATGATCTCATCTAAAGGCTTGATGTTGATATTAAACAGGAGTGTAAAGCATTCCAAGCCCTGAAGAACCTCACATAGCTTGAGTTGAGGATAGGATCTCTCACTCTCAATCAACACCAGTACCAGCCCCACAGGAAGGAAGGGAACCAGCACAATACAGTATTGTTGACTCCCACTCTACAGAGTCAATCCAGAAGGATACCATGGTTGATAATATTGAAGGCTGCTGAGACGTCAAGTAGAACAAGGATGAATGTACTAACCCCATCCTGGTTATCCAAAAGCATGGCCAATTCCTTTTCTGCCTATAAGGTAAAGGTAAAGGTTCCCCCGCACATGCGTGCTAGTCGTTTCTGGCTCTAGGGGCGGTGCTCATCTCCGTTTCTAAGCTGAAGAGCCAGCGCTGTCCGAAGACGTCTCCGTGGTCATGTGGCCGGCATGACTCAACGCCGAAGGCGCATGGAGCGCTGTTACCTTCCCACCAAAGTGGTCCCTATTTTTCTACTTGCATTTGTTACGTGCTTTCGAACTGCTAGGTTGGCAGAAGCTGGGACAAGTAATGGAAGCTCACCCCGTTATGCGGCGCTAGGGATTTGAAACGCTGAACTGTCGACCTTCTGATTGACAAGCTCAGCATCTTAGCCACTGAGCCACCGCGTCCCTTTCTGCCTATATCTAGGACTAAATCCTGACTAAAAGGGATCCAGACAAGGGATCCAGATAATCAGCTTCATCTAGGATTTGCTGAAGCTATTGTATGACAATAGACACTGGATGAAAATTGTCCAGTATGATGGGATCCAGCAATGGCTTGAGGGGGTGAAAAAGTGCCTCCTTAAAAAGTGGAAGAACCCCATCTTTCAAAGAAAGACTCACCACTGCTAGAACCCAACCACCTCAAACCCCAGACTGCCTTTGCTAGTTGGGAGGGGCATAGGTCTAAGGAGGAGGTTATTGACCTCACAGCCACATGACCCTGTCCACATCCTCAGTCCCAGTCCTTTAGTTATTCTGGTGGTGCAGTGGTTAGAATGCAGTATTGCAGGCTAACTCTGCCCACAGCCTGAAGTTCAATCCTGATGGGCTCAAGTATTGACTCAGTCTTCCATCATTCTGAGGTTAGTAAAATGAGGACCCAGATTGTTGGAGGCAATATGCTGACATTGTAAACCGCCCAGAGAGTGTTGTAAAAGCACTATAGGGTGGTATATAAGTCTAAGAGCTATTGCTACTCAATGATTTTTAGATGAAACAAGTAATGTCTGGCAAATGGATATTCAGTTATTTTAAGGTCAAAGCCAAAAGTCAGAGCACATATGATAAGATTGAACTTCTTCATATTTGGTCAAATGATTTCCAGTGTTTTTGGAAGGCTTGTCCCAACATTAGAACACACCTAGTAAGGTTGGAATGGGATGTTTCAGAGTTGGAACATTTTTCCTTTATACTTCTTGTACAATTCAATTGGCAAACAAATCTAAATTTTTGCTATTCCTAGAGCTGAAAGAGATTTTTGGAACAACTCTTTATACAGGTACAAAGAAACTTACCGCTTGGTTTTCCATGCGTGCAAATATTACATTCAACATTTGTGTGAGAGTGGCCTTGGCTGTGGTTTGATTTATGAGATTCTTGCTTGCAAGGTAAATATTGTAGCATGTTCTCACAGCTTGCAATACGGTCCCTTCATGTATCTCTATGTGTTGAGATGTTACTGCTGTTAATAGAGCCTAAAAATACATTACATTTATTTACAAAGTTAGACCTGCAGTTATTTATTTAGAAATCTTGTATATATATATCTCCCAGTTCTTTTCTGTGTAATTGGCACATGCTCAATTCATGAATATACTTTGTAAATGGAGAGCCATATATGTACATACATAATGTATAGAGTTAATCTGCCAATCATATTATGTATTCCAATCTACAGGCACCAAAACTTTAAAGGAAATAGGAGCTGCATAGAAATGGCTTTTTTACTAAAAGTCCATAATGCATTTAAATCAGTCTTTGTATACATGTAGCTCATTCCTTTCTAATGAACACTTCTAAGTTATCAGGACTTTATTTGTCTCTGTCAGTATTAAAATACCAAGAAATATCATCTGATGTAAATATAATAAATTATTATAATTAGGTCAGGTCCAGTTTGAAATCAGTATTAACTTATGCAAATCCTTAAAAATAATCCTATAATTTAAGAATTTGATCAACTTGATCAACTGGAAACCGCACAAATTTCATATCCAGCTAAGATCCCAGAGCATTAGAGGATTTAATAAGAAATCTATCAGATTATATTTTAAAAACTTAAAGAAAAAAGTATTAATTGAATTACAATGGAGGGACTTTATTGTGCTGTAATGGACTAGGGTTTCTGGGATCGGTTAGAACTTGTGGTTATACTCCTCTCACTGAAGTTAAGAATCCTTGGGAGACACACATTTACATTTCAGTAAAATCATTGGTACAATTTGGGAAATTGGTACCAAAACATTTAATAACCTTTTAAAATCAACGTACTTCAGGGGTGCCAGTTTAACAAGGGTCCATATGAAGATAAGTCACTTATTTTCCTAGCTTGAATTTGAGGTGCTATTAGAAGTAGGTTACAAGAATCGGTCCCACATGTGCTATTAAAATATCCAGTGTATATCCAATAATGATCAAAGATTCCTTTTTATAGTTATTGTATTGTTGGCCTTTTCCTTTGGTCTTGGACCATAAATGAAATTTCAGTTTGATTTAACTTTTACAGAGGTGCAGAAATGTTATATGAACTGGTTTTTTTCATTAACAAAATGAAAATTTATCCAATGTATTTATCCAAATGTAAGCTTGGATAAATAATAGATAAATAAGAATCCAAGAATTTTGACCCATCAAAGTTCTGGGTATTTCTGCTAAACTTTATGTAAAGATGCTATTAAATAATTGAATACAAATTAATGAAATTATTTATAGTACAGAAATAATTTTAATAAGATTCAAAGCATATTTGCCAGCTTTTAAAAATATTATTTAATTATATTTTATTTAAAAAAACATTACGATTGACATTTCTTTTAATAAATTATACTATTTACTGTATTTCTCCAAAAAGATGACCCACCTTGAAAAGCCCTATCATGTTTTTGAGCGCATGCGATCAAATTAAGCCCCACCCACAAAATTAGCCGTAATTAAGACCCCACCCACCCTGGGGTGAAGGGGGTGGGGCAAGGCACACAGGTAAAAAATAAGCTAGGGTGGGGATGTGGGTGGTGGAGCTGCCCTACTTACCAGGCCTTGCACACCCCGACACCTGCCTCGCCTTCTTCTGCGGCCACTTCTTCTGCAGCCGCTTGCCGCCACTCGCACGCATCGCCCTGGCCTCTGTTTTTCCTTCAGATGCCTGCCGGAAGGCATCTGCAGCCGATCTATTATCGGCTGCAGAGCGCTTTCCAGAAGGCATCTGCAGCCAATAACACGGCTCCGGATCGATCCGGAGCTCTATTATCGACTGCAGAGGGCTTTCCGGAAGGCATCTGCAGCCGATATCAGAGCTCTGGATCGATCTGGAGGTCTTTTATCAGTTGCAGATGCCTTCCGGAAAGCCTTCTGTAGCCGATAATAGATCGGCTGCAGATGCCTTCCGGCAGGCATCTGAAGGCGAAAGCTTCCGGCAGGCATCTGAAGGCAAAACAGAGGCCGGGGCAATGCGTGCGAGTGGCGGCAAGCGGCAGCAGAAGTGGGCCAGCAGCGGGCTCCTGCTGGGCAGGGCTGTCAGTGCCACTGCCGCGAGGTGAGTCAATAATTAGAACCCTCCAAAAAGAAGGCCTATCTGTTTTTTCGGGGGTCAAAAGAAAATAAGACCTGGCCTTCTTTTTGGAGAAACATGGTAATAACTGCATAATAGTGATATCAATATAACTATTTTATAATAAAACTATTCTTAGAATAGATATCTTATCTATTATGTTCTCCTAAAAAAGAAACAAAAATGAAATAAAAAAATCCTACATTAAAAAAAATCACAAAAACATGGAAAACATGGTCTCATAACAGAATCAGTACTATAAATATTTCTAATGTTTTCAAAATTCTATAAAAGGAATATAATTTACTTAGAAAGGCTGAATGGCAATACATACAGTTAACATGTTATCTCTCTTATTCAGCAGCTATTCCTGTACAGTGTCAGAAACACCAGTTTTAAAGTTTTGAGAGATGGTTTTTATGGAAACTAAATCAATAATTTCTTATCATCAATTTTAAAAAAATCAAAAATAAATTTGGATAATATCCAAGCAATTTGAAATAGTGGAGTATTCTATAATACTCAATTGCTCAAAGTTTTTTTTTAAAAAGAAGATACATTGCTTATGGCTTAAAAATTCAGCTGGTTTGGGAAAAAATGTCTTTTTGTTTATTTGAGTCTATTTGTTTTTCAGGGAATGTTGGACAGCCAACTTTCTGCTGGTTCATATTCAATATGTGAATACATTCTACATATGATATAGAATATGAGTCTATAACTCAGTAGAAAATAGTGATATTTTTTAGATATGAATATTCATTAGACTCATAATTTCTGTTCACTGTAAACTGTTTTTGAAAAATCAAACATAACCATAGAGAACTCTCAAATTCAGTAAAATACAATTATCAATAATTTTAACCTTACCTTTATAATTTGTAGTTGAACACCTTCGTCTGTCTGTGGACCTTGAAAGCAGCCACATATTGTTTCAATAATTCTATCAATCAACTTTTTCCCAGGAGCAGTGCTATCTGGAGCATTACCAGTCAAATGCCCATAGGCTATAAGTTTCTGGAAATAAAGCAAGTAAACAACAATGAACAGGCAAAGCTAATATATTATACATTATGTTTTTCAGCCAGGGAAATCCTCATCTAAAAATCACAGTAAGTTTCAAGTTTAAATAAATATCGGAGCCATTTAGTAATAAACATCCTTTATCCTTATCCCTGCAAAGAAAAGATTGGACACCATTTGGATACACTTTCACAAGGCCCTGAAGACATGGGCCTTGCAATGGGTGTGGGGACACCAGAATGATATGGAGCCCATCAAGTGACTCGTTTGATTGTTGTCAGCAAGCAGGTTGGGGGGGGGATTTTTCTCTCTATCGTTTTTGTATTGGGATTTTATCCTTGTAAGCTGCTCAGAGTCACTGAGAGTGAGTTGGGAGGCCATATAAATTTTCTTAAATAAATAAATAAATAAGATCTTGGGGTATTTTCTTCTCCCCAGTTCACAGTGATTGCCTTTTTCAGACAACTGAACTATGGCTTATTAATGATTTGGATATTGGCTTGAAATAGGTTTCCATGACTAGCTGGAAAACAAAATTATGATTAACAGCACGGAGATCCCCGCTGAACAGCTGACCAGTCCGATAAAGTGCTTGATGTCGTTCACTTTTGAAACCAGGAAGTTTTAAGTATATCAGTCCAAATTTAAACCTCTTTCTCCTCAGAAGCTCTCTGGAGCTAAAACTGGAGCGTCCACAGAGCTGAGACTGAGTTGAAGAACTGGGGACCGTTACCAGGGAGGCGTGTCCTCAGAATTTCAACTAAGTCAATAGAGCTATGGGACTAGAGCAACCCATCCTGGACTCTCCTGTCGATACTATGGAGAAAGTAAAAAATCATAAAGTCACTATCATAATGGGGGGAAAAGTGTTGTGATTCACAACACTTAAAAGTATTGCTTTACCATGAACTAGACCAGCGGTTCTCAACCTGTGGGTCGCGACCCCTTTGGGGGTCGAATGACCATTTCACAGGGGTCGCCGCGCGCGTTAGCCCGCCATCTTGGTGCCACCGTCACTGCAGGGGTAAAAAGGTCCCGGTTCGGCCGTGCCTGCGGGTCGCCGTCAGCTGGTAGCCCGGACGCCGCCATTTGGGTTCTTCTACCCTCTGCGCATGCGCAGAATGCTTTGCGCATGCGCAGAGGGTGCATTTCCCCCCTGGTGCCACACCCCCTTTGTCAACTCATCCTGCGCAGGGAGGGGCGGGGAGGGGGTTGCGGTGGCGGGGGGTGGGGGGGTTGCGGGGGGGTCGTGCCATTAGAAAGGTTGAGAACCACTGAACTAGACCATTACCTTTACAGATCCCAATTATACCACTCAATTAATAATACCACTCCTTTTGACCAAATTTAATTTTTATAACATATTTAAATCAGATTTTTTTACATTGATAATTGGATAAAATCAATCAAGAAAAACCCTAACCCTTAAAAAAAGAACATTCAAAGTAGGCAATAATAGCATATATTTCAGGAAATATAGATTCATACAGACCTGCAAACAATCTAATGATGTACTAACAATTCTGGGACACTTGGATTGACATGCCAATTCAAATGGTAAGAAGTACTTGTCTGCTTCAATAAAGCTAGTCTTTGATTTCACTGGTGGAAGAGTGCTTGAGCTAGGTTTTGCTTCTCCATGAGGTGGACTAAATAAAATGGCAGTAAAATAAATGAGTTAAATATGAATTCAGAAATAGCTAGGGCTGTTATTATATACTTGCTTTATCTTTAGTTGTATATTTAAATTGTAAAACATTTATCATTAAAACTGATACGTCAAGTCATACTTAATTTACATAGCTGATTTGTTCTACTGAATGATGTGAATGCTTCTGTTTTTGGAATCCTGATAAATCAAAATAAATGCTTTGACTTGTATACAAATGTCTTTTAACATAGAATTAAACGTGTGTTATATTAATAATTATGACCTAGTACAAAATTAATAAATAAGAAATCCTCTTTAAAAAGTAGATTGCAGTTTCATATGTTCAAGAAACAAGTAAAAATGAATGGGATGGAACATTTAGTTCACTGTAAAAATAAAAATGATTTTTATGATGATCAGTACCTACAGGCATTAGGAGACTCTTCTGTCTTAAGTAACTTTAGAAAGGAAATAAATGAATGAGGGCAAGAGAGGATTCCCTTCATTAGAGAGATCCTTTAAAAAAATTATCTGCTTTCTCAGGTGATATTCTGATGGATAGATGGGGAATGGTTACAGCTTTCCTTTGTTTTTAACCATACTTTTTTTGTGCAAAAATGCAAAAAGTTCAAAAAATTTGTGCTTCTTAACTGGGACATTCAGAGATGACATACTTGATCATTTTTCTGAACTAATTTGAAGCCAAAGCTATTAGAAATTATATGCTATGAAATTTTAAATTTCTTCTTTGTTTTTACAAAACTGGAGTTTCAATTAACTTATAGAACACTAATATATAAACTAATCTATGGTTTGTGAAATAAGCCATAGAATCTAACCTATTATTGGTTGACATGCATATCATACTACACAGTGGTGGGTTGCTACCGGTTCGCCCCAGTTTGGGTGAACCAGTAGCAGCGGCGGCAGCGGAGGCTCTGCCCACCCGCCCAGATGTCATCACGGATGATCTGTGCATGTGCAGAAGCTTCTGCGCATGCGCAGAAGCGGTGCGCGCACACACATCTCCGAACCGGTAGCAAAGGTAAGTGAAACCCATTACTGATACTACAGCAGAAAAATCATATTATGGATAAATGTTTATGTATGAATTAGGCCAGGATGTCTTATGAAGTTTCTGCATTTCAGACATGATAAGGTGCTAAAAAGGTAGTTTATAAATCATTCTCTCTAAAAAATAGAATGAATGGCAGATTTAATCTCCATATAGAGTCAGATATTTGTGCTTATAATCAATTCACAAACTTAAGTATTCATACTTAATATGAACAAAATTACCTTTGTTTTCCAGTTTCTGTTTTTATTTCCTCTGGAAAAAAGCAAATAAAACCTTTTTAATAAGAATGATTAAAACTATAAAATAAAACTAATTCCCACATCTCATATATAACATTTCAAATTAAGAAGCTGAATATTTACAGATCAGTATATCTGGTATTATTGGCCTACAAATGTTAATTAATAATAAATCCCTAGAATTATCAGCAACAGTTCCATTGTATATTATGCTTGATCCTATTTACACAGTTTTTGGGCAACATCATCAAAAGGTGCGAAAATTTGCCTGGTCAACCAAAAATGTGTGGTTATTAGGCTGACTCTCTTCTATGGGGTAATTGCATGTCTCATACTTAATGCTTCACTTCCAAAATGCATATCTTCCAAATGCAAATCCAAGTCACAATCTCTTAATTACAAAAAGAGCCGAGGTGGCGCAGTGGTTAGAGTGCAACACTGCAGGCTACTTCAGCTGACTGCTAGCTGCAGTTCGGCGGTTCAAATCTCACCGGCTCAAGGTTGACTCAGCCTTCCATCCTTCCGAGGTGGGTAAAATGAGGACCCAGATTGTTGGGGGCAATATGCTAACTCTGTAAACCGCTTAGAGAGGGCTGTAAAGCACTATGAAGCGGTATATAAGTCTAAGTGCTATTGCTATTGCTCTTACTCCTTTAATCATCTTAAAGCCTGGAATAAGGACTAAGATTCTTCAGCGCTCAAGCAATTTCAATACTCCTTTTCCCCTGAGATTGAATCCAATTCAAATGTTAAGCCTTTTTCCCAAATCTTAAAGATTTCTACTTCATGAAGGAACTCATTCTGCTTTTTGTATCTATTTAGTCTTACTATTAGCCATACTGATTATGTACATTAAACACACTTATATCGGTACTTTCTCTATTATTTGGTATATTTTTGGCTTTAAATAATCATTTTTCATAAAACTTAAAACACCTACGCATATCCAGTAATAAAAGTTACAGTAGAAGATAAACCCCAAGCCTGAAAGCTCTTAGTTCAAGCCAGCTTGCTGCATTTTACATTGTACTGAACTCGTTTATTATTTATATTGTCCTCATTTGAAAGGAGGAGGGTCAGGGGTGGGTTCCTCCCGGTTTGGACCAGTTCTCCCGAACCGGTAGCGGCCCGCTGGTGACATCACAATGACGTCACCGAACCAGATCGGTCGGTGCTGGTCCGTGGGGGCCGCCATCTTTTTTTTTTTAAAAAAAATTATTTTATTTTTTGAATTTTTATTTATTTAAGCATGTGCAGAAGCCGACTTCCAGCACTGTGCATGCGGTCGCCATCTTTTTTTTCTGCTTTGTTTTTTGGGGGGGGGATTTTTTGTTACTGCGCATGCGCGCACGCACTTACGAGGCGCGCCCACGTGGTGCAGGAGGGAGCAAACTGGCAGCGAGGTAAGTTGGAACCCACCCCTGAGGAGGGTTATATAAATACTGTGCATTTAAGATGATACTTATTATTACAGTGTATTTACTCAACATCAGGAAATTGCTGAGATACTGTATAGACTAGACTCAGGAACTTGGGGAAAAATAACTGAAGAAGGCAGTGCCAAGTCATTCCCAAAATATCTCCCAAAAAACTGTATGAACATCTCAGGGGCTGGTTTGAAGCAAAGGAGACTTATAGTTACTAATATTAAGAATAAATTTGGGAGTTAGGCAGTAAATTAATATGTGTAAATAAATTTTCCCTAGGGATTGTCACACATATAATTTTCAGATCTTACTGGCATTAGATTTACTGCCCAACTCAAATTTATTACATTATTGGTTTTTCAACTGCTTTTTAAAATGAGACATTTTGTATGGATAAAAAATAGTGAAAAATTCCCATCTTTTATAATTGATTCAAAACAATATATTAAAGACATAATATTTAAAATATACAAACTCAGAATGAAAAAGCTTTTGAAGTATCACACATCAATTTCCTTCCTTTAATCATCATTACAAATATGTTATAAATTTGATAAGGCATGAGGAATGAACCAGTTAGAATTTCCTTAAATATATAAAGAGATTTTAAATGTGCCCACATTAAAGTATTATCTGGCTTCCATAATACAATATAGTCCTATAGAATAATTTTGCCAACATGCACTTTCTTGTTGAAAAGATATTTTATGCAATTACTTCTGATACTTTGTTTAATGCCTGGTATTATTCTACAGTTTTATACATGAGAAAAAATTACTGGGGTTATACTTTTTGCAGAAGAGAAATTGTGGGCATTTTTAAAATTAAGATATCAGAGTGTTAATATTAATAGTATTTCACAATGTTTGGAAAACAGAAATGAAGAACCAGAAAAGAAATGATCACAAAAGCCAATATAAAGAGAGATTATAGGGCTATAGAACTTCAGCTATTCTTCAGCAGAGAACAAAATACTGAATTTGCAAGTAAATTCTGTGTGCGTGCGTGTGTGTATACATGCTCGGGTACACACACACACACATAATGAGACATCAGTAAACCACTCCTTAATCCATATTGAGATTATCTGACTTGAATGTTTTGTGCATTTTTAAGACAAGGCCAGTCTTGTACACAAATATTTATGCTACAGTACCTCATTTATTGACTACTTGTTTAGCGATAAAATTATGATGATCCTGGGAAAGGAGACTTCCAACCTGTCTTCAAAGTTGCAGCTGCAGCGTTCTTGTGGTCAGGTGGTTGCAATTTACAACGGTTGCAGCATCCCACAGTCATTTGATCACTATTTGCAACCTTCATAGCCAGCTTCTGCTAAGTAAAGACAATGGGGAAGCCAGCGGGAAGTTGCAAACCATGGTCATGTGATGTGGCATTTAACAACC
The DNA here is from genome assembly GCA_003457575.1 of Thermophis baileyi. Classification (NCBI taxonomy): domain Eukaryota; kingdom Metazoa; phylum Chordata; class Lepidosauria; order Squamata; family Dipsadidae; genus Thermophis; species Thermophis baileyi. Next base: position 24,006 of record QLTV01003334.1, on the reverse strand, counting down.
ACAGCCAGAACTGTTATCATAAGTCAGTGATGGCTAACCTTTTTCTCATTGCGTGCTGAAAGTGTGTGCGTGCCAGTGCACATGCGCACGTGCCGGCACCCATAATGCAATGTGTGCACGACACCCCCCCCCCCCCCACCCACCCCGCGCATGCATGCATGACACCCCACCCCCNCCCCACCCCCATGCGCGTGTGACCCCCTGCACATGCACGTGCATCTCCTGCATGCACCCGCCCTCTGCGCATGCGCGGCTAATATCAGAAAATCAGCTGGCTGGCGGGAGGCGTGCGCGCATGCGCGGTGGAACTAAACTGGGCGACGGCTTGCGTGCCCACAGAGAGGGCTCTCGTGCCACTTGTGGCACGCGTGCCATAGGTTCGCCATCACTGTCATAAGTTAATATGGTCACATGATTTTGTGCTTAATGACTGCAGTACTTAGTGACAGAGTTGCCAGCCCCAAATGTGGTCAGTAAGTAAGCACTACTTGAAATCCAGATTTCAGGGTTTTTTTACTTATTGAGGAACTGACAGAAGGCATACATTTTAGCATAATGAGCTGAGGAATGCCTGAAATATATTCCTTCTGTAACATATAGGAAAAGAAAAAAGAACCAATCAAGCTAAATTAAGTTTCCCCAGAACTTTTCTGCAGTAATGAAGTACGAGAAGTATGTGTCTGAGAACAAACTATAGTCAGTCTAAGCTTCAAAGTTTTTAATAATGAAATGATCAAAACAGGTCTGCAGAAAAGCCTACCAGAGAAATACCTGGACATAAACTGTCACAAATTAATCTGGTTAATTTGATTTAACTCAAATGCTTATAGGTATTAAATGCCAGATCAGGAAACAAACTTATAGAGCTTTTATCTATGAAAATAGCTCCCTGCTATTTGACAAGTTGCAATTCTCTACAACAGAATCATGTGGTGACTAATGTAGAAACATAACCTTTAAGAAACAAGAGTATCACTGGGGGAAATTCAAAGTTTATACAACTAAACAAATCTAAAAATTAGCAGAGATTACTTTTTCCTCAAGACTGCAATAATGATGGAACATGTTCAATACACAAAGAACTATCCATTTAAAAAATTGAATATTACAGTAATGTAATTAAGAGAGCAATCATTTGCATGATTTTTATACTTTTAAGTCTGCAAGTGACTAGGTTACAGCCTGAGATTCTTTGGAATGGCTTGGAAAGGATGCAAGTGGATTGCACTGATGCTACCAAAAGCAGTTGTGGTGGTATGGTTAAGGCGTTGGATTGCCACCAGGGAAATCCAGGCTCAAGTCCATACTCAGCCACAGAAGCTTCGGAAACTTTGGAAAGATCACTCTTCCCCAAGCTACTTCAGCTACTCCTGTGGTGGGTAAGAAATAGAACGAAGGAACACTGTGTACAATACCTTGACCTTCTGAAATAAAGACAAGATGTAATAAATAAATTAATCTTAAAAAATAATTAAGACGCTGATTCTTGCAACAATGAAATATATGAGATCAGGAAATAAAGTTCCAGGCTTTTATTTAGTTAATTAGCTTCATCCTGACATAAAAATTGGTACAATTAAATTCTGTATGACAAGTCACAGTTATACAAGTAAAACTTGTAAAATATACAAAATATATAAAAATAAGGATACCCTCCTTTTCCCTCAAAAATCTAAGGGGGACTGCATATACTTAGCATATATAAAATAATCAGTGTACAAAATGGAAAATTAGAGATGTTTTTTAAATGTTCCCTGGGGACAGCTTGCTACAGGTTCACAAGTCATGGAAAATTATTTCAGTCCACTTAACATCCATGCCAGCAATTATTCATTATTTATTCATGCTAACTCAAGATTTGTTTTAATCCAGACTGATTAAACTGCAGCAGTCTATTTTGTATATAACCCTAAAACAAAAACAATTCATATATTGCACCAGGCTAAATCCAAATCAAATATATTACAGGTAGTCCTCGAATTGTGATGGTAATTGGGACCCGTATTTCCATCACTAAGCGATGCAGTCGTAAAGCTCAATGTCATGTAACCACATTGCTTAGCAATAGCAACTTTGGCACTCCCCATTGCCACCATTATCCAAATTCTGCCAGTCATTACTCGAAAACCCATCCAAATCCAAGCCATTCTGGGCTCAGTCCCTCCCAGCTCCATGGCTCGTTTCTTCCAAGGTAAGGGACTGCCTCCCCTTCAACTCTCCCTTTTTGGCCACCTTGTACTCTGCTTTGTGGGGCGGCAAAACAGTCCCAGACCCACATAGCTCTAACTAACTTAGTATTACTATTTGATAAACCGTTATTCTTTCCTTCCTTGACTTTGTTTGTTTTTCTCTCAATTTGTGACACATTGCTGGATTGAGACCTTTTCTAGCTCAGGGTCTGGATCAGCTGACTCAGCCTGTTCCTCTGCCACTTCATCTGTGTGCTCTCTTCATCTGATTTCTGTGGTGGCTGAGTGTTAGACTGGTGAAGCCGTTTTTATTTGCATAAATTCACTTCTTAAAAAGCTTTAAGAGCTTTTAGAATGATAAGCAACTTCACATGTTTGTAAGAGGAGATATGTGTTAGTTTATAGTGACAAAAATTCAGGAGGAGTCTGATAGCACCTTTTCTGATTAACAAATTTATAAAAAGGCGTTAAGCTTTCATGAGCTGCAGCTCCCATCACCTCTATGCATCTGATGAGATGAGCTGCAGCTCATAACATGTACAGTATGCCTTTTTAATATTTTGTTATCTAGAAAAAGTGATATCGGACTCCTGATTTTTTTTTGTCCAAACACCTTTTTTTTCCTGTGTGACTAGAATAATACATTCAGGTTTTGACCACACTTCAGCTTTAGCTTCGGAGAAAGAGGGGATGATATCAGCTTTTTTCTTAACTTTGGACCAGTAGTTTATCAATCCAAAGTACTAATTTAAACAAAAGCAGGCAAATTTTTGCGTATCAATTAAGCAACAAAGTAAAAAAAGATGAGAAGGTAGTAAACTAATGGAGGTGTGAGATCATAAATCAGAACGTTGTCATGCTAATTGGAAAGTAACTTTCATTAAATTTCATTAAATTTTTCAGAAATCAAATACAGCTAGTCCTCGACTTACAGCAGTTCATTTAGTGACTGTTCAAAGTTACAATCACTGAAAAAAAAGACTTATGACCATTTTTCACACTTATGACCATTGCAGCATTCCCATGATCACATGATGAAAATTCAGATAGTTTGCAACTGACTCACATTTATAATGGTTGCAGTGCCCTTGGATCATGTGATCACCTGTTGCGACCTTCTGACAAGCAAAGTCAATGGGGAAGCCAGATTCACTTAATAGCCATGTTACTAACTTAACAACTGCAGTGATTCACTTAACAACTGTGTCAAGAAAGATAGTAAAATGGGGCAAAACTCACTTAACAAATGTCTCACTTAGCAACATAAATTTTGGGGCTCAATTGTGGTCATAAGTTAGATGTAGGACTAACTGAGTTATGGCCAACTGGGGGAGAGCCTGTTTAACTCAAACTGCAAACGTTTAGTTTGATTTTCTCATTGTTGTTGAAGTGAGTGCTATCACACACCTAGATTAAAAGAGTTCCACAAGGCCTTCAGAAAGAATGAATGATAGTAAGTGGAAGATAGGAATGAGCACCTTACCCCTCCAAAATGACATTTTTAAGTACATTCTATAATTCCTTACTTTTATTGTTTTATGTCAGAAGCAACAAATACAGATAGTCCTCAACTTATGATTGATTGCTTAGCGACAATATTGCAATGTTACTATAAAGTTACGATGGAGTTCCCAAAAGATACTTACAACCTGGTTCTGATATCTGCCCCTTGTGGTTCATATGACGGCATTTTGGCTGTTTGCATTATCTTGCAGTCACTTGATCACAATTCATAACATTTTGCTGAAAACCAGTTTACTTCAACAAAAGTACCTTATAGGGAACAATGGGCTCATTTAACGACTGTTGCAAAAAAGGTTGTAAAATTGGGTCCAGTCATGTGATGACCTACTTTATGACTATCACAACTGACAACCATAACGGATAGGCTCCATTACAGTCATAAGTCAAGAATTACCTGCAGTATTTTATACAGGTCAGAGCCCTATGCCACAATTGTGTTGAAAGGACAGAGGTAGAATTATCTATATGTCATTTGTTGATGAAAATTCTCAAGTCATCCACATACAGTTGTCTGGAAGTTGAATCATGGCAAGTAGACATCTTTTCTTTTTTGTTTCAAACATCTCATGCTTATCAGCTTATAAGACTGAGGAAGTTGATGGATGTTTCAAACCAAAAATAAAAGAAGTCCACTTGCCAAGATTCAAATTTCCAGACGTATGTCATTTGGTTCCTAAACAATTGTCCCTTATTCTGAACAACCTGAAAACCACATTAATATTTTGAACACTATTTCCTCAATGCGGAAGGAAAACATCTATTATATTGGGTATCTTGACAGTATCTGAGGTAGCATGGGCCATCAGTTTATATGGAATATATTGATTCCAAATTGGTAATAGCTCAGTTGCTGGAATTCTTGTTAAGTCCATCCCATTTATCTCAGCAAATCTTTTTCAAGAGAACTCTGGAAGAATCGGGCTTGGGAAAGAATCTATGGTTTTAAGCAGCTGCCAAAGAGCCTGACACCATATGTGCAGACAACATGTAACTGGATACATCTGTTGATCATCACAGAACAAGCCTTAAACTTGGTAATTAGAAATTTCATTAGGCATCTACATTATACCAATAAAAACTCAGATGGCACAGTAAAAACATCATTCCTACAGACTTTAGATTTTTTTTACGTAGCCAATTTTATAGTCTAAAGAACAGTTAGTCAGGACTGGACTAAAAATGTTTATCATGGCCTTTTAAAAAAGGACTACAAGAGCAAATTATCACAAATGCTAAGGAAAACATTTAATAACTATATAAAAATAATAGTAGGCAAAAGTCCTATTCTGCAAAATTAAAACACTTTTACTTGAGAATAATAAGTAAAGATATTCTCTTTAATAACAAAAATATATTGCCATTAAAGCAAGATGCAACAACACTTTGGTTACAGAAAAGCATCTGATATTCTATCCCATTCTTTTTAGCAAGCGTGCACAGAATGGCATAACATATAAAATAGTGATATATAGTTGACTTGAAAACTGTACTTGAGTACTTATTAATGTTTTCTCATTAGATTGGAATAAAGTACTATTTGAGATACTACAAAGTTCTGAACCTTTATTCTTCAGTAATTTCATTCATTATAGATAGTCTTTGCTTAATGACCATTTGTTCAGCAACTGTTCAAGTAATGGCAGCACTGAAATAACGATAATTACAACTGGTCCTTGTAAGTATTGTTGTCACAGAATCAATGTGGTCAAATGATCAAAATTCGGGCACTTGAAAGCCCACGTGCACTTTCGACTGCAAGGGCGTTTCAATACACATGCACACACACACCACTGCCACCGCCAGCTGATTCTTTGCTGTCTTCTTCCTCTGCTGCTGGCCCAGAATCCAGATACTGGGTGAGCATGCAGCCGGTGGCTGTATGCACTGAGCATGACATGGTGGAAGAGTTTCATCTGCTATAGGGAGCTTGTAGGCCTGGCCTGGAAGGAGGCCGTGGGACAGGATGGTGAAGTGCAGCACTCTCGATCACCAGGCGAGGCAGGAAAGGTGGCGGCTCCCCAGGTGAAAGTAGAAACTGTGCCTGAGGCATTATTCAGAGCGGCAGCAGAACTGGAGGAAAGGGAGCGAAGATACCTTTCCAGAGGTGCAGGCTCTGCAGCACACATTGGAAGTGCTCCTGGAGACCCAGCCTGCAGGGCTTTAGCGAGAGTGGAGGAAAGCCCAACGCCAAAAAACCTACCTGCAGGCCCTCTGCTCACTCTTAGCCCAGACTTCCTCTTGCAAAGCCTTGTGAAGAGCCAGCAGATTCCAATACATTGAAGCCAGCAGGCCAGTTCTCCAAGGGCACTTTCAGCAAAGGTCAGTTGGGGGCAGTGGGGTAGTGGGGTAGGTGGCAGAGTGCAGGAAAGCAAAAAAAGTCAGATATGGGAACAGGGAGAGACAGGTGTGGCGGGGAGTTGAAGTGGAGGCAAACACAGATGAGGAGAAGCATGAAGTCCTGGACTAATAACAAAAACTGGAACTACTGGAACTGCCATCACTAAGTGGTGCAATCATCTTTCACCTAACAACAACTTCCAATAGTGATAGAAATTCCAATCCCAATTAGGGTCATTAAGTGAGGACTACCTGCAAGAGGATTAAGAGGAAAAACCAATGCTTACTAAAGATAAATATAATAGAAAATTGGGTGGGATGGCTAATAATCTAGAAGATAGGAATACAATGTAAAATTAGATTAAGGAAATAGATTGAAACCATCAGAGAAAAATGCCAAATTGTTCATTTGTGTAACAGAAATAAAGTGCGCAGATACAGAATGTGAGATCTTTCTTATTAACTGGACTTGTAAAAAAAGATGATGGAATAATACTTGATCACAAACTGAGTATGAGTCAGCAGTATAATATGGCTGAGAAAAAGGGAAATGCAAATTTAGATTGCATCATCAAAACAATTTCCAAATCTCCAAGTTGTACTTTATTCTACATGGATCACAAATCACCTCAGGTGCCATATGCAATCCTAGGAGCATACTTTAAAAAGAATTTGGAGACACTGGAGCAAATTCAGAGAATAATGGGAATGATCAGGAGACTAGATACATACAGCTATGAAGAAAATCTAAAGGAACTGAGTGTTTTAACCTTGAGAAGAAAAGACTGAAAGAACTCTTAATACCTGAAAAGATGTTATATGGAGTCCCAAAACTGCTTTCCCAAAAGGCAATTGGACTTTCACAGTGTCTTGCTTCTCATCCAAGAAACTTCTTCAAAACTGGAAAAGTTTCTTGGAAGAGAGGTGAAATGTTTTCAAAGGAAAAAAACCAAGAAAAAGCACCTTCAAGACAACCATGACCTGGATGATTGAGAATCTCCATAGACATGTTATATGGAGAGATCACCAAATTCTGTTTCTATTATACCATATGCAGAACATGAAATAAAGGATTTAATTTAAAGAAAAACAGATTCCAACTGAATCTTAGAAAAAGTTTCTTAGCATTTCAAACATTATTTCAACTACTTAAAGTACTGGTAGGTTTTCCTTCGCCCAATTGTGTTCAAGCTCCAGGTTTGTTTGTTTCATGGGAATGCTTTTTTATTGACTGTTGATCCAGTTTTCATGTAACTGTAAAACACGAAGATTGGAACAGCATACAGATTAAAATGAATATTTAAGTAATGGGAACGAGGGAGAGTACATAATCTAAACCCTTTCTACATTCTAAACACAGTCAATATCTTTCCTCTAACATGAAAAAGTGAAGCTAGCCTGAAGGTATAAGCTAACTGGTTTTGTAAGATTTATACCTCAACCTATACATGTAGGATGAGTTATGCAGCCTAATTCTATAAATGTGCTTGTTACCTTTTATTAGATTGTCATAATGATTTGTATACTCAATAAATTTATATACAAATTTACTATGTGCATTCATTTCTACATTTCTAGTAATCATTATCTTGATTTTTCTCCATAGGCAAAAATATAACACTTTATTTTTACATATCACTTAGCAAAGTCAGCCTAGTAATGTTTTTTTACAATTTTAACATAGTATTTTTATTTGATTTATATCCTGCATTTTATTGAGGAGCTTGAGTTGGCAGATATAGTACTTCTTCCTATTTTCCTCTATAACAATACCCTTTGAGTCAGTCTAGAGTGAGAATGACTGGCCCAGAGCCACTCAGTAAACCTTTGGGGCTGAAGGTGGGTCAGAACGTCAAGTGTTTTTAGTTATAACTTTAAGTACTTCTTGGATTAATCTTGCCTCCATTAGAACTTGCTTTTATGTAGTTAAGTAACAAGGCTGGCTTGGAAGAAAACCAGGCAAAAAGCAAAAGAGCAAAAAATATCTATTGTTGAAAATTAGGATATTATACTAATTAGGATATTATCTAATGATAAGAATCTAATGAAAATCAAGATGATTCATCCTACAAACTGGAGGAAGAATTTTCCTTTTTTGATCTCAGTACAAATAAGGATTGCCCAACAGCAAAATATACGCAAATGCTTTACTACTCCTTCACTTTATTATCCAATTTTAAGGAAGAATCATAGTGGTGCTCCTTCTTAACAATCTGGAAATAGACAATTCTTTAGAATGCTCATGTCTGCTTGTTGTCCTGTACACATAAAAAGCAATGCAATTGCACCACAGCTTGGGGTTGTAAGCCACATTCACATTACAAAAACAGCTTATTCTCGTGAAATCCCTTTCTCTCCAATCTCTCCAAGGAGGAGAAAGAATGGTATGGCAAAGGAGAGAAATCACTCCCCCCCCCTTTTGCAAAGCAGAGAGATTGGATAGAAAACTAAAACCAAGAAAGAAAGAAAAAGATCTCAGCAAGGAACTTGACAAAAAAAAATTAACAGAGCTATTAGAAGAGACAAAAGCAGTATTACAACATTTGCAA
>QLTV01003334.1:0-10282 GCA_003457575.1 Thermophis baileyi | reverse complement strand
GTACCCGGTTTCCCCCCCCTTCCTTCGCTTCCCTCCCGCCCCCCCGCCGTCTCCCCTTCCTATTTACCTAAAGCCACCTCGCAGGCTTTGCGCAGCTGGGAATGATGCGCCTTCTTCACCTCCTTGTCGGCCAGGATCTTCTCCAAAGCCCGTGTCAGGAACATATTCTTCGTTTTCTTCCCCTCATACATGAGGGCGCGCTGAAAGTGAGGGGAAAGGGGAGGATCAGCGGGGGTGACTCTCAGGGCTCTGCCGGCTGTGAGACCCGAAGAGACTTCCCGGGAAAGGGTCTCCCTTCTTCGGACGGAACCGAAACCCGGCTCTGACCAGGCGGCTACGGCAGCCCCTGCTCGACGCTGAGGAGGGAAGAATCGGGTCTCACAAGAACGCAGCGCTGCCCGTTTGCCTCAGCCTCCATTAGAAGCAGCGGCAGCAGCGAAAGCGGCAGCAGCAGCAGCGGCGGCGGCGAAAGCAGCAGCCTCCCGTCCTCGCCATGTTGGAAGGAAACGACGTCAAGGCCGGAGTCGAGTGGTTACAGAGGAGGAAGCGGCAGCGGCGTCGAGGTTGCTACAGCTGCTGTTGATTCAAGGCCGGGGAAAGAGGGCGCAGCCGCAAAGGGGGGGGGAGCGAGCGAGCGAGCAAGCAAATAGCGGCGCTACCAGTCGCGCAAGGTAGCGAAGGGGAGCTGGGACTGGCTGCTGGCCGCGCGCAACAGGTGCGAGGAGGGAGGGGCCTGGGATTCCTCTTCAGAGAGAAGGGACGGAGGAAGTGATTGGAGGCCAGCCCGCTCGCCTCCCGCCTTCTCCCGCCATGTTTGATTTCTCTGAAGACTCCGTCGCCTAAGCCGGCTTCTCTCCGGCGACCGAGAAGCGGTTGGAGGCTTCACTTTCTTTGCGCCTATTCGCCCCTATTCGCCCCACGATGGAAAAGAATTTACCGGCGTTTGCGACTCGACGACTCGACCAGGCTGGGATTTTTCCTCATTAATTTAGGCTGTAAAATGAATATAGCAAAGTTCGGGGAAATTGTGTTTCTGTGATCAAGTACTTCGTTCGAGGAACGGCTACGGAGCTGGTTTGTAGTTTTAGATGTCTGGCGGACTGTAGTGGGATACCTTTTCTAGTCCTTGTATTATTCCGTTTTAATATTTCGAATCCTTATTCTCAAGTATGTGTACATAAATTCACGCAGAAGTGGGTGAGGGCATCTTTAGTATTAACAGATTGATTAAACTGTGGAATATTATGGACTCGATGCCGGTCTTCAAATGCAAACGTTATGTGTTAAACATATTGTAAAGTTTTTCGAGCTAGTTTAGTTTTGTGTTATAGAAAGATAAACAGTGATAGAATTCTATATCCTGTAGTGGAGTTACTAACTTGAATGTTAAAAATAAAATGTTTCCACCTAGTTCAGCAGGTTTGCATCCTTTTATTTGCAACAGAATAGCCAATTTGTATCTGGAATTTTTATGAACAAAGAGTGAAGGAGATAACTTTTTTTTTTTTTTTTTTTAGTTTTTTTTTCTTTAAGAAAGGGTTTGGGTATTTGGTTTGTAAGAATTTTTTTCTGGAATTTTTATGAACAAAGAGTGAAGGAGATAACTTTTTTTTTTTTTTTGCTAAGTTGTGCTACCTAGAAGAAAGAGTTTGGGAATTGGCTAGGTAAGAATTTTGTAATGATCAGCTTTTCTTGCTCAATCCTATTTATCCTTTGAAAACTTGAATAGATTCTTATTCTAAAGTTATTCATAAGGCAGGATGGACATGGAATATGATGGGATTTTTTTAAAATTGTTTTCTAACATTTGCTCTAGCTTAGAACTGATATCTGAAGTAGGAAGCATATTTTCAGTACAGTACATCCTTAGTTCAGTTTTAGTTTAAACATCTGCTGGATGATAATGAGAACTATTCTTTGCCTGAAACACTGAAAAGCTGATGTCATTTGAAGTGGACAGTATCCGGATAGATGATATAACCACTTTTGTCTGTGCTATATGTATATTGTATATAAAGAAGCTCTTTTATTATACAAGGAAGAAAATTACTTTGACTTTTTCCCTACATTGCATTGGTACCTATTGCTTCTGAAAAGATTATCAACTTTCATTGATGTAGTTGCAGAATATGGTTATTCAACATGAATCAGTGTGCAGAAAATTTTTGAGATTCATCTAAACCTCTGGCTGAATATCCAATTTTGTCCAGTCAACCCGACTCTTCTAATTTTAAGTTTTCCTCTTCCCTTGGAAATGGACTGTAGAGCAGACACTTTCTTGTACCATTCCTAATTGCTTTACAGTATGACCAAGCCAAACAACTCACAAAAAAGAAAAAGAGATACGAAGTTTCAGATTGAAGTTAATAGGCTGCCCCAACATGGCAGAAATTGAATAAAAAAGGGATATAGCAAGATATTTATGAAATCTAACTTTCCCTAAACGGAAGATAGCATTTTTTAAAGCCAAACACAAAATCTTACCAAATTCTGTGAAACCCCATTAACCAAGCATGCACATGTGATTGAATCCATTTCTCACTTATGTTGTAAATTCTACAGGGATGCTAAATATGCTTATATTTTGCTCCTAATATGTAAATGCTCAGAAAGGCTAGGCAATTTCTATGTGAATCTTCTAGCAGATTCAGAGCACTTTAAAACTTGTGAAGCCAAATTCTGTGTTGCCACAATAAAAATAAGGCATAACTGGTTACAGAAATAGTCAGTTTTGTTTTAATCATCACTTCACGTTTAATACATGTTAGCTATTTTGTTTTTATGATATGTATACTTACCTCATAGATTATAATATTTTAGATATACACTTGCACTGGTAACCAACACACTATTATAATAACGTAAGTTACATTTTTAGTGTAGAGATCTCTTGTATTTTATCTTACCCATTTGATTTTATTGTGTGGTATATTTTTACATTTTACTGATCTTTGAATAAACTATGTCAGTTCATTTTTGCATTAGCACATGCAAGTTATTAGCTAATTGACTGTGTGCTATTGGAACATATATGCAGAGCACACAGTATTAAACAATATTTTTTATTTTATTTTTGTTCGTTTGTTTAAATCATTCTAAACTATTCATAAATTAACTTGCTTGCAATAGCCATGGAATAAGACTATTCTCCGAGGGAGAAGGGTGGTTAAGAAATGAATGGAAAGAAAGAAAGAGAGAGAGAGAAAGTAGAAATACTGCTTTTGAAAAGTACTTTGGAGTTTCTTTTTAAAGATGAACTAATTATTAAGAAATGACATATTTGACCTGCTTTCTTACCTTTTGGAAAGTATTGTCATCTCATATTGCTCATAAATAAATATGGTTATGTTTATTGACAAAACCTGTCTTCCAAGTGTTGATTATCAATTGACTTTCAACTGCCTTCGCTCGAAAAGTTGGGATACATTCAGTGATTTATCTGCCTTAAAAATAGCTCATCAGCACAGGATATGTTTTATGACATTTTATATTAAGTCATAATTTTATAATTAAAAATTTTATAAAGTTTGCCACAAGAGCCTTGGGTTCCAGATTTTGGGCAAATTCTGTAAGTTAGTCCATTTGAGGTTCCTTGGTTCAAACATTGTTGCTGTATGATGCACCATTTTGCCCAGTTAAAAGTTATGGGAACAGGAGATTTAGTATTATGTAATAGCTTTTGCTTGTATTCATATAACACGGTTAATCTAGCTGATTTATTTTCTGGTTTGTCCATTAGATAGAACCATAAACTAACCAAATATGCTAGGCATTCAAACAATAGCTAGAACACAAAATCTAATCACAATTAACATTAACCAAGCTTAATGTATTTATGCATATATATCTGGTACATTTTTTCCTAATCCAGGGTTGAATTGGCATAGCTACTGAAATACAACACTAACAGAATAGTTCAGGGGTGAAATGCTCCCGGTTCGGGTGTGCCTGCCCGTCGTCGGAGAGCCAGTAGCAACGGCAACGCTAGGCTTCACCCACTCGCCCGGATGCTGCCATTTGGGTCCTTTTACCCTCTGCGCATGCGCAAAGCATTCTGCACATGCGCAGAGGATAAAAGAACCCAAATGGCAGCGTCCGGGTGGGTGGGCAAAGCCTAGTGCTGCCGTCGCTACTGGCTCTCCAACGACTGGCAGGCACGCCTGAACCGGGAGCATTTCACCCCAGAATAGTTTACCATAGTAGAAATATATATAATTTCTAATAGGGCACACCAGAAGAAAGATGCAGTTGGCTCTCTATTTTAAAATCCAGCCTATTTCTTTCAGAAGTGAGATTTGCAAATCATTCCATCATGCTGTAATCCAACTCATGATTTATCCAGTTTGCCTCACCATCTGTATATCCAAAAGGCATTTAGTATAAAACTAGAGCTCACCCAAAAATAAAAAAAAATCAACAATCACTTTCCTCATCTTACCAACCTAGAGTTCTCACACAGAAATTACTTATATACAGTATTCAGATGTATTTCCTTTCCTCTTCTAGTAGAAATAGTAAAAAAATAAAAAAAAAATGGAGGCAGGGGGTGGCAGTAGCTGTACTGGGAAGGAAAAAGAAAAGGGGAAAACAATAAGATAGAGATGGTGAACGGTGGAGATAACTAGATAAGGGGGGTGGGGGGAAAGGAAGAAAAGCCCAGGCATTAAAAAACGGGTTAATTTTCCAAGTGAGTTTTCTAAGCAACAACCAGTCTTCAGTGGCAGATATATTTTCAGAGAACTATAACTGAAAAATTCTCTAATATCAACCTCAGTAAATATTACCAGACAAAATGCCAAGATAGGAAGTAGTCCCAATTTTTATATTTATTTTTAGCTATGTGCAAACATAAATATAGTGGTTAATTAACAGTCATCTATAAATGGAAAGATGATCGTTGTCGAGTTTGAAGGTTCTAGCACAGAAGTGAAGTTACAGTATATACTCTTGATCATTCTTCATATACTATTTATATCTGAAATAGTTGTCCACTTCCACCAAGCATGCATCTCAGGGGAATATACAGGGAAGAACAAAGTAAGGAACTTGACAGCTTCATCGGTCAAATCAACCCTGGCCATCAACAGATGGCACACCTTTATATCCAAAATTGAACATTATTTTTACAGCTGCATATGTACCAGTTTAAAAAAGATTAACTCTACCTGATGCAGAATGCCAAAATACACATTTACTATGTGAGGTGCTCTTTTATATGCTCAATTTATCTTCAGCATAGCATCTATATTGCCATTTTAGGAGATATATCTATGGAGATTCTCAATCTAGGTCATGATTGTCCTAAAGGTGCTTTTCCAAAAGGCAATTGGACTTTCATGGTTTATTCCTTGAAAACATTTCACTTCTTACCCAAGAAGCTTCTTCAGTTCTAAGTGAATGGTAGGGAATGGAAAGATTTATATTTCTGGTCATTAGCACTCTGAAGTTTGTCATTAGCTCTCTGAGAGTTCTTGAGGCCACTTGGGGATTGATCTGTATCCTCAGTCACCTGAATCAGAGTGCAAATGGGTGTGGAAACTTCTTGGGATTGCAGTCTCATCCAAGAAGCGAAACATTTTCAAGGAATCAACCAAGAAGGCAACTGGACCAAGAAAGTCCAGTTGCCTTTTGGAAAAGCACCTTTGGGATTTTAGAAGGTATTTATTCAATTTATATAGCCACCCATTCAGGGGTGGGTTCTAACTTACCTCGCTGCCTATTCGCTTCCTCCCACACCGTGTGGCTGCACGCGCTTTGCACGCAGGCGCAGTGGCAAAAATTTGCAAAAAATCCCCCCCCCCCAAAAAAAGCCAAAAACAAGATGGTGGTGCATGCACAGTGCTGGGGACTCGGCTTCTGCGCATGCGCAGAAGAAAAAAAATAGTAAAAAATTCAAAAAAAATATGGTGGCGTCCACGGACCGGCACTGACAGAACCGGATCCGTGACATCACCAGCAGTTTGCTACCGGTTCTATAGAACCGGTGCAAACTGGGAGGAACCCACCTCTGCACCCATTATTGTATATACTGTATATATTATAAGAAAGTCAGTACTTGCATGCTGTAGAAATACTATATTTAGAAAGTGATACATGACTGAAACCCAGCCAGACTGACAAGCATGTCTTACTTTCTTCATCACTTGGTATCTTGCAGGGAGAGTGGTTACGATTTCTGCAACTATGCAGTGCCATGCTGCAAATGACCACAACTTTACATTTTTTCAACACACGTAATCTGAGAAGCCAATTGATTCTTATTCAGATACTTATATAATAGCTGTTTCTGTCCTGGTTTCAGAGGTTGAGATTGCCTTCTCTGCTTTGGCTGTTATTTACTTATTTTCCATATAGCAGTAGATCCTCCATTTCACTGTGCCTGGGGAAATGCAATACTTATTGGGTGAGTTGACCTTTTGATTACATCTTACACTATCCATTTTCTACACTGAAATCAAATGACTTCATACTGACATTTCCAAGGTGATAGCAATAAAGGTTATTCAATCTCTAGCTATGAAGGAGAGTTCTAAAATATAATTTAAATGAAATAGGTTCCCTGGAGTTCAAAGCACAATAGTAAAAATAAATGATATTATTCCTCTACAATTGGGACATGAAAAAATAGAGTATATAATGAATGCAATAGGTAAGAGAGAACATTATTCCATCAGGATGTTTCCAATCTTAAGGTTAATTTTGGAATGTAGCTCTTTGGTGACATTCATACAGGAATATACTGTATCCTCTATTCTCAGCATATTCCTCCCGTGAGGTTAATACACCAATGTTTTTGTTGCATGATGTATTTTATATTCCAATGTTAATAAACATGATCCTAACTCTGGTAGTAAAATAGCTTTATTATTGCAAAAGGTTTAGCTTAGGTTATACACATTAGAGCTGTGACTAACTTTCGGTGGTTCAAAAATCAACATTTTGAGCAAATTCTGATTCTTCTTTGGGCCAAGCTGAGATTCATAACGTATAAATTAGGCAGATAAAGCACATTTGAACAAAGATTTCACATAATTTATCCTTTTTCTTGCTAGACATGAATTTGAATAAAGCCTCGGTGCTTCTTTCTCACTTGAAATTTTTCTTTTTTCTTTTTCTCATTTCCACCCTTCATAATTTCATCAATAATCATTTAGATACACTCAAGGATTTCTTCCTTCATATGTCCTGATACCACATATGCATGGCCTAGAATATGTATCAAAGATTTGAATATCTCTTATCTGTAGAAAATGTCTTTTCAGTGGGTTCCACTAGTGGAAAATGCTATATTCTATATTTGAGTGACTTCACGCTGTATTCTTAAGAACAATTAAAAAATTAAAACTTGGCTGCAACACTTAAATGACACTTTTTAAGGAGGTGCATGGTTATATTTTTAACAGCCAGCATGGTCTCTATACAGGTTGGCTTGATTAGGTTCTCAGGCAATAAAAATCCAAAATGGCCTGTATCACGCAATTCAAAGGCAAATGAATAGTGGATTCCAGTTTTATAGGCCCAATCCATTGAACTCCCAGAACTCACATCTGGAAAAAAAGAAAAACAATATGTTTTAGGAAACAATTTGCTAATACATGGATCTACAACATTGGATGGGTGATCTCCGTTTCCCAATCTTCTGCAAAGGTAAGATGGGAAGCCTATAAATTTTATAAATAAATAAATAAAATAAAAGGCCCTCACGTAGTGGGGTAACTGCACTGAAAAGAGCAGGGCTAATAGCTTCTTAATCAATTATGGTTTGTTGCACGGTCAGCCTGGATTTAGCCTTTTCATCCACCTATCAAGTTCTTCCCGAGGACCTGGAATAGGCAGATGTGGAAGTTTGAGGGTAATAAATTATTTGTATTATTTATGGTTCATTGCATAGTCAGCGGGATATTCAGACTGGATTTGACATTTTTATCTACTTATCGAGTCCTTCCCAAGGACCTGAGATAGGCAGATATTGATGTTAGAGGTTACAGAATGTAAGCTGTTCCGAGTAAAAACTGACTTTTGCGATTGACTGATGGTGAATTTGTCAATGCTGAAGGTATTCAAGTGGTGTCCAGTTGTTTTGGGATTGCACCCCAGGGGCTTATTACTATTGGTACTACCTTTGCTTTCTTTTGCCACAGTCTATTTGCAAGTCTTTGTATATTATTATCTTCTTTCTCTTCTATTCTGCTGTCTCCAGGTACTGGCACATTCACTATCCAGACATTTTTGTCTTTCTTATTGACAATTGTTAAGTCTTGAGGTGTTCTGTGGCAGGTGTCTGTTGATTTGAATTCCAAAATCCCACAGCACTTTAGTTTATTATTCTTTTAGGGTTAGAAAAATGCCACACCCTCATCTTTAATTCCCCCCAAAACAGCAGTATTTTGTCTTGGGGCAATTTTTAGGGCTTGAAGAATGAATTGTGGAAATGGAATGAGAAGCTTTCCAGAGACCTCCATCTAGGGAAAAACAACAATGCTCTGGCAAAATTTGGCACTGAATTGCAAGGTTATTAGAAGGCAGCAAATGGGGCACTGAAAGTGTCATATGTGGCTTTCTCATCAGCACTGTTATCCTAAGGTTGTATTTAAGTTGCATTTTTAAAAGAAAGATGGAAAAAAATCTTGGTATCCTCAACCCCAACAATATTTTGTTTAATTCCAACCCAATAAGTTTAATTGCTCCTCACATAGAGTTTTATAAGTGTATAATATTGTTCAAAATAGGTAGCTAGAGCAACACTCCAAATAGGATTCTGTACCCTTGGTTTAAGACTAGCTGAAGGCCAGATTTCAAATATTCATGTTTGGGGCAAGGACAAAATAAGTACAACTTTATTTCATTTAAATGTAAATATAATTTGATTATTCTTCAGCCATATATTTAATAATATAGTATTTCTACACATTTACAAATCTGCAGTTCAGTAACAACTTTTGGATGTTTCTATATATTGCACTCAAGGCTTCATCAAATATTTTTGAATATTTTGAAGGCCAGGTAAAAAAAAAAGCAAAAAGGAGGACAAATTTAAAAGAGAAGCGTTTCTGCACTAAATTGTGCAACCCAAGCCATGTCTGTTTGGACTGCGAGGTAAATATATATGGAATTATGTGAGCATTAGTCATATCTTTTGCATAAAATACCAATGCTCAATTTGTGGATGATGGGGGTAAAAAGATTTTCCCCAAACATATTGAATATATGAGCTGCAATTCTATAGTAATTACTTGTTTATCTTCCCAGCATTAACCTGTACTCCTTGTTACATATTGGTACAGAAAGCTAAAAGCATAACTACTTAGAGTTCAGAAGTAATTTATAGTTGGTATTTATTTATTAAATTTATGTGCTGCCCATCTCCTCAAAAACAACTCTGAGAACTTACAAACATTAAAACTGGTACTACAGTATTATGTTCTTCATTTAATATAATTTTAGATTTTAAAACCTTTTCTCTATCACAGTATCATCAACAGAAGTTATTTTTTTAAAATCCAATTTGTCAGAGACACTCACACAAAGTTCTGGAAGCAGGACCGTATCGATACCTT
Source organism: Thermophis baileyi (assembly GCA_003457575.1). Taxonomy (NCBI): domain Eukaryota; kingdom Metazoa; phylum Chordata; class Lepidosauria; order Squamata; family Dipsadidae; genus Thermophis; species Thermophis baileyi. The sequence continues at coordinate 725 of QLTV01003334.1, read as the reverse complement.
ATTCCATAAACAGACTGCAAGGCATTTACTGCATTAACAGCTGCAGATTCCTGGAAGATGACAAAGAAAAAAGAAAAATCACCCCCATGCATATTAATTGTTATCTTCATAATGAATGATATAGGACAAAGATTATCCATTTTTAAATTTTATCCTTCACAACATATTGCATCTTGTGCCCTCTACCGCTACCTTTGTTACCATACATGAATTATTCTCATAAATATCCTTGCATAAAGTTATACCTTTCTTGTTATACGCATATCATTCATTATAAAGATCTGTATATGAGAATATTATTACTTCAACACCAGTATAACAAATATTGGAGAGGCCATCTCACGCTCTACCGCCATGTATAAAAAAGAACCAACTGTGGAACCAACTTCCCCCCGAGATCCGTACTACCCCCACCTTACTGGCTTTCCGTAAAGCCGTTAAGACCTGGCTTCTCCGGCAGGCCTGGGGCCAATAATTGACTGATTGGCCCATGTATGTTGTGTGAATGTTTTATTTTAATATTGATGTATTTTTAAATTGTTTTTTTATATATGTCTCTATTGTTGTCTTTTTTTATATATATACTGTGAGCTGCCCAGAGTCCTTCAGGAGTTGGGCGGCATACAAATTTTGCAAAATAAATAAATAAATAAATAAGAAACTAGATCCGAATTAGACTGTGTTAGTAGTAAGAAGTACATACCATTTTTACTAGAGGGTTTAGC
>QLTV01003323.1:3511248-3523010 GCA_003457575.1 Thermophis baileyi | reverse complement strand
CCCACTCCAACCCACCCTACACCTCCTAAAACAAAAAAAAAAGCTTTGTCCAAATACCTTTGCATTACAACAGGACCCAGACATAGGAACTGGGACAGAGCGTTCTTCGTTTACATTGGTAAATCCATTACACCTTGCAGTCTGTATGAAGGGCGTTCAAGAGGGCGATTTATTATGATGTCACAATCCTCCAAGTGGGGGGGGTGAGGCGGAAGTGATGTTGCTCAGTCCTCCAAGGGAGGGAGGGGGGGGGCCGGAAGTGATGTTACTCAGTCCTCCAAGGGGGGGGGGGGGGGGGGCGGAAGTGATGTTCCTCAGTCCTCCAAGGGAGGGAGGGGTGGGGCCGGAAGTGACGTCATGCATAGTCCTCCAAAGGGGGAGGGGTGGGCTGGAAGTGACGTCATGCACAGTCCTCCAAGGGAGGGGGAGCGGAAGTGATGTCACAAAAGGGGCGGGGCTAAACCATCTAGTAAAAACGGTATGTACTTCTTACTACTAATATATTTTCACTTTACGGATTTTTAACTTGATCATTAGGGATGTATTTTTGCTTCAATTTCTTTATGGAATACAAGTGACCAAGTTAAAAAATATAGGCATATTTGTCTATTAAAGTTTATTTTAACTATTAAAAAACCCCTAAACATATCTTTTCTCACAGTGGCATACTTTGCTCCATTAATAATCTTCAGTCATTCACTTTATTTTTTTCCACGGGCTTTAGATATGTGAAACATTTTCATCCTGACATAAAATACTCCATGTGTAATATCAGAAGCACTGGGAGAAACATCTAGAAAATAATTGTACCGTACAATGCTTACTGTGCTGTTATGATTTGTGACAAAGTATAAACATATTCTTCAAAAGGTCTTTGACATTAAGCTGCATGATGCTGTTCAGATTGGAATAATTTAGCATTTTTAGGAAGAGAAGGTAATGCCTGGGATTGGTTTCAGATGGGTTAATGATTCATCTTATTTCTGTCACATCCATCATTGAAGTTTTATCTCTTTCACAGAAAGAACTAACACTGTCCTTGATTCCATTCCCAGTCAAACCTAAGCATTTTAAGGGAAAATCTGCTCAACATCCTAAAGCTGTTTCTATCCTATGGACATGCTTATCCTTGCTTATATAGAGGCTTAAGAAAATATAGATTATCCAGCATGTCCAGACTGTGAACTTTTTTTCTAATATTTTGGCAAAGTTTGGATTGCAGCTACCATACTGTTTAACAATTCTGCTACTGCTGGCCTCCCATCTTTCCATTTCGGGAAACCAATGGCTAATCACTACCCTTCCTATGGGACAGTTTTCCTGGACATACAGTAGATGCCTTTATTTGTGTTTAATATATATAATATATAAGTATGTACAAGATGTGAAATATAAATATACAGAAAAAATATATATTTATACTGTATATGCACAGTTCATGCATAGATCATAACCATGTTTAAGAGCTATAATTACCTTTAATTCTAAAATAGCATTACTTTCTGAAGTTAAGGGTTATTCTTTGAAAAACCCAGCAGGTTTCCCTAGGCATTTTTAAACTTGAGAACAAGTAAACTTGTTGTTCACTTGAGAACAAGTAAACTTGTTGTTCACTTGAGAACAACACAATCTAATTATCTCGTTTATTTGGCTCATACTATACAGAGAATAATTATTCTGGTTAATTATTTTTATGTGACTGCCAGCTAGCCATCAATGACTCTCTACAACCCCTGTAGAAAAAAAAAAGTTTGTCTAAATACGTCCTGATCTTCTAACAAGTTTGTTCCAATTTATTGTCCTATGCTAAAGACAAACAGGACTTCCATTCTTACTGGCAGAAAGTTTAATATTATCTTATTAGAAATAATTTGAAGCATTCAAAATAACTTCAAAACCATATGTTTGTTTAGCTGTTTCTCATCTTCAGAAATGCACGATGACAAAATAAACCAGTAGAGAATTGTTTACTATTCATAATAACTCTTCTCAAATTAAAGTCTTTATTTACTGTTTTTTTTCCCAATAAACAATAACTTTTGTTATTGCAGGATTAAATCTCCAAAGCAATATTAAACCCACTGTTATGGGATCGAATTTCTCAACAGAAAGACATTTCTTCAATTAACTCTGTATATTTAGATAACAGATGGTATATAACCTATTAATCTAATCGTAATGAAAAATATATTCAGAAGATATCTTAAGGTGGGGATATATCTTATATATTTTTGTCTTGTTAAAATCTTAACATTAATCAATGAAGCAAAAAAAATTTCATTGTGAATCAGTGAGAATAATTTGTAAATTTAGGGAAACATTTCTATGGTAGTTAAATACAGAAATGTTCTGGGATATACCATGTGAATAATTGCTCAGTGACGTAGTCCTTGACTTACGATCAGTTGTTTAATGACCATTCAAAGTTATGACAGCCTCAGAAAGAATGCTGCCATAAGCCCATAGAAGCACTTACTGACATTGTAAAAGATCACTCTGCATTTGGGATGCTTGGCCAAAACATTCACAACCTGTTTGCAAAGGCCCTGCAATCAGGTTATCACCATTTGCAATCTACTCTGCCAATTTCAACAGAAAGACAATGGGGAAGCTAGCAGAAAGGATGCAAACAGAGGGGATGGAGGATTTGTCCCAGAGATTTAAAAGAACCTTAAGCCATCTACTAACATCCAATTCAATCCTTTTTAAAGGTTTCAAAATGTTTAGAAATATATTTGGATATACTGCATAAAGCCCCAAATATTTAACAGAATCAAAAACTATTTATTTACATAATATTGATATGTATTTATTTATTTATTATTATTATTATTATTTATTTATTTATTTATTTATTTATTTATTTATTTATTATTTAAATTTCTATGCCGCCCAACTCCCAAGGGACTCTGGGCGGCTTACAACAGAAATATAAAAAAACATTAAAAAACATTATAAAAACATTTAAAAAACAATTTAATGGCACACCATTCATGGCCGGATCTCGCAGGATTACAACAGCGAGATCAACGGCCCCAGGCCTGCCGGAAAAGCCAGGTCTTCACCGCTTTCCGGAAGGCCAATAGGGTGGGGGCAGTCCAGATCTCAGGAGGTAACTGGTTCCAGAGGGTTGGGGCAGCCACAGAGAAGGCCCTCCCACACGGGCCCGCCAGCCGGCACTGTTTAGCTGACGGGACCCGGAGAAGATCAACCAGTATTGATATATTAAGGCCTAGGGAAGCAAATAAGTAAATATGTTTTAACACAGCTATGGCTTAAATGTTAACTTTTTTTAGGAAAAAAAATATCAGAATACTTTTTAAAAATCTACCATACAACGTTTTTAACATTAGGCAAAGAAATAGGATACTGATCTAAAATTGCCAAAATATCATCAGCGTAGAGAAATAATTCATACTCACACCATGCCAATGCAATACCTTAATATCTAAAGATTGCCTTATCGTGGTGGCCAAGAGTTTAAGAATCAAATAAAATAGTAAGGTAGAAAGTGAGCAGCCTTGCTATTGTAACTGAAAAGACACAAGGTTGCAGACCATAAATATCAATCCAATGGACAAACTGCTACGAAAGACTATTTAATAAACACTTGTTTTAAAAATTATACTTTACTGAATAGACTGCAGTCCTAGGCCTGGTGGTGCAGAAATTTCCATAGCATCACTCAGATTTTCTTCTGAAACTAGAGGGCCACTTCTAATCAAGGAAAAGAAAATGTGGCACAAGAGCTTTACTCCTACTTTCCTTTCCCCTTTGTATTTGTTGCTGGTTGTTTTCAAATTAGGTACTCTACCCCAGAAAGACTGATAGAAATGGTCAAGGATGCAGGAGCTTAGAGTCCTCTGGTCACCTACCTTCACTAGCTCCCTGATGTAAATACGTAATATTTACATCCTATTGCAGTCAATGGAGAATAAATAATATTCCATCCACCAGCTACCAGCTCCCTGGTGAAAATATTATTTCATCCTATTGCAGGCAATGGGGAAGAGTGTAAAAAAACAAATTAAAGAAAAAAATAGGCAGAGAGATGAAAATACTTCTTCACTTTCAGTTCTTACTTGCTGGAATTAATTGTAATTAATGATAAACCATATGTATATATACATGGAGTTTGATTCTTTTTACAGGAACACAGTGCAGTGCCACTCTGGACTTTCATCCTGCTGTTGATCTGCAGTAATTTATGTGATTTATTTTGCACAATTTAGCAATAATCATTAAAGTTCATTAGATTGGAGGGAAAACCACTGTCACACTGACATCTGGATGCATGAGCTAATTTTGCTGGTGACGCTTTGAGTTTTAATTATACAAGTCTATTTTTGCTCCTTTGCATTACTTACTTCTAATGAAGTGCTCAACAGAGCTTGAATATTCAACACTTTAACATTACACATTTTTCATACCAAAACCCACTAAGCTATGTAGAAATATATATGTAAACATCCACAGATACACACAGTAGCTGTTCGGAATGATATATGACATTACTTCAGATTTCAACATGAAAAGTTACAGTATTAACTCACAAAGAACCATTCTGGGATCGGGGTGGGTTCCTCCCAGTTTGGACCGGTTCTCCCGAACTGGTAGAGACCCTCTGGTGATGTCATGATGACATCACCAAACTGGATCGGTCGGTGCCGGTCCGTGGGGGCCGCCATCTTTTTTTTAATTTTTTTTAATTTTTTTTATTTATTTTTTGAAATTTTATTTATTTATTTTTTCCTTCTGAGCATGTGCAGAAGCCAACTTCCGGCACTGTGCATGTGGTCACCATCTTTTTTCGGCTTTGGGGTTTGTTTGTTTTTTTAATTACTGCGCATGCGCACGCGTGCGAAGTGCGCGCACGCCCACGAGGCGTGCCCACGCAGTGCAGAGGGAGCGAACTGGCAGTGAGGTAAGTTGGAACCTACTCCTGTCTGGGATATATTTAAATACATAGCCTTGCAGTGGCCAATATGAGCTTTTCCTTCCTTTCATTTTCTCTCCTTGGATTTTAAGGTAACCTATAGAGCAGGCATGTCCAACCTGCTGCTCATGGCCCACATGCGCCCAAGCAATCCCTCTTCAGTCAATGTGGCCCAGGCAAGCAAAAGGATGTATAACCATGCTGTACAGCATTGCACCACACCTGGTTTCCAATTATGAAAGAAAACACTGACAGTACTACAGCATGGATATGTTACAGGAAGATTTTATTGTATTACTGTAGATGAGCAAAAAGGAGAAATTTGCAGTCAAGGGAATGGAGCAGCCATCAGCAAAATCAGCTGTTGACGATAAAGGACTTAACCAAACCAGGAATAAGATATAGGCAATGTTGGTATAGAATAATATAGCATAGGCAGACTAATAAGTATAAATAATGTATAAAAGTATAAATAATGAAGTTTGTAATATCCTAATCCTCACTATATCCCATTACTAACTTACTTTCATTTTAAAACTTAGAAAGGATCATAGGTTTATACTTTACTGTGATTTGGGGATTCCTAAATCATATGAGATTCCATATAAACTGCTATGAGTTTCTTGAGGAAAAAAATAAAATTACTTAAATCAGTTTTCCACAATCTATTACATTCTCAGTTAATTGAAAAGTCACTGCCACTAAATAGAAATAAGTATGGCCAGTGAATCTATTGGTTAGGAACTTGTAATGAGACACATCTAGAAAACATTAATTAGGACAAAGATTGTCAATCTGTTGTTCCAAGACTTAGACTATTTTTATCATTTTTACCATAGAAAGATGAAAAACGTTTTTTTGTGAGTTGATTTCTTTTATTGTTCTTTTGACAGAAACAAACTGCTTACATGAATTTTCTTGAGATGGTTCTACATTTGTGGCACACTACACCCCACAATACATTACATGATGTTACATGATTATTGTCTTCCAGATAGGACTATATAATTGTATAGCTAACTCACACCTTTCAAGGCAGCAGATCTTAATCACTGCTTTCAGCCAATTAACAACATTCATTAACAAAATACATTTGTTAAGAAACAGATAAGTTACTTCAAAATAAAACAAAGTTACTGGGCAGTGAAGTGTTTAAGATACTAGAAAAACAAGTTCAGATTAAGCCATTGATAACAAACTCTCATATAAAGAGAATGGATAAGGTAGATCACACTTGCTAACTTAAAATTAATCAGGTATGCAACCGTTCAACAGAATTAAAATATTGACTAACTAGAAAACCGAGTGACAATCCTTTGGGGTAATCCTTCTTATCAACATCTCATATTCACTGTATTATGATTGAGAGATAGTTCTATGTAATAGGAAGGAAGAAGATTTTATTAACATTCAAGTATTCCATAATTCGGCTAATGCTAATAAAAATGAAGTATTTCCTTGTTTTCACAATTTTCCAACCTTTATATTTCATAAGGAAAAGTTTTTTTTCTATTACTCCAAGAAACATTGTGGGAGCAAACCAGAGGTGGGTTCCTCCCGGTTCGGACCGGTTCGCCCGAACCGGTAGCGACCCGCTGGTGACGTCACGATGATGTCACAGATCCGGTTTGGTCGGTGTCGGTCCGTGGGCGCCGCCATCTTTTTTTATTTTTATTTTATTTTTATTTATTTAATTTTTTTATTTATTTTTTCTTCTGCGCATGCGCAGAAGCCGAGTTTCTGGCACTGCACATGCATCGCCATCTTGTTTTTGGCTTTTTTTAAAATAATTTTTTTGAACTGCACATGCGTGTGCATGCATGCGCACGCAAAACACGCGCGCGCCCACGCGGCATGGGAGAAAGTGAACCGGCAGCGAGGTAAGTTAGAACCCACCCCTGGAGCAAACAATAAAAATGTGAAGTTGCAGGAAATTGCTGATAAAGTTTTGAATTTTAATACTACATGGCTTATTATTTATTTAGCCCAAGAACTTATACTGATTCAAAATGTGGATCTTTATTGGATGATAGTTGTAGGGAAAGCCATGCAAAGTTGAAAAACATTTCACCTAGGATAGTGAATATCTATATTTTGCTTAAGACAACAATACATGTCTTGATATATCTGTGGGAATAATGACATACCTTATCTTGAAAATAGAATTCTTGCATAGTCTTAGAACAAAAGGCAAATTAAAGACAAATCATTCTGGAGAGCCTCTATGTGACTACTGAAGATGGACATCAATTTGGAGATATTAATTTCTTAATCACTAAATCACTTTTCCCCTTCTATATGAACCAGCCGGATTTCGCAGAAGCAACAACGCAATTATAGTGAATTTTTTCTCCTCCTATTGCAATACTAATTTGTAACTCATTATAGATATTCTTTATGCCAATCATTCATGAGTAAATGAGTAAATGTTTTTAGAAACAATGTAGTTCGTAGTTTAAGAGCTGGTGTTACTAGACAATAATTTATAAGAAGAACATAGAATAATAGAGTTGGAAGGGACCTTGGAGGTCTTCTACTCCAACACCCTGCTTGAGCAGGAGACATATATCATTTCAGACAAATGGTTGTCCAGTCTCTTTTTCAAAGCCTTCAGTGATGGAGCACCCACAACTTCTTGTTTTTTTCCTATAAAAAGTTTTTTTAAAAATTTTTTCCAACAAACATTACATATTTTATGAACAAAGTGTTGTCCAGATCAATCATACATAGCTTTCCAAATACATAATCCATTTCATTATCATCTCTCCGTTTCATTTCCAACCCATAATATTCTCCTTACATATTTCTTTATCTTTATTTATTTTCTTTAATACATACATAATATTACTAATCGCCCTAGATTCCTAATCCCTTACAATAACATCAATTAACTATCCTATTTACTACATACATTTCTCATATAGTCTCTTTCCCCCCCCCAATTTCTATTGTGTCCAGTTCAAATAATAGTCCAGTAAATCCAATTCCAAAATTTATTGTCCTCCACAGCCGTAGAAACACAAAGCCAAGCAGTATAGGCAAAACAAATACTCCTTAAAAATTCTCAGCCTTTCCACATTATCTTCTTACAGCCAAGGTCAGACAGCTGCACTTTCTCTCTTACAATCCACAAATTGTTGCAATATTTTCTTTTCTCCAGTAGATGGCACTCTTCACTCCGCAATATGTTCACACCAGCTGGTTGTCAAAGCTGTCAAAAAGTAACTTTAAATCCACAAAAAAAAAAAAATTATCGCAAATTTCTTCCTTCTGTTCTTTTATATTTCTCCAATTAAAATTATATCCAAGATACAAGTAATCTTCTTGGGCTTTAAATATTTAGCCTCTGTTTTTTCCCCTTCCTCTGTACAATTCCCTGGTGCCAATTAGCCACTATTTCAGCTTGGGAAATCTTTTTAAATTCCAAGTTAAAAATTGCCTTTTACCTGTGAGTTAGTAACTTGTTCACCACTTTATCCAAACACCGCTACTGCACATAAACTTGGTCCGGTAGCCCCAGCTTTGTAGCGGTCATTCAAAAATAGCCACCGCCCCTGCCGCCAGTTCGAAGATCTGTCTCTGACCGTTCGAGGAACTTGCCTGCTCCTCTAGGTCGTCCGAGACGCCTCTCCTTCTTCACCGTCCCTTCAGGATGGTTCTGGTCCGAAGACCCCCCAGTAGTGGTTTGTCAGGCTGGATTTCGCGAAGCTCATCAGAGCTCCGCTATTTTCTAGCCTGGCTTGCCGCGATGCTTCCAGAGAGCACCCACAACTTCTGAAGGTAAGCTATCATCTATCATCTATCGTCTATCGTCTATCGTCTATCGTCTATCGTCTATCGTCTATCGTCTATCGTCTATCGTCTACCATCTACCGCCTACCGCCTATTGTCTATCGTCTATCGTCTATCGTCTTTCGTCTATCGTCTATCAATATCTATATCTATATCATCTATATCTATATCATCATCATCTCTCCTCTCTCTCTCTCTCTCTCTCTCTCTCTCTCTCTCTCTCTCTCTCTTCTATCTATTTTCCAGAGTTTTATCGCAACACATACAGATTCAAATCTGGCACAGAAAAGACACAGATCATTGTTTTTCCACTCACCCACCCCCAAAAAACCCACCAAAAAACAGCATGCAATATTAAACAGCCTGGAAAAATGCTTGCGTGAACACAGAGAACCCAACCCAAAACCACCCACAAAAAAACAGCCTGCAATATTAAACAGCCTGGAAAAACGTACCTCTGCAGCCTGCAAATCAAGAAGGCCAGAATAGCTTTGGAAAGAGAGTTAAATTTGGGCAAATAAAAGAGGGGATGTGGAAGGTTCCCCCCTTTCCACTGACTGCTGGGTTAAATGGAAGCAGGAGAATTGAAATGAAATTCTTCCTGGATTTGCAGAAACCCTCCTTTTGAGGTTTTTTGCAGGGAGAGAAAAGGTGGGGTGGGGGTGGGTGTCTCTCTGGAGCCCCCTTGCTCCAAATCGACCCCCATATGAGGGGATGGTGAGTCCCGTCCTTCCTTGAGGATGGTTTTTGTAGTTTTGTAGTTCTCCTGCGCGGACACGCCTGACAGCAGCGGCGGTGGCAGCAGTGGGGGCAGAGTTTGCCTGGGCTCTCCGCCATCCCGGAACCGCACTGCGCATGGGGGAGTTTTCTGGCACGGTGCATTTTCGGGATGGCAGAGAGCTTGCTTGGGAGAGGCCAAGGAAGCTCTCCACCATCCTGGAACCGCATTGTGTGGGGGAGTTTTCCGGCACGGTGCAGTTTCGGGATGGCAGAGAGCTTGCTTGGGAGAGCCAGTGGTGACAGCAGAGATTGCTTGGGAGAGGCCAAGGAAGCTCTCCGCCATCCCAGAACCGCACCGCAAGGTGGCGGCGGTTTACCTATTGAGGCTCTGGGCCTCAGTGCACCAAGCCGGAAGGGAGGCAGCCGAGCAGGCGGGCAGGAAGGGCCGTGGCCCTGAGCCTCAACAGGTAACCCGCCGCTGCCTCGGCACCCGCTGGGAGCCTCTTCCTCCACTGGCCTGGTATGCCAAACTTTGCACGGCAGCGGGAAGCAGCCCGAGAGCCGGGGCGGGTGCCCCACATGCTCAGCCGAGGTGGGGAGGGAGGGCAGCGAGAGGGGCAGCAGCGGCCCCTGCCAAGCACAGTGCACAGAGGCGGCGGGCAAGGCATCCCTAGTACACCTGTTAATCCATCTGGCCACATGACTACAAGTGCGGCGTGGCAGCCCCCCATGCGGGGAATGGAGAGGGCCAGGCCTGCACTTGGAAGGGGCCACCGCTCTCGCTGCCCTCCCTCCCTGGCTGACTGCAGACGTCCGCCTGCCCTCCCAAAGCAGCGCTGCCACCATTCGCTTTTGTTTTGCAGTGGGAGAAGGAAGAAAGCGGGCAGCAAGAGTGGCAGCCACTTCCAAGCTCAGGCCTGGCCCTCTCCCACATGGAGGGCTGCTGTCCAGCCGGCCGCTGCCAGCTTCCGCGATGGAGGCAGCGCGTGGCTGTGAAGGACCCTCACTGCCCGCCCTCCTGGAGCACCACAGCCATGGTTCGCTTTCTTCCTTCTCCTGCCGCCACCCCTCTTAGCCCCAACGCAGCAGCTGCGTCTCCCCCAAGGGCCACCCACCCACCCACTGGCCAGGCCTGGCCAGAAGTGGCACATCTCCCGTCACGGGCTGGACGCCAGCTTTGGAAGGCAAACGGGTGTGGGGGACTGCTGGGAAGGCCACGTGGAAGGCCGCCAAACATGGCAGGGCTGCGGGGAAGGGAGTAGGCTGCTACCTCCCTTCCCCACCACCCCGACATGCTTTCCTGCCTTCCACGTGGCCTTCTGCTTGCCTGCCTTCTCAAGCTGGCCACAGGGACACCGGGAAGGCCGTGTGGAAGGCAGGAAAGCATGTCAGGGCTGCGGGCCACGGGGAATGGAGTAGGGAAGGCAGGCTGGGACAGTGGGGGCAGGGGCAGCTAGGTAGGCCACGACTTCATAGCCTTACCTGGCAGGCAAATCAGGAGCACAGCGCTTCAGGCAGGCAAGCTGCAGAGCGGAGACTGGCGGGGCAGAGCGAGCAGCAAGCGGTGGACCAGTTTGGGGGCGTGGCCGGCCAGCCGTCGCTACTGGCCCGGTGAACCACAGGTGGCAGCCACTACCGGTATGCACGAACCGGTCCAAACCGGAAGCATTTCACCCCTGCACCAGCCCTCTAATCATTTTTGTTACTCTTCTCTGCAGTATTTCTAGAGTCTCAACATTTTTTTGTATTGTGGTGACCAGAACTATATTCCAAGTGTGGTCTTACTAAGGCTTTGTAAAGTGGCATTAGACCGTCATGTGATTTTGATTCTATCCCTCTATTTATGCAGTTTAGGATTGCATTAACTTTCTAGGCAGCTGCTGCACACTGTTGGTTCATATTTAAGTGATTGTCCACTAGGAGTCCAAGATCCCTCTCGCAGTTATTGGCATTAAGCCAAGTTTCATCTAGTCTATACCTACAGTATACTGTTGTTTATTTTTACCTAAGTGTAAAACTTTAATCTACACTGAATTTCATTTTGTTAGTGGTATATACATAAACATCTTTCATTAATGATTATCCTTAATTTCAGCCTCATAGTTTAGAAACACTTCCATCGAGGTCTCATATTAATATAAATGCATAATTGGTGGAAACTAAAAATTTCAATTCAAATGCTAGAAATCCAAATGATTGTGGACCACATATGATTAAATCCAGGGGTGGGTTCTAAATTTTTTTACTACCGGTTCTGTGGGCGTGGCTTATTTTGTGGGTGTGGGTTCATGTTCATGTGACTGGGGGGGCAGGG
>QLTV01003323.1:3496002-3510945 GCA_003457575.1 Thermophis baileyi | reverse complement strand
ATTGGTCTGCAACCTTAAACAATCAAAGAGCCATTTTTCTATTTTCTTTTAAACAGGTATCTCTCTCTCTCTCGTCTCTCTTTCCCTTCCCCTCTCTCTTCTCTCTCTTCCACCTCTCTCTGTGTGTCGGTCTCACTTTCCCTTCCCCTCTCCTCTCTCTCTTTCCCTCCCCCCCTCTCTGTGTGTCTGTCTCTCTTTCCCTTCCCCTCTCTCTTCTCTTTCTTTCCCTCCCCCTCTCTCTGTGTGTCTGTCTCTCTTTCCCTTCCCTTCTCTCTTCTCTCTCTTTCCTCCCCCTCTCTCTGTGTCTGTCTCTTTCCCTTCCACCCCTTTCCCTCCCTCCCTCCCTCCCTCAAAGAGCCATTTTTCTATTTTCTTTTAAACAGATATCTCTCTCTCTTGTCTCTCGTTCCCTTCCCCCCCTCTCTTCTCTCTCTCTTTCCCTCCCGCCCTCCCCCCCTCTCTCTCTCTCTCTGTCCATGGGGAGGGGGGAAGGAACCTCTGAACTGGTGCTGGGTGGTAGAATCTGACGTGCTGAGGCTGACGAGTCAGGTACTGAAGACCAGATGGGGGTAATCCTGCAGTCTCCCCAAAACTAACAGATGTCTTGTCGCTTGAGAGTGCTTCTGGTGAGGAGGAAGAGAAGCGCGGTGGGAGGAGGCTTGGCGGGTGTCAGACAGGCGGCGAGCGCTTCGCGGCTCCTAAGGGGGGTCGAGCCTCTCCGCTCACAATATCTTCACCTGAGGGCATCACTGGCAGCTGCTTGCTGCGTCAGGAGGTCCGTGCTCTTCCCGCTGCTGCTTGGCCTCCTCAATGCACGGAGGCAGGAGGAGGTGGTTTCTTTCACTGCCTGGGAGCTGCAGGCGGCAAGCAGCAGAGCAAGTAAGCCAGAGATCTGCCGGCTGCCTCTAATCTGCAGTTTACTCATGGGCACAACATGCTAAACATGCTCTAAACTGCAGCTGGCAGATTGCTGGTTTACTTGCTCTGCTGCTCGCCGCCCGCAGCGCACAGGTAGCAAAAGAAACCACCGCCTCCTGCCTCTGTGCATTGAGGAGGCCAAGCAGCAGCGGGAAGAGCATGGACCTCCTGATGCAGGAAGGGACTGCCAGCGATGCCCTCAGGTGAAGATGTTGTGAGCGGGGAGGCTCGACCCCCCCTTAGGAGCCTCAGTTTACTCGTAAGCACCATTGGCTTTTCTCCCTGCCTCTCCTGGCCAATGTTGCTCACGAGTAAACTGCAGCTAGGATCTTTTGTGAGCTTCCCTCGCAGGCTAGGCCGGCTGGGGGAAATGCACGGGAAGAGCTCCGGTGCTGAGATCTCCCGTGTGCTTCCCTCACAGGCCAGGCCAGCTGGGGGAAATGCACGGGAAGAGCTCCAGTGCCGCGATCTCCCATGTACATCGGTCCACCCACCGCTGGTATCACCCCTCTGCTAGTTTTCCCTCCCCCACCCACCCACCGGCATGTGTCCTTTGGCCTTACCTTAGCAGCGGTGATCAGAAGTACGCTGCTAGATTCTGCTAGTAGTGGCTGGGCGGGGTGGGCAGGCAGGCGGGGTGAGCATCGGGAAGGGTAAGCGAGCAGGACAGGGGACCGGTTCGGGGGCGTGGCCAGCCAGAGGTCACTACCGGTTCGGGGAACCACGCCAAATTTCCGCTAACGGTTCTATAGAACTGGATCGAACAGGCAGCAACCCACCTCTGATTAAATCTCTAGCAATTTGTGACTATTCAGAATAATGTAAATACCATTTCCTGGGCCTTGAGTGAACTATTACAATATTGCCACAGAACATTAGGGTTCATGTATAATTGAATGAGTAATTTGATTCTTCTGACTAAGTCACTGCTTCCCAAGTGACTATTTAGCAATAGAATAATAAGCAGCAGATGCTTCAACAGCAGGACTTCAATGAAGAGTGTCAGCTAGGTCTAGCCAAAGTCATTGCTTATGCATCATTCTGTCTTAACATTAACGTCTGGTGTATTAACTGTGAATTTCACATGCTGGCTAAATTACTCTTTTGATCATCCAAAATACAGTCTTTTGTCTAAAAAAGGGATTATTTCTTTTTTGATCAGCCCTGTCAAGGACCAGATATGCTTGGTTAATTACAATTATTTTCATAAGCAACATAGAGCTGGTATATTTTATATACATACCTTAAAGACATGTAAATTTCATCCTGAAAATACTACATTATAAATTTTGGACATTTGGTTCCTTTTTTAAAAAATGTTTATTATTATTACAATTGATATTTTAATAGTTTTTGTAAAAATAAGAAAAGCCTCTTCTTGCACAATAAAAAATACACTAGTATTTTCAGAGCATGGACTGACTATAACAGCAATTTGCTGTTCAAAACAAGAAGGAATGGATGGAAACTAATCAAGGAGAAAACCAATCTAGAACTAAGGACACATTTCCTGACAGAACAATTAATCAGTGGAACAACTTGCTTCCAGAAGTTCTGAGTACTCCAACACTGGAGGTTTTTAAGAAGAAATTGGACAACCATTTTTCTGAAATGTTATAGGTTTTCCTGCTTGAGCAAGGGATTGGACCAGAAGACCTCAAGGTCCTCTCCAACTCTGTTCTGTTATTTTGTTAAGTAAGGCGTATCATCTAATGTACTCTACCTTAGATGTAAAAATGTCTACTCTGTGATATTTCTGTTGATTCCTCTTGTTTAATCTTCATTGAATCAGTTACTATGATGTGATATGCATGAGTTTTAAATTGTTTTAATATTTAATGTTTTAATGTTTTATAATTGTTTATGATGTTTTATAATGTTTTCTTTTCTATGATGTTTTTAATGTTTATTTGCTGTTGTTAAGCCGCCCAGAGTCCTTTGGGAGTTGGGCGGCATACAAATATAATAAATAAATAAATAAATAAATAAATAAATAAATAAATAAATAAATAATACTATCTATTGATTAAAGAACAATAATTATTGTTCTTTAGCATACCAAATTGAGGTTGGATCCTCCTTCTGAATTCAGAATTCCTTTAAAAGACTTTCCTTGTTTTCCTAGGACTACCGTAGTTCTAGTGTCTTTACAATGTTGTAATATTGCTTTTTTGCTCTATTAATCTATTTTTGTCTTTAATGACTTTTCTTTCTCTTCCCTTTTTAGTTATTTTTAGTTTGTTCTAAAATACAGTTGGCTTTCTTCTGTTTCTTTATCTTTGGCAGTATCTTTTCACTTTTTCTCCTTAAAAAAAATGCCTGTTCTGCCATGAAATCATGAGAATTACTCCAAATTTCATGGGTGGAACCCAATTAAGTCAAGAGGGAGGCTATATTTCTTAGTTTACTTTCCACCAATCAGATGTTCAATGAATGTACAAATGGCATTGAACTTGCTCACATATGTAGGTTCTGTGTTTTTATTTATTTTTATTTATTTATTTGTCAAGCGTATATATGACTACAGACAAAGTATAAACAAAGTATAAACAAAGTATAAGCATGGTTATGAGTACATGATATTTTTATGAATACATGGGTACATNCTAGCTGCCCGGCATGCCCTAGCATCAAGCAGAGGCTCCTCCTCTTCTCCTGAGTCACTCAGCTCCCACTGAGGGGGTGCAGAAGGCCCTGGTGGGCTGTCATCCTCTGGCACTGTCCCCCTCGCTCTCTGACCCAGGTGCCAGGTGCACAGGACGATATTGCCACGCCTCAGTCGGCTCTTGGTCCTCTGGATCCATGGGCGGCTGCGCGGGACTCGGGCAAACGTTTGCAGTTGAAGCTGAAGTATTCATTGACAGGTAGGACATTGTAGCAGATAATGTGTGCTACACTTAGGTCAGATCGAAGGTGGCATAGTTCTAAATTTTCTAGGCCCAGAATTTCAAGTCTGGTGGCATAAGGTATTCTGTTGCGAACAGAGGAGTGTAAAGGTATGTAGGAATAATCTCAGAGACTGAGCCCAGGGAGGCGCTCTAGGGAATGATCAAATAAGAGATCACATTCTGGATAATGGTTGGTGCAAGAAGCTCAGAAGAGACCCTCCCTAATTTCCAAGGGTAAAGGAAATGGGAGGAGAATAGTACTTTCAGACTTGCAAGCTTCTATTAATGTAATCTAACAAATACGCAGAATTAGATGATCTGATCATATTTCATATCAGGTCTACCTGGTGATGCTGACAGACTGGTATTTTGGCTAGAGACTTTAGGAAGATTTGGAAAAAAAAAGACTTTTTACATAAAAATTGAAGAAAAGCATATGGTATTACGGTTTATTTATTTTCAATAAGTTAAGTAAACAGCATTTTAGTTTCTCTTGCTAAATCTACATGTGTCACTCCTGCTGTTTATATGACATAAACTCAAAAGCAGATGGCTAAGGTTCTAAATGGCATTTTTCATGAGTCCATATAAAGTCAGGATGATGTGTCTGCTCTTACTGTTTTGTCCTTCTGGTTTTAAGGGTTTTTGAGAGCTTCTGTATAGAAAATAAATTTTTAAATCTTGCTGGCATGATGGTACAGCGTATGCAGCTTTTATGGAACTTGTTTACTAGACCCATGTTCCAAAGAGTCATAAAATCTGTTCTTGGAAAAATCCAAGAAACAAATGGTCAACGTTGATATTGTTTATAGGTAAACCTATATTCAAATGTGTATGTGTATGATAGACAGATAATGTTCTTGCTATGACATCTTGCTATTACTGAGATTCATTGACTATTTGGCATTGACTATTTGGCAGGTAAACCTGGTAAATTTTGAAGTATAACCTAGCTGTCAATAAAATTTGGGCCAAACATATTCCTATCTCATTTCATTATGTTACCAATAGGTTTCATCTATCATTTTGTTGTTTTAGTAAATGATTGACTGTCATAATTATTGCTAAATTACCTTTATTGCTAAATTACCTTGAATACAATCCAGCTTAATCAAAATACTAATGAACCATTATTGTTCATTTATTTCAATATTGTTCAAAGCTATAATATAGCAGTTTATGAAAAGATATTTCAAAATTTGTTTTTGGTATTTAATATTTTAACTTATCATATTCTCTTTATTGTTAGATAGACATATGTGATTAGTATACAGCAGCGGTGGGTTGCTCCCGGTTCGGCCCGGTTCTTAGAACCGGTAGCAGTGGTGGGAGACTCCGCCCACCCGCCTGGGACACTTCTGCGCATGCGTAGAAGTGTTGCACATGCGCAGGCATGCACGCAAACCGGTAGTAAAGGGTTTTAGAACCCACTACTGGTATACAGTACTACAAATAACTTACCCTTCAGATTAATAAAAAGAAATTCTTCACTAACCCAGATAAATCAAAAAACTGATGTGCTGTGGAATATTAGATTATTTGGGAGTAATCTAAATTAAATGTCCTTACCTGCATTTTAACTGCATATCCTACAAATGACAATTTATCAAAATAAATCAATAGTGGCCATAGACATGGGTGAGTTAAGAGTTTTCAAAGCCAAATTAAAACGTGGAGAAATGAAGACATTTAATGGAAAGGTTGGACTATACTTCAATTTAAGGCTATTTAACTGAACATTTTTCAGGCACTGGGACAGTCCATCTTTAAATATTAGGTAAATGGAAGCAATAATGGAAAAGAAGGATGGGCTTTCTAGATGCTCCAGCTAGTGATAAAGTAAGAGAGAACTCTGGCTAGGTAGGCCTGGGCTCATTTGGGATTTTCTCGTGCTCTCATGTTCTCATGGGTATCTTAGACGAGAAAAAAGTGCATTTCGATAAATTCAGAGCAATTAAAGCATAGAAATAGGACAGCAAAAATGGTTATTGGAAATCTAAAAACAAAGATACATGTAATAGATGTGGACAAATCTCAAATCAGGCACAGAACTGCATTGTTGATGTTAACAAAGAGAGAAACTGAATGGCTGAAGTTGGTGAGGGAGGCTAAGAATAAACACAATTTTCTTTACATATTGTCATAATGAATAGATAAGAAAAAGAAGTATGCTAACTGCTCTGTGAAGGCTGCACTATTTAGTTAGTTAGTTAGTTATTAAACATTAAGCATTAGCCACCCATTTCACTAATGTGACTATAGAAGGTTTATAACTATTAAAACTCTTTAAAAATAAAACAAAATAAATAAGATAATAGAAATAGATTACAGGAGAACACTCATCTAAACCCAATGTAATCACCTTCCAGATTCCTCATGGGATCACCAAGGATGCTGGAAGAACTACATTTTCAGAGCCTTTTGAAAGGCTAACAAGGATGAGGTTAACTTTACATTCATTGTCGAAATGTTTTAGAAGGTGAGAGTCACAGTTATTCTGCTACCATCAGATGATGCTGTTTAGCTGATGGGTCTGCAACATATCCCTCAACCTGGATCTGATGGAATAGATAAATGTGATCAGGAACAGGAAAAGTCAAATAATCTGGAGCTATACCATGTAAGGCTTTAAAGATCAAAACCAGCACCTTGAATTGCAATAGAAAGCAAACAGACAGTTAAGGAAATTCACGGAACAGAGGTATAACAGGTGCCATTCTAGAGGCACACATAACTGTGAGTGTAGCATCATTCTTCACTAGCTTCTGGATACCCTTCAAGGACAGCCCATAGAGTACATTACAGTAATCTAAACAGGAGGTGACTAGGGAATGAGTGAGCTCTCCAATCCAGGAACAGGTGCAACTAGAAAACAACACAAAGCTTTTGTAAAGGCTCTCCTAGCCACCACTGCTATCTGCTGATATGATATGAATGATATGAAACTGGGCCACTGAAGATTAAGCTTTTTTTTCAATCCGTTTTTACAGTTTTACACTTAGTTTCAGATTACAGAAAATGGGTGCTAGGAAATGCATATAGATCAGTCACATTGCAAATATTCTATGGATCCAGTTATTTCTATTGCTGTCAGAATTATGAACATCTCTAATTACCGGTAGATTAATTAATTAAAATGTTCAAAATTCAGCAGTTATTCAGCAATATGTGATTTACTTTTCCAAAGAAAAAGAAAATTGAATATCTGAAACCGCAAAGAGTCTACTTGACTATGTTTTGTTTGTTTCAATGGAATATTAACCTACAAATTTTATTTCAGGACTCAAAGACAAAGTAATATCAGAGCCTTTTAACCTCCAATGATACTCTATGGCAGACCTCAGTGACCATTTTGGAAAATAGCATAATTGAGCAAGAAATTGCTGAACTCACATACAGTACATCAAACTGTTTCAGGCAATTTCATAAGATCTCAACAATGGTCTTAAACACATTACAATTGTTAATTGACAAGGTTTTTATAATCTGTTTTATATTAAATTCACTTCTGCAAAATGTCACGTTTTCCTCTCACTCACATCCTCACTATTTAAACTCTGTATCAATCTAACTGTATTTAAAACCCTAACAGTTTTAAAACTTGTTCTACTTTATTTCTATACTTTTTTTCCAATATATCTTAATTTTTATAGTTCCACTTTTGACCTTGAATCTCTCTCTTTCTGAATTTGCATCGAGTCAAACAATGAATTCTTCCATTCACTTTTGTTCTAACTCTTTCTTTATTATCTTTCTCTTGTAAACTCTTTCTATATTCTTTTGCAGTTGTTCTACTTGACTCTGACACTTTATTTTATTATCTCTTCCGATCATCCTCCCTCTTTCTTCCCAAATTCACTTCTTTGCTACTTTCAGCATCTTCTTTCTAGTGTTTGGGCATTGAGTTCAATTGCTCTAAACATAAAAGTAGTTTGCCATCTTCCTTTAGAAAATGATTTCACATGTTCCATGATGGACTTCCTGACGGACTTAATTAGAATGATCTTCCTCCAACTTTGATACCTTCTATCTGTCATTACTTTCCAGAATCGGCTTTGTGTGAATACTGTCTCTTTTTACTTATTCACTGCTTTTCTTGAGCCCACTAAATTGCTTTACAGTTGTCTTTTCTAACTTCCCAAAACTGCCACAACTCTTGATTCTTCATAAAAAGTGTATGTACACTAAAACATTGCTTCCATTTTCCATCTGCTTTTGTTTTCCAGGTGAGCTATCCTGAAACATTTGAGACTGATGATCTCCTAGATTGTTTATTATACCTTTTCTGCTTCTGAAAATTAAAATGCAAAGCAACATGCACTTGTTCCATTTCTGTCATCATGTGCTCAGTCAGCCTTGTTCCTGTGAGTTTGTGTGGTGCATATACTTCCTTTACATAAATGTTCTGAAAACAGTGGGCAATTGCATCTATAGTTAAAACAGTATTTTACCTCTCCTCTTGATGGTAATTGACACGACTGTGTAAGTATATCAAAATCATGGCCATTTCAGTGGCCCTTAGATTACACAATACACAGCAGAGAATTGCATTATAAGAATAAGACAAATAATCTATCAGTTTGAAAGCTATTATTATGTTTTTATTTTGAAGTATTTATTCTCTGAAGCAATTTTCTTGCATCTCAATTTCAATCATAGTTCTATTCTTTGAGAGAGATGATTTTCACAGTCATGGGGGCTTAAATGCATATCATTCTATTTGGCCAAATATATTATTTCCATTAACTTTATTTTATAGAATCTGCACTAGTTTCCCTGGAGACATGGCAACTTAAATAGATATAGTAGTTCATAATTTTCTTCCTTATAATGCTCATTTTATTAGGAATGGTGCCAGATATTCCAATAATCATGAGAATAAAGGTATATCATTTAGGGGAAATATCTTATTAAGTATGAAACGTTCCTTATCCAATTCATTTTCTTGGTGGTGGTGGTGGTGGTCTGAGGTCATTCAGGCAACTAAATTAAATACATAATATTAGACATGGTTCAATTGCTTTATCACAGGAGGGTTATCTTAGTCAGGGGAAAGAGCTAGCAGTGATTGCAGTATTGTTATATCCAGTGAAAGTATTTCAGGTTGCAGTTTTCTATATAACAGTCCTTCGAATTAACATTGGATGGAGTCAATAAGTTCTGACTTGCTACAGTGTAGCTTAATAAGTTCATATAGAAAAATATCTGAATAATCTGTTGTGGTTATAGTAAGAGTTTTAAACCTCCAGAACTGCTCATGTTTCTTAATCTAAAACTGCCCCATTTGAAGAATACTTTCATGATACCTTTCCATATAGAGATAGATAGATGATAGATGATAGATGATAGACGATAGACGATAGATAGATAGATAGATAGATAGATAGATAGATAGATAGATAGATAGATAGATAGATAGATAGAATTTAAATTGATTCTAAAATAAAAATTCTTGAAAATCACATTAAAAATGCAAGAACCATAATACATTTTCAAAATGAACAGTACTTATATGAAAGATCTAACTATGGGATATTTAATATATTTTTGATTGAATCGTATTTCTGCTCAACATTATTACTTTTCTCAAAGAAAGGAAAACCAGAATAAATAGATATGTATCCTTTGGGAAAATGAATCTATGAATTAGGGGGAAACAATGTACATTAGGCTCATTTAAAGTTCAATGTAGGATTTCATAATTGCTCTATCTACCGAGTTCTTTAAAAAATATTTTATACATGAAGCAAAGGTAATTGATTAATAGATATAAGTGCAGTGCTCTGATAGATTCTTGATATAAATATCCCTAGCCTGAACCTGAGATCCTAATTTTGAAAATGATTTATATTATCCCTTCCTTATATTATGCTGATTTTTATTCTTATTACTTCTTTAATTCCCTAGGTCTTTTTATAAAATTAATAGAAATGTTATTTGCCTATAGTTTCCAAAGGTGTACATGGTTGTTTGGGTTTATACAATGAATTAAAATTCACCATTCAGATGTAGCAACAAATGGCTGTGATCATTTATTTTAGTCATTACAGTTTGACTTCACTAGAAGAATATAATTTTTGTGTGTACCATACTTCTCTGCAAAATAACCTACTGAAACCTAACCATTTTTCATTAAATGGGCATCCAATTGGTGAATGCCATATGTACTTTCCCCATTTTTGTATAACAATCAAAGAAAATTTTATGCAAGATTCACACACTCTGCCTGAATATTAGAAATAACAATTTTTATTGTATGTATTCTTTTGCTGTGTCAATGGATTGCAAATGGAAGATTATTTTTACTATTTATGGAAATTTACTTGTTCCAATTTTGGTTCTTTTGTAATCTTTGTGGAAATGCTTTGTTAAACTGATTGTTGTTATCAGGGATGCTAACAAGTTTGTATGTGAGTGAATTATTTGCACTAATAAACTAATAATCTTTGTCTCCTTTTTAAAAAAACAAAACAAAACTCAACGGTCATGAAGGGAAAATCAAACCTTTCATTTACTGCCCTTTGAGATAACTTAGTGATAAACATTTGTAAAGTCTAGCAGCAGTGATATATTCACATTACCATTAGATGCAATTAAGTCAAAGATTTCATTATCTGACCAGAAATCTTTTAGACAACAGTTCGAAAGTTGTTAGCATCTTGCTTAGGTCTGCTGATGGGAGCCTTTCCTTACAAATTCAACTAAAATCAGCTTGACTGACCTTTTTTCTTATTTCCAGTTCAGCTAGAATGAAATCCTGTTGTCTCTGTTTGTTTTTGGTCATTTCCTGGAAAGAGAGAAGTTTTTATTCTGTGCAGAACAACATACCTTTAAAGCTATTTGCCTACTTATGCTGGTCCCTCGGTTTTTGTTTATCAACACTGCAGTTGCTTAGGAATGCAGCAATTCTCTCTTTCTGCACTACTTATGGAACAGTGAGAGTTGTTAAAGGAGGGTCTTCTGGGTCCTTTCCTGTTGTAACACAATTACAATTAAGAGCCATCATTTGTCAGGATTGATTGATTTACCAAGTTCTGTAGGAATTAAAGAAGAGGAACGTAACAGTAAGATACCATGCAGTGATTTTTGTTTTAGAGTGTGTGTTGCTGTAGAAATATTTTAGGAATTATTGAGAATAATTTCTGAAACACTGCTTATCCTCAGCGTCTTGCTAAGCAAACAAATACATTTTCTTCTGCTTTTCAAATCAAGAAAGTGTGAAACAAATCCAGACAGAATGTTGAAATTCCAGAGAAATGCTCAGGCAATGATGTTCCTCTCTGCATTCTTTCATGTATTCCATATATTCAATGGAATTTAGCTTCTATATTAAGAAAATATTACTAAAATGGTAGAAAATAGGGATGAAAATTGGATACTTTCTTTGGCAATAATAATAGCAATAGCACATAGACTTATATACTACTTCTGAGTGGTTTACAGTGTGATCATATTGCCCCCAACAATCTGGGTCTTCCTTTTACAGACCTCCGAAGGCTGTGAGCAGAGTTAGTCTGCAATACTGCATTCTAACCATTGTGCCACCACCGTTACTATTAAATGACATTGTATAACGCAAGCAAGTATCTATCATTCTATTAAGAGACTGCAATGGAAATTGTCTATCATTAGATAGAAGAAGGCAATGGCAAACCAATCTGTTTTATCACCAAGGAAGCTAAATGGATGTGTCCAAGAAATTACCAGAAATCAAACTCACCTCGAAAGAGTCTTTAATCTGTTTTTGAAATAATGTATAATATTACTACATTTATCTAATATAAATGCAGTACATGAGTGATTAAAATGTATGTATTTATGAATGACTTGTAATTCTTCTGAATGGTAGCATGTTACAAATGCCAGAACAAAAGGGAGGGAGGGAGGAAAACCATTTTTGTACTTGCCAATTCTGAATTTATTTTTAAAGATTGCATCAAATAGAATTTAAATGGGTGTTGTTATTTTAAACACACACATGCGCGCGCGCGTGCGCACGCGCGCGCACTCACACACACACACACACACATATATTTGGGTGGAGGTGTGTTGGGATTGGTTGGGGGCTTGGCTGTGTTCTAATTGGTTGGGGGTCAGTTTGCTTCCTGTATGGATTAGAGGGGTTTGGAGTGGTTAATGATGCAGCTACAGTCTGGCTTCTCGTTTGTGGTCGTGACTCAGCAGTATGGGCTTGGGCGTGTTTTTTGCGTGGGTGTTTGGTAGTGGTATCCTGTGTGGTTTTCGTGAGTGTGTGTCTGGTGTCATTCTTTTTGTTAGGGACACGTTTGTCATTAAGTGCTGGTTTCCAAATGGCGGGTAGGCGGGAAGTGTCATCTCGTTTATTCATGCTATGTGGGCGTTTTTCTATCTCTATGGCTTCTCTGATTATTCTGTTGTAAGAGTGTTCTGTTTTGGCGATAGTTCTGGTTTCTTTAAAGTTAATGTTGTGTCCTGTGGCTTTGAGATGTTGGACTAGGGAAGAAGTTGATGACCAACTTGATAACCAGCCTGATGATGACATCTCCAACTTCACACAGGAGTAAACCCGAATAACCATAGACCTACATACAAATACCCGCGAAAACCTCAAAAAACATATATAGATAGATAGACAGATAGATAGATAGATACATAGATAGATAGATAGATAGATAGATAGATAGATAGATAGATAGATAGATAGATAGATAGATATACATGTATACATACATACATACATACATACATACATACATACATACATACATACATACATACATACATATTTTTAATAACAGAGCAGTGGTGCCACCAACAGGGCATTCTGAAGATTTAAAATACTTCTGATGCTAACAAATTTGTACAAGAAAACTTACTTTATAGATGGAAATGAAATTGAATTATGTGATGTAATCTGAAAACATTATGCTGACTCTCACTCTTACTTTTGGTCTTGCTCTGAGAGAGAGAGGGAGGGAGGGAGGGAGGGAGGGAGGGAGAGAGAGAGAGAGAGAGAGAGAGAGAGAGAGAGAGAGAGAATGAGAGAGTTAGTTTCAATGTTTTATTGCTGCCAGTTTGGAATAAAGAACAGCTAATGACTTTTTAAATAAATCATGTTAGAAGCTCATTTATTGTGAAATCAAATCATTCTTCAACATAACATTCTCAGATTTATATCGCCTTTTCCTCTAAGTAATTTCCCTCCAAACCTTCCCCTAGAAAATAATTATTTTTTAAGAAAGAAAACTAGGGTTTTATTAGAATATTGTGTTTGGGTATTATGTATTTCATTGCTTTAAATTGCACAGAGTCCTTGAGAATCGTTAGTATAAAATTTCATTTAAGAGAGGGAGGATAGAAAGAGAGAGCAAAACAAAGAATTTGAACACTTTGGCAACCCTAGATGTATTTCTTCTCTCCTTCCAGAATTCTCCACCACCAGCAAATTTGTGAAAGTTTGCTACACTGGAGTCAAAGCACTAACCATTTGGGAATTAAGTACATAAGAGTGGTATCAAAGTGATTTTCATGACTTTTTTGTTTTATATTTTTATACTGCTTTTTTTAATACTCAATAAAACATGGCAAACATTGATACTTCCTCCACCTCCTATTTTCCCCACAACAACCCTTGAGGTGAGTTGGGCTAAGAGAGAGTGACTGACCCAAAATCAGGCAATTTTTTTTCATGCCTGGTGTAGGAATAAAACCTACAGTGGTTTGGTTTCTGGGAGCCTTAACTAACATTGTAACCATTATACAAACCTGGCTCTTGTTTACTTATTTGCATTAGAACTGGTCCTTAGATACAGTATATTGATTGCTTAAATAATTTGAAATCAAGAATAAAATCAAGATTAACCCTGAGCCCCTAATTGTTAATTCTATACAGATATTTGGCCCTTATCTATTGAGTTCTAGCACCTATAAAAAACTAAAAAGTGGAAATTGTGGTTGAAATAGTTGACGGAATCTCTAAAATGAATGTGGACACCCAGTGCCAGTAAGATTCATTTTTCTTACAGAAAAGAAATGCTTTATATGTAGATGCTATAAATTCTTTTGTAAATGCCACAGACGTCTTCTTTGGTGTCCCTTTCTGTTGAAGTACAGATAATCAATCAGGTTCTTGAAATGATACTCTGAAAATACAGTTTTATTCATTTAGCTTCTTTCAGGAGATTCGTAGCTTCTGAGATCTGAGAGAATGCTGCATTTTACCACTTTTAATTTTTTTTTGTCTTCCCAGTCTTTGATATAACTGTGTGGCTCTTTTTTTAGCTAGAAGACGTTCACAAATCATTCCCAAAGTAGAAAACAACTTTCAATGTAATCTTTGGAATTTCAGCAGGTTATATGAAATATGGTAGCTTATAGTGGTACTTAATGACTAGAAATTTTGTTCTACCTTAATAATTAATAAACAATGTAGATTTTATATATTTTTCAAAGTTGTCTATATTTCTTATTCTCAGCTTTCTGAGAATGCAAATAAATAATAAATATGCTAGTCTATCTAAGAAAAAAAATCATCAATCATCTCTGAAACATCTTCAGTCACCTTTGGGAGATTTTGACAATAGCAATGACATGGTTTGTTTCACTACTTTAATCTCTTTGAGCACCTTGGTCAATTCAGAAATGCTGTTATATTATCATCTCTCTTTTTTTCATTCCTAAGGCACTTAAACTGTTCAAGAATCTATGTACCATGGTGCCTTGGTACTTGACTGCTTTGAAACTCATCAAATTTGGTTCTCAACTCATTTTGACACAAAAATTTTGTCCCAGTGCTCCTCATTTGTTTGGTACTCAATGCACAAGGTAGACTTGTCAGTGTTGGCTACCTTGTGACTCAGTACATTATTCCTTATGGCTCTGTTTTAGGCCCAGTACTCTTCAACATCTTCATCAATGACTTGGACGAGGGGATAGATGGGGAACTCATCAAATTTGCAGATGACACCAAACTGGCAGGAATAGCCAACATTCCAGAAGATAGGCTCAAGATACAAAAGGATCTTGACAGACTTGAACATTAGGCGCAATCTAACAAAATGAAATTCAATGGTGAAAAAAGTAAGGTTCTACATTTAGGCAAGAAAAACAAAACGCACAGGTAAAGTATATGTGGTACCTTGCTCAATAGTAGTAACTA
>QLTV01003323.1:3482839-3495598 GCA_003457575.1 Thermophis baileyi | reverse complement strand
TAATGAAAAGAAGGACTAGGGGAGACATGATAGCAGTGTTCCAATATCTCAGGGGTTGCCACAAAGAAGAGGGAGTCAAACTATTCTCCAAAGCACCTGAGGGTAGAACAAGAAGCAATGGGTGGAAACTAATCAAGGAGAGAAGCAACTTAGAACTAAGGAGAAATTTCCTGACAGTTAGAACAATTAATCAGTGGAACAGCTTGCCTCCAGAAGTTGTGAATGCTCCAACACTGGAAGTTTTTAAGAAGATGTTGGATAACCATTTGTCTGAAGTGGTGTAGGGTTTCCTGCCTAAGCAGGAAAAGACCTCCAAGGTTCCTTCCAACTCTATTATTCTATTCTATTCTATTCTATTCTAAAATTTGTTTGGTACACATCATTTTTTGTATTCATAGCACTTCCCAGAAGCAATAAATTATGAGTACTGAGGTAGCACTGTACTAGAATTCCCTGCTAAAATGCTTAGTAAAAAAATGAATGTAATTATCAGAGAATATCTATCTATCTATCTATCTATCTATCTATCTATCTATCTATCCTACATCTATCTTTCTATCTATCTATCTATCTATCTATCTATCTATCTATCTATCTATCTATCTATCTATCATCTATCTATCTATCTATCATCTATCATCTATCTATCATCTATCTTTACTGTTTCCTGAAAGTTGGATGTATCTAAAATGTAGCTGCTACTGATAAGAAACTGATAAAGATTTTAGGAAGCGTATCAAATCAAATAACAAAACTATAGTTAACATTGACTCAGGAGACCTATAGTGTCTTAAAATTTTGGATCTTTGGTCAAAATATTTCTATCAAACCTTTTTTATAATTTTATATTGCTGTCATACCATCTTTTCCTTTAATTCTTCTTCAGCAGTCTGGTCTCATTTCATTAAGTCACTGGTGCAATTCAGCTTTAATGGAGTGAAATATCAGCAAAAAGTATTTTCAACATATTTCTTCTGATCTGGGCTGAACAGATTTTACAGTCTTTTTCTGCCACAAGCAATATCATGGTTCTTTTGCAGCCTGAAAGAGATCTAATGACCTGTTACTTAATTGTGTGCTTGGAAGTAAAATGTACAACCAATCTCCTGAATTTGCATATTTGCACATTCTGCAATTGAGGGCACACAGGTCAAAGTACAGATTGATAATGAGACCATCAAAACAGTAAAGGGTTTTATCTTTCTGGGCTCCAAAATTGACCAGCATGGTGATTGGAGCCCTGAGATCTTGGAAGAACTGTAATGTCTGGAAGAGTAAAGATATAGGCCTCCCAACCAAATGCAGATTAGTTAACAAAATAATTTTCCAATTAGTACTTATGGCTGCAAAATTTGGACTCTGAAAGAGGCAGTTAAGAGAAGGGTTGATGCCTTGGACTTAAGGTGTTGGAGATGACTATTATGCATCCCATGCACTGCAAAAATAACAAAGAAGTCCTAGACCAACATCACCAAAAACATCATATGGAGAATGCTGATCCATAGAGTGGCCGAGGGTCAGACAGGACTGAATGATTGAAAAAGATGATGCAATTTGTCCCAAATCATGTTCTAGATACGAGACAACAATTTATGTATAAACCCTGCATTGCTCATAATCTCACAAATTACCCACACAGGATATTTTTAAAAACTATAGAAAATATTGATTTGATATTAATATAAACAAGCATATGGGAAGAGATCATTAGTTCAGATTTTCCACACTTAAAATAATGGATGTTGCAATAAAACTATATTCATAAACACAGTAGATGAAAATTGGAAGTATCTCTGTTGAAGAATATAATAAATTATAAACTCAAGAGTTTATAATTATAATACATCTTTTGGAGTTTTTGACATATGTAAAATATATTACAAAAAGAAATAGCCATTTGATTGTGTCATTATGCCATGAATAATTTGCATATCTGCAATTCACCAATTAGTATTTATATTCTTCATTTAAATATATATGTGTATTTATAGTTTACATTTATATATTTCATATCATGTATAATCAGAAATGGGATGCAAAATCATGATGGTCTTTATCAGCTTGTTGCAAAACAAGATGTCATGTTTCATCTGTAATGGCACAGATTTATCATTTAGTGTTTAGCGAAATTAAATTCAAAACAGTTAATTTGATATAATTTTATTTAAAATTTTAAGAAACAAAGGTAAAAAATAATACAAGCTAACATAAAAAGGGAAAAAAGAAAAATGGTGCAAAAAATAACCCTGAACATCAAGAAGAAAAAAGAAGGTAGAAGAAAAATGGAAAAGAAAGCAAAACGGATATAAAGAAAAATTTTAAATGTTTTAAACTTCATATTTTTATGTTTTATTTTCTTCTGCTCTAGTTGGCAAATATTTTATACAACAATAGAATAAAGCAAAATAAGCAAAATCTGAAAATATTTCTAAAATAACAGCAGCTAAACTAGTGAAGTGTGCATTAATTGCCTACATTGAATTCTTTCGTCAATAAATGCAATATTGAGAAGGTTTGTAATATAGAGGCTTAGTCATATATGCACAATTATTACTTGTGACAGTCAGAGGCTTACTTTTTAGTAAATAGTAGTAATTTAGTAATAAGGTATGAACTGCCTATTTTAAGAAGCATGGTATTTGACTGACTGAGTGTCAGATACGTTAACAGCTCTGCTTGGCTGCTTGCACTATGATACTACTTTTCTCCAGTCATTACAACACTAGCATCAACAAACACAGAAGATGTGAACTTTTTCTAATCTTGGCATGTTTCCAGTAATGAGATATTTGAAGCTTTCCATTGTTTTCAACAATCCATTCAATCCTGTGAAACGTTAGCAGTATATATATACCCTTCCTTCAAGATGCTTTGTATCTTACATTTCCCCTCCTCCTCCCTCTTCCTCAAGTTTGCTGAAGAGCAAAAGTGGTGTATATGTTTTCAATAGCTTGGTATAGACACAACTGAATGCATTTTACAATATTGAAAACTCAAGGAGAGGCAATTACAATGGTTCTATGCATTTTAATCGGCTATAAGTATCCTCGGCATACATTTAATACACACACTTACACACAAGGAATGTATACATGGATATACAACCTCATCATCCTGAGCCAACAGTACATAGCATAAAATCACTGTCAGTTGAAAAGAGAGGACATAGCCACTGAGAGTTCTGTCAGCCTTGAGCTTTTGAGCAAGTCATGTTTATTGCCTGGTTAAATATTAATATGATGAGAGTTCATGCTCTTTTCTGAAATCCCATTAGCAGACTGCATGCCAGCAGGAAAAAACATCCACATTCAGCGCTATTTGTAATATGCTCTGTTTAGAAGTGCATGACTAAAAGCCGCACAAAAAAAAACCAAAAAAACAAAAAAACCAGTCCGAGTTCTTCCTAATACTGAAAGCATATTCTATAACTTTCCTCATGTCGAAAATGTTTTGCTAAGGATACTTTTTCCCCTTACGTTCTCGCAATTGTTTAATCATTAAAAACAAAGTTTTAGGGTGACAATCCTGCTATATTATAATAGGAAGAATTGAACTAACCTGCAAACACACAAACCAGCTATTTTTTATGAATAAACTCTGAGATCTGCTGAAAATCCTCAATCTGATAGCTATAGCTGTCTGATCCTATGTAAGAAGATATGGAGCAAAATCTATTACTAACACAGAGAGCTTTCAAGCATACATGGCATTTCATTGCCTCAATCCATCTTCTGGCATAATCTGGGTCTCATTTTGGCTCCTTATTCCAAGTATCATCACTGTGGGACCATGGAGGCAAGCCTTTTCTGTTTTTGCTCCTTTCTCTGGAAGAGCACCATCGTGGAGATTAGATTATCCCCAAGCCTTCTATATTTCAGAAAGTCAGTAAAACCAGGCTGTGGGATCTTTAGGAACAGATTGGAGTTTTGGATTCCTTGCTCAGCAAGACAATTAGTAAAATGTCTTCTGTTGTCAGAAAAGATATGACTGTTTATTTTGTATAGCAGGCATGTCATTCCACGATGCTTTTTAAACACTGCTTCCAATGATTTTTGTTGTTGTCAACTCACTATAAGAATGTATTTTCATTTGAATAGAGAGACAATAACATTCTGGCCTATCTCAGATTGAGATGTCTCTGGTCCCACAATCTCAATAATATTTAAGGGGACCTACTTGATTCTTGGATCATAGATAATTCCAAAGATGTGGGGCAATTGTGATGGCTTGAATAATTGGCACATTGCTCTTATCATGACAGTAGATATTATTTCCAGCCATTTTGATCAAGATTCCAACACAGAAAGTTCTGTAAAGTCCTATAAAGACAATATGGCTTTTTGGTCACTTTGCAGGAGGACATAGAAGCTGTTGGAAGTTTTTATGTTATTGTTTTCTTTTGAGTAGCCTGGACTGTACTTCCACCCAAGTTACCAAAAATAACTTTTAGCCAAAGCTATTGTGTGAATTATTCTGGCAGATGCTTCATTCAATGTTGATAAAATAATTCAACACTTCCTTTCTCGGTAGGGGGGGAGGAATATGATTTCTATATAACAAGAGCTCTCCATGTTGGCAGCTCTTAAATACCTTAACTTCTTCCAGAAAACTGTCAGCTGACTTCCCCTTCAATAATCAGTTTTATTTGCATGCCAATTTGGGATACCAACATCCAATTTCAGTGGATGGATCTGGAAAAGCTTCCAGCATTAATATTTCATGAGATAGTAAATGGTTTGATATGGTACACAAATCAGAGCATCCGAAATAGCTATTGTTTATCCTGGTTTATAGGCAAGTGTTATATCATAAGTGTTAAACAAGAAACTTCAGTATACTTTTAGAGAGCTGATATTAAGGCTTCATACTGGCTGTATAAAATAAAACAGAAAGTCAATAGAGAAGGCAGAAAGAAGAAAAGGAGAAAAAAGTATATACTTCATATTATAAAAATTCCCCCCAAAAAATAAATTCACATTCAATATAATTTCAAAAACATTGCCATAGAGAAAATCGTGTAACTTGTTTCCTCTGTAATAATATCAAGGGTCTCTTTGTCAACTGGTGTTTAGTTCCTTTCATAGAAGATATGGTCCTAGAATAGGAAGCAACTAATGCCTCTGGGCCATTTAACAATTTGTTACAATATGCAACACCACCATGTAGAGAAGCTTCAATTATCAACAACAGTAGGTTTCTTATCTAGAATTAAAATCACCCTTTTTAATCAACTCAAGCTGCAGAAACCTGGAGAAAATCTCAGCAGTTTGCTTTCCAGAAGCATCAATAATTATACTGATGTGTATAGTTTTTTCTATCATCTCTACAAAAATGATTTTATTAAGGTGAATTCTCCTCTTCAAAAGGGGAAGACAACAGGAGAGGGCATTAGAGTTGAACAAATTGCTTTTTATGTGGAGTAGACATTATTTCACTTCCAAAATATACCCTCAATTGTAAAACCTAATTTAAAATAGTATAGATAAGATTGTGCTTACCATTTAATAAACCAGGCAGGCTGTCTCAGGCTGAAAATATTTTCTCCATGGCTTCACAGTGGGAAAGCCCAAAAGTCTTGGCTACCATGTTGCCCAGCTGAACTGGAAGTCTTACTCATTACTTTTTTTTAGTTGACCAATATCAATGGTTTTTTGTCCTTGGATAATGACTCATCACTTCTTTCCTGAAATATATATTTACTTCAATTTTTCTAACTATCAATGAACACTTTGTTCCAGGGTTCAATAAGATCAATGAGCAACAGAGAAAAAACTATGGCATAAACTATTTGGGAAGAAACTCCTATGAAGTTATGCAATTGATGATCCAGACCTGGAACCTAATTCTATATCATACTCCTGACCTTAACTAGCAGTGTTATAAGGATTATATCATGCTGTTATCTTATGTACAGTCACTTTCATGTGAAGTTAGATGATTTGACTCTTTTACAGTTCCTTGATTTCATACTAATGGTATTTAAACAGCATACTCACTCAGTGGCCATTTTTGTACAACACCTGTACTCCACATCTGTGATTCTATACCTTGAACAAAAAATTGTATGACAGTGCCTACCGACATTGTAAAGAATTTATTTATTTAGTTTAAACTGTTCAAAATTCTCAGGCTTTTTGGTCTGAATGGTATTTGCATTAGTTGCGCTCTCTTCGACAAGTTTTTCTGTGACCTCTAGTAATGCAGTTTTTAATGGATAATACTCTTTACTTGATCTATTGTAAATGTCAATTTCAATCCAGATAAGAACCTCCATTGGAGCATTTCCTCATAAACCTAATGTTGAAGGTGATTTGTTAGCATCACTTCTACCAAAACTCCAAAATTGCAATGTTGAGAAAATTTATTCACCTCTCCCTTTTGGACTTTTTGTGTAAAAAAGAAAGAAAACATGAAGTTGTGATGTATGGTTTTGATGATTAAATAGGATAGATTATAGAAAGTAGAGGGTCATGATGTGAATTTACAAAAAGAGATCAATTTATAATTGTATTTATAACTGCTGTAAAGAAGATTGGAAGTCACTTCTTTGCATCTTTTCTCTTTCTTTTCTATTTTTCTCTTACTCTTTTTCTTTTTGGGTCTTTAGTTTTTTCTTTCATTTTTTTTTCCTTTTTCTCTTTTCTTCTTTGCTTTATTTTAATTTATATTCATCTTATTCTTGTATTTCAAATTTTCAATAAATAGTTATGCCTTCCCCATGCTGCTGAATTCAGTTGAGAAATTTAAATATATGTACAATAAGTGATGATGTAGGTGAGAAATAACATTTCAGTAATCTCATAGTTTATCAGATGCTTTGGACTCTAATAAGGCAGGAGCAGTGAATACTGTCTGGGCCCCACATATAGTCAGTATGTTAACTCTTTTCTGATCAGGGCTAGATAATTTGTTTCCCTTTTGATAAAAGAGAAACCGCTCTGCATATGAATCCCAGGAAGCAGTCTGATGAATATCAAACATGTCAGTGTGTCCTAAAGCCTTTTTTCCACAGTCAGTGTCTCTTCAGACTTCAATTAAAGATTAGTTTTGACCGCAACTGAATGCTAAACCCCCTTCATGCTGGTTTTTGGCTTTCAGTAAATCCTCCCCATTCCATTCCCCAAATTCAGAATTGTATATCAGGAACAGAAATAGCACACATGGGTTCAAACCAACTATTTGTATGAACAAACAATTAAGCTTCCTGACAAAACTCTGCCCAACACCTTTCTGAAATAACATGACCCGTAAACCACTAAAAGCTACTATTAATGCACAATGACATCAACATACATTTAAAAATGCCACTGATTCAATTAGTAGAGGTAGACAATGGTTCTGAACTTGTAGGATAAATAAATTAATCTTCACAGGGTAATGGCTATCTTTTTAATTGTTACTTTTTTAACAGTATATATTTATTTGATTCGCTCAACATATTCAGATATTCCCATATTCCTTTTTCACACAACTCATTGTTTTAATGTTTTCTATCATAATCTTTAACCTATTTATGAAGCTGGCAGGAAAAAAAAACCAACATAAAAATCTTTATTTTTATTTTACTTTTAAAAATTATGTGGACTCTCCATGTCCAAAACAAAGTCCAACTTGTTGACATATATGGAATATGTTTATGGACACATTAGCTGTTAAAAGTTTATTATTTCCATTTAGTAGGATATTTATACATCATGTTCAACTGGCTTCATGGAACATATAAACTAAACATATTATAACATTGTTTAATACATATTGTAAATTGTGACAATTGATATGCTTACTTTTTGTGTTTTACATAAATTCTAACAAAATACTTACCATTGATATCCATAGTGTTGTGATGTCATAGCACAAATTCCATGCCTGACATACTTGTGTGGAATATCATGATGCAAATATGAAAGTGTGGAACTTTTGTCATGATGTTGTAACACACGATTTATCAGCTTAGCATCTTTGTAATAAGAATAAGCACTTAATTTCTAGAACTATTTGAAAATTCAGAATAAATTCTCAAAGGTCCTAAGAATTCTATGGAAAAAAATACTCTAGAGAATGGGGAGTAAATTGTGAATTAAATGGGCCATCCTAAGAAGATAGTGGGGAAAAGAAGTGTGTTTTAAAACTCTCATACATCATTTGACTAGCAAAATATATAAAGATAGAGAATGTAAGAATGAAGCTACAATTATAACTCATTACAGCACATCGTAAAATTAAAATCTTTAGTTTGAATTGCTTCTTTTATTTTATTATCATTGTTAACTACATTTATTTAAAATATTTATTTATTTTATTTATTTATTTATTTTGTCAAGCGTATATACGATTACAGACAAAGTATGATCATGATTGTGAATACATAAGATGTATAAGCATGGTTATGAGTACATGAGATGGTTACAAATACATGGGGACATTAGGACAGGTACAGTAGGCATGCTTGTGCGCTTATGCACACCCCTTACAGACCTCTTAGGAATGGGGTGAGGTCAACGGTAGACAGTCTAAGGTTAAAGTTTTGGGGGTTTGGGGAAGAAACTACAGAGTCAGGTAAAGTATTCCAGGCATTGACCACTCTGTTGCTGAAGTCGTATGCAATCAAGTTTGGATAAATAGGTTTAGCATGCCCGTTCTCACCTGCATTCAGAATTTCTGTGCATTCATATCTGTGATATATCCATAAGTGTGTGTGTGTGTGTGTGTGTGTGTGTGTGTGTGTGTATGCAGACCCACATATCACGTATATTTTTTGCATCAAATGCCTCAGTTTCAAAATTTCTGCTTTCTTATTAGGTTATCTATTAATTACTACATTTAATTAGATTATGGTTATCTGTATGATAAAGATGGTCAAAAGTAATGCAATAATTTAAATCACAGTCCTGCTTGTATTAACTTCAGATCAGTATGAATTATGATGTTTCTTGACACATAACAGGGTTTCATTAAGGTTAAGCTTTATCCTAACAGCATACCTGTGTACCCAGAGTTACATGCTATTGAACTCTAGATATTATATTGACTACTCAATGTATAATTTCATTTTATGAGAGCTCACATTAAAAATTATCTCTGGTTCAACAGTAAGAAACCATCTGACACAATAGCCTTATATAAGTTTATTGTTCTATGTTTGTTTGTTGCTAACAAGGGCATAAAACATATATTTGGATAGAGTGGCAATATGCAATCAGTCATGGATGAAACTGCAGAGGGTTTTTATAACACTAGCCCAATCCAGCCTCACCAATTACTGTTCATTTCTTTTTAGCTCTAGCTGATACAGAGCTTTTCTTCTGACTAAGCTAGAGGAGTTCCCTTAGTTGTTATTGAGGTACCTAGCCTGGAACTTCACTACCATTGTAACTCAAAAGAAAGATGACATAGGTCACTTTTTGTCATACCTTTACAGAGACCTATAGTATATGGCTATGCCATGCTATTTTCACTTTTCCAGAAATATCTACCATAACACGTCCAATCTTTATGTTAACAGGTAACAACTATTAACTATAGAAGGTCAACCAAACCAAGAAACAGACATCACATAGGTCTAAAACTATTTTTATTAGAATGGCTATAGTCCAAGAATCTTGGAAAGCTGAATATACTGCTCTTCTTCTCTCTTTTATCTTCTTGAGAATTAGTGGGAGGATTTCTATGGAGATTCTCAATCATCCAAGTCATGGTTGTCCCAAAGGTATTTTTCACAAAAGGCAAGTGGACTTCGTTGGGTTTTTTTTTCTTTGAAAACATTTTGTATCTCATCCAAGAAGCTTCTTCAGTAGGGCTGGTGGTGGTGTATCTGTCTGAAATGTTTTCTAATAGAAGCCAAAATAAGTAGCTCATGGTTGAACTGTGGAGTCCTTTTCATGGATTTATTTTTGCCTATGGGTTTAAGCCATCCTTATCTCTTTGTTGCCTTGATAATGGATCTACATTTTCTGCTAAGGTTAACTTAACTCTATACTCTTCACAGGAGCACTTAACCAGCCTTGTCCAGATCTGGAAGCCAAGCAGGGTCAGATCTAGTTAATATTTGGAAACTTCCAAGTAATACCTGAGCTATGGACCAAACTGGGAGACCAAAAGACATTATGGAATAAGTAATGAGTAATGACAAATACTGTATTTTTCTGTCTGTATTTCTGACAAAACTACTGCATCTATGAAAGCATCAGGAATTAATGTGCAGAAGACTTTATCTTTATTGTTACCTCTATTAAGGGAAATTCCTTTATTAAATAATCCTTAAATAAATCTTCATGCTGATTTTATTTTTAAAAATAATAACCAGAACAACTAGACACAAGAATAGTTTTTTCCCTAACACCATGACTCTGCTAAACAAATAATTCCCTCAACACTGTCAAACTATTTACTAAGTCTGCACTACTATTAATCTTCTCATCGTTCCCATCACCCATCTCCTCCCACAAATGACTGTATGACTGTAACTTGTTGCTTGTATCCTTACATTTACATTGACTGGTTCCTAATATGATTTGATTGCTTATTTGTACCCTGACTATCATTAAGTGTTGTACCTTATGATTCTTGATGAACATATCTTTTCTTTTATGTACACTGAGAGCATATGCACCAAGGCAAATTCCTTGTGTGTCCAATCACACTTGGCCAATAAAAAATTCTATTCTATTCTATTCTAATCTGTTGTAGATACAAAGATGAAATGAACTGAGAAACAGAAAGTCAGAAAACCGTAATTCAGATTCTCACCCATTCCTAAACAAAGCATGTGTTCCTTGTTAACTTCAAGTACTATTCTAAGCTTTCCTAAACAGGGAATTGCACAAGAAATAAAAATATTGGCACTGCATATTATGCTATAGAAGATGAAATACAAGATTGCAGATGTTTATATTTCTTCTTAGCAAAGCATCCAGAAAAAAAGAAAAAGGAAAATTTTGATGCAGAGCAGCAGTGCACCCCAGTGGTGAGTTACCTATTCATTCTAATAATTTGGCATTTTTCTATATTTGTTTTGCTTTGCAGTTTAAAAGATAACTTACTTGTTTAGCATATGGAAAATCCATCAGTAACATTTCTTCTTCTACAGTGTAAAATATATTTGTGTACCAATATCAAAACATCATACACTTCAAGAATAAAAAGCATGCAGTAAATACCAGCTTAACAGTTACTATTCAAGTTTATGATGCATGACTTTTATCTGTTCAATATACTTTTTAATAAATGTATATTTATTAATTGAAAGAAGACATCCAAATTAATACACATTAAAATGATTTCACACAGGAAAAATATCTTAAGATTGTTTCTAGCAAACTGGTACAGATCCTCCTATATTTTTCATTGGTCTGCATTGACTGCTTTGTCTGTCTGTCTGTCTGTCTGTCTGTGGAGAGAGAGAGAGAGAGAGAGAGAGAGAGAGAGAGAGAGAGAGAGAGAGAGAGAGAGAGAGAGAGAGAGAGAGAGAGAGAGAGAGAGAGAGAGAGAGAGACTGTTCTGTATATATACATACAGTATATAGAAAAACTGTACTAAATATAAAGAAATTACCATCTAGAATTAATGTCTTAAAAATCTATCAATATGGTAGAAGATTAAAAGTTTCCTAAAACAAAAGCAAATTTTGAAATCAAAGCCTGACTAAATTTTTATTATTT
The DNA here is from genome assembly GCA_003457575.1 of Thermophis baileyi. NCBI lineage: Eukaryota > Metazoa > Chordata > Lepidosauria > Squamata > Dipsadidae > Thermophis > Thermophis baileyi. Next base: position 3,483,941 of record QLTV01003323.1, on the reverse strand, counting down.
CTTTATAACTATAATACTAATAGTTGGATTTCAATTAATACATTGTAAAATATAATTTGGGAATTGATTGTAAAGATTCTATGAAAGAAAATGAAATTCAGAATAATTGACAGGCAGATAATTGCCTAAAGTTTATTATCAGATTGCCAAATGATCCATTAGACACATGGAGATAAACTAGGTTTAGTTGTGATGATGTTTTGTTCAGGCCACTAGCCAGAAAATGTTCTTTTTCCTTTCTTACCCCACCTCCCACCCACAATATAGCTTAAATAAATATATGCTCTTACCAGATTTCTCTTTGAAGCTTTGTAATAAAGTAGCAATTCTATGATAATAAAACAACACATTGAAAAATATTGTTGCAAAAAGCTGATCTTACTGAGCAGTAACAAGTGACTGCTAATTAACCTGTTGAGTCATTGAATAGCATAAAATAAAAGTTACACTAAGCTGATTAAGAGATCATGCTGTTCAGGATGCTCAGTTTGATGTGCTGTATTTTCAAAAAGTCATTGTGCTTTACTTTATAATACTCTAAGTTCCAAAACAGAGAATGGCACTAAAGATAATAAATTAAAATGTAACATTGAATTGCACCAGGTCGCTAGCAAAGGTGGTTCTCAAGTATTTCATAATATTGCTGAGACTGCTGGTAATGAGTTCTTGGGAGTTTTTATTTTATTTTTATTTTATTATTTTATTTTTTATTTTATTTATTTTATTTTATTTTATTTTATTTTATTATTTTATTTTATTATTTTATTTTTTTTATTTTATTTTATTATTTTATTTATTTTATTTTCTGCCTTGTATTTTTTTTTTATTTTTTTTTATTTTTTTTTTTTTTATTTTTTTATTTTATTTTTTTATTTTATTATTTTTTTTTATTTTATTTTATTTTATTATTTTTTATTTTATTTTATTTTATTTTATTATTTTATTTTATTATTTTATTTTATTATACTCTGAGTGGCTTACAATGCAATAAAAATAGAATTATAAAAACAATTATACATATAGGAATAATTAACATTGCAAAAATTAAATAGACTAAAAACTAAGAGCTTATGCGGAGTGGGGATGATGCCTTCTTCTGTCC
>QLTV01003323.1:3420347-3471380 GCA_003457575.1 Thermophis baileyi | reverse complement strand
TATGAGCCGCGGTGGTGCAGTGGTTAGAGTGCAGTACTGCAGGCTACTTCTGCTCACTGCCGGCTGCCTGCAATTTGGCAGTTCGAATCTCACCAGGCTCAAGGTTGAACCAGCCTTCCATCCTTCCAAGGTGGGTAAAATGAGGACCCAGATTGTTGGGGGCAATATGCTGACTCTGTGAACCGCTTAGAGAGTGCTGTAAAGCACTATAAAGCGGTATATAAATCTAAGTGCTATTGCTAAGTGCTATTGCTATGGACATTATAATAAACTAATGTGGTTACAGAATGTGAATGAAGTTGCTTATTCTTCAAAAGCTAGTCAGTATCAATTTAAAAAAAAAAAATCAAAGAAATGCATATTTAAGGTGGCTTTTTTTATATATACATCAATATTATATGAACAGTGAGGCATCTGGGTATCTAATATTAATAATATTTGTTACATTAATCATACTTATGTAATTGTGGTGTTATTATACATATTTGTGTTAGAGTGTGTTCCTTCATTGTTTAGTTGTTCAGTGTTTTGTGCACCATTCTAATAACAATCACAATATTATTTAAATGTACATAGTGATACCATCTTTCAACATCTAATATTTACATCTAGCTATTACTTTTAGTATATTATATAAAAATATGTATCAAAATATTCCCCCTTGATCTTGTTTCTGCCTCTATTCTAGCTATCAATAAAGCCAATCTTATATTAAACAGCATTTGTTTTCTAACCATCATCTCTTGTCCACTTTAGTATTTCAATTCTTATTTGTTTTTTTGACTTGCCTCCCAAACTCCTCCCTTGGGTCTTTGTCTCTGTCTACGTCTTTCCTATTTAACCCAAATATTTCTTCCATCTCTATTATCTTTTGCTGCCATACCTCTGGAGGATCTGCCCAAGCCCCTATCTTCTCTTCAAAAATATCTTTCTTTTTATCCAATCCCATTTTTTAATCTCTTATTATATATTGTCCCTTATTTGATTCATATGCCTTTATTGTCTTCTCCTTCTTCTCTTCTTGCTTTATTTGTTGATTTATCTGTTCTGTCTTTTCCTCTGGTCTTTCTATTATCTCCTCTATTTCCTGTGTTTTATGATCTTTATTCATGTCCCTTGTTGAACATTTTCTGATTTCCCCACAATGTCATGCATTAAGTCTTTTATCTCCCTGTGGTTTTTTTATCAACATATCATAAGTACTTTGGAGCATCAACACCATTTCTTTTTGAAATCCACTCATCTCCCCCTGATGCAACATCTTGTCTTATTTTGATAGGTCCAAATATTGCTCAATAGCCTATCAGTAGTCTGTCACCGCCACAAAGTCTCAATTGTCTATGACCTCAGAAAGCCAGCTTAGAAACCGTTTGCTCAATCCTAGTGTTGCTCCTCAGGGGAATGCAATAGTTATAGTTCTTTGTGTCCCATAGTTAGTCAATTAGTTCCATTTAGGTAATCCAGGAAGATTTCCAAATGTCTCCTTAAGTCCACTCTGTAAATTCAGTCATAGATCTTGGCATTTAAGTCGCTTTCTTTAGATGTCTTCCATAATATCACAGTTAAACCTCCAATAACCATGAAGTAGACAGATATAGAACAGTAGATAGCACAGCAGTCCTCCAGGTGTTATTTATTTCCACTTTTTTTCCTTTGTCTTATCAGTACTTCCCAAGGTTTTAGGAGTTTAGTATATATTCCATTCACCAGTAGATGGTGCCTTCAGCTTAAATTTCAATGTTGCACAAAATCTAACAGATATTTATTTCATTTTTTTGCAAATAGTCAATATTCAGACAAATAATTGCAGCATTTTAAAATGCCTTACCAATATATTGCCAATAAATTTTAAATCCAATCTTTCTATATTTTAAAGATTTTTGTGCTCTCCTTTTAGTTCCTTTTCTTTCGGGTCTATAATTTTTTTCTCTCTGTAATTATTCACCGCTTTGACAAGCATTTCAAAGAGTCTCTTTTCCAGGGTTTATTTTATTTGGGGTTAGGTTCTAGGTAAAAAAAGAATCACCTCACCCAGTTCCAATCACTGTTCATCTACACCACTCCAGCACATTCTTTGTTTCTTCAGCTGCCCCAGCTTCACAGCAGCCATAATGGCTGCCTCTCCATTTCAAGAACCTGAACTAATGCCAATGTTTGTGAACTTCAGCAGAATTATCTAAACTATATAAATTACAGAGGAGTTTGGTGTAGACAGACAAATCAATATGAAAAGTATTCCTTGCAGCAAACCAACTTAGAAACCTTACTTTTAAATAAATAGGACAGAGCCATTTGGCTATATTTCCTGACTAAATAATTTATGTTGAGCAATTCATAGTGTACTGAATAAAACACATTTTATGGTGTTTGCTCAGCCATAAACTTGGTTTGCAAATCACAGTGGGTTGTAAGCTAGTCTACTGAGAATTCATGATAGGCTTCCTATACAGATTATCTACTGGGCCATTTTTGAAACTTGCATGTATGCAATAACTATTAGCAATAATAATTAGGGCAATATAACTTGTGGCATTTGAAAGAGACATTATTTTAAACACCCAAGCTTCTATGAAACTGCTCATGGTTGGATAGTAGTGTAATATTATTTAAAAAGGTTTTCTGGCACAAACGTTAGACCTTGTCAAAATCATAAAGACAAAGCACAAAGTAAAACTTTCCAACTATCCAAAGTCAAGTACTTACAAATAGTAAAAGATTGTTTGATTTAAGACTCTGAAAGAATCCAGAAGAACAGAGAACAGAAATGGCCAGTAAAAAATTTATAGTGGTTTATTTTCCTGGGTTATCTTTCCCAGTTCAGCAGTAGCAGATTTCTGTGTTTTAGAATTAAACAGGAGTGTTCTGCTTAAAATATATCTGACAAAATTACTGCATTTTCAGGATTACAAATGGCTTGCATGCTCAAAATTATTTGCCATAGTGGATTTTAATAAAAATTAACAATTTTTATGTGGGAAAAATATCTATTTAGTCTTTTTTTACTTGGGGTTGACTAAGGAGCATGCAGCCTTATGTGTCCTGAAGTCCCTTCCTTGCCTTCCAATTAACTTTTAACATTGAATTTTAACTATCTTTGCCTCTTATTTAAAATTAATATACAGTTTTTATGTTTTTAATTTTTATTTGTATACTCTCCCAGAGTCTCTCTGTGAGGGAGATGGGTGGTTTTTAAATTTGATAAATAATAAATAATGAATATTTCAGTATATTTATTGGCTCTGAATGAAGAAGGAAATGAAATGCACATTTTTATTTCACCTGAAGTATCCTGCTATATATAGTGCAGAGGGTGATAAAAGACACCAAGGCTGTATCTGTTCTTTATCACAGGCATTTATTACTAGCCAGGATAATGCCAATATGTTGGCATATATATTATGATGTCACGTCAGCTTTTACTGCAGTTTCTTGACCATCATCTTTGCTTCTTTGTTACCCACTACAGATTTTGCTGCTGCTACTGATGTTTCACAGATAGGGACTCAATTTTAGATCTTCTGCCTCTGTCTGCCTTGTATTTTAATTAGATAGAGTTATAATTGTTTTTGCATAATATCTTATTTTGGTTTTTGTCTTGATCTCATTGTCTTGATCTAATTTTGTTTTGATCTAATAGGAATTAATATGAATTACAGTGTGTTGATTTAATTTGCCATACTAGCATATAGTACAGCGAAATACTCTGATTCCACTGATATCAAATTCCTTTTAGAATCTATCAGTCCAATTAACTAGAGATATTAGAGGGATGAGCAATGATTTATAAAATCAGAGAATGTCAAGTAGGTATGATTTCCCCCCTAAAATATAGCATATAAAATATAACAAATAATCCACTTAATGTTTTTCAATTCAGATTTATGATATGTGAGCATAAATGGATAGTTTATTAATAGTTCATTAATAAATAGAACTTCTGAACTAGAAAGAATCCAACACCATTCTCAGCTCATAGAATCTAAAAAAAAAAGCATGCATTACCCATGTTCTGTATATAGATACAAGCATTTAAGCAGCATTAACAACTGTGCCTTTTCTTCTCTGTAACATTTTCACATTATTATATTGTTGGAGAAAATATCCATCCAGTTCAGTTCCAAGCTGGGAGAAAGACACTGGAAACATGGAGGCTGATTGGAAAGATGGTTTATTGATGAAGCAGAACCACATTCTGGGCAGCTGACAAAATGGAGTTGAGAGTGGGTGGGTTTTTATACCTTCTTTGGGCTTTGTATTTGAGCTTCCTGTTCCTGTGCAAGAACATGTCCTTTGATATTCTATTGGCTGTTGTCAGATTCCTATGGGGTCATGTAGAGGTCATGTAGGGGTCATAGCTGGCTCTATAGGCAAAAGAGGAAATGCAAATCCTGGGTGCTTGTCTGAGCTAGTCTGGTCAACCTCTGGCTTATTGTTTATCTGAGCTCCCAGGTTTCTGTGAATTTGAAGTTTGGAGTGCTCTGGGGGGGGGGGTCTGGGGGGGGGGGTGTAATGAAGGGGCTTGTGTTCTAAAGGGTGTTGGGCAATTCCTATTGTGCCTAATGGCTTTCTTCCTATGTTGGATCTTGAGTGAGGGGCTGCTTCTAATCCTATCACTCTACATTTGTTAGGTGTCAAACTTTGCCGCAAGCAGTTTTGAAATATCCTGTCTTGAATAGATTTCTGCCTGCAGTATTTGCTTTGCTTATGAATGGAGCCATCTAGATAGTTTGCTTCTTCTTTTAATAAGCTCTTTATCTCCTTAAGTGCTGACATCTGCTGTGGGCTATTAAGAAAAAGTGGTGGCTGCTTCCTGCCTCTAAAACATGTTTCTCCATTTCTCCTTTATGGAAATATAATATTCTGCTTTTTTAATATTTCCCAAAATATTTCATTCTTCTGGGGGGTAGGTGTTGACTTTCTACAATATGCCCTAAATTTAAAAAAAAATATCCCTCTCTAGTACCCCATTAGCTGCTTCTGGCAAGAGCAGACAAATACATCATGTAGTAACTTTAGGAAAATTCTCTTACCTAGTTTTCTAAATGCAACTCAATGATTTGAGAAACATGACGACTCAGAATTTCCTATGATCAATAGTCCCATCATGCCAGTCCTTTCTTCATATTTATTTCTCATTCCTCTTGTCAATTATCCACTGTGAAGTGTTAATTAGGAGCAAGAAGTTAATTGGATTATCAAGGAAGTGTATCTGGAATACCATTTTCCATGAGATTCTTAAAAGGTAACTTTCCTTCAACAGTTTCCCTGATGACTATAGATTTAACAAAGAAGAAAATAGTAAATGTGACAGAGCAATTTGAGAATCCAAAAAATTTTCTTCTGTAAAATCTCTCAATTATCAAGGGATATAACACAGTTTTTAAGCAATATTGTTATCCATTCATCAGTAAAAAAAATGTAACAGATCAATAGGTAAAGCAAGAACATAATTTTTTTTTCATGAGAGTTGTTTTCCCTTTCTCCTTGTTGATTGTGTATAAAAAAGGAATATATATATATATATATTATAGTCCCTTCAGGCTTTATAGATTTTATATACATACATACATACATACATACATACATACATACATACATACATACATACATACATACATACATACATACAATCTATAAAGCCTGAAGGGACTATAATATTTGAAAGATTGCCTAGAACCAAATAATACAACTGAGATGTGCAGTTTTCATCTAAAGTTCTTCTCCATGTTTCCCACAACTGATGTTTGATGAGCAGCCACTGGCAGCAAGAACTTTTGTTGCTTCTGCAAACTATCTGTTGCATATCACCCCAGAGAATTTGATCCAACAGAATCTTTGTTGTTTCAGTAGGAAGTGAATAACTTTTTATTTGCCAAGGCATTTTAGCATGTCATTTAATTTGCCTTGGGTTTAGTTTTACTTGCTCTGCTGAATTTGATGACTACTTTAATTACTGTTTCTGCTGTGATATTCTTGTAACCTTTTATGTACAGGATATCATTGTTTTATAATTTACTTTATAACACCCAGAAAGCTTTCACTTAAAAATAGACCAAATTTCTTACAAATAAATGATATATTATTAAAAAAAAAACCTAAAACTAAAAACGAGCATATACAAATAACAATGTATCCATGTCAAAACTACATTAGCTCCATAGTTTTCTAAAGGCAGGGGAATATTCATGGCATTAATTCTGCTAATGAGAGGAGACTTCATCATTTTATACAGGTACAGTAGTAATAAATTGGAATATCCGGCTGGTTAAAATTGAGAATAGAATATATTAAAGGTAAGAATCACATTGTTCTGGGGAAAAGGCTCTATCAATGTTCTCTTTTGGTGAATACAGTATATTCATGAAATGTATTTTTTATATTTCTTATGTGATGTATTATATATAATCTTAATTACTTAGTTGATTATACTGTTTCCACCCAAGAAATACTTAAGGTGGCTTACATATTAACCTGTTATATAAATAGCTTATTAATAATTATACCTATTAACATACACTAAATGTGTTTTAATTATACAGCAAATAAAGCAGAACTCGTAATGACATAAACATATGTTAAAATATGCAGGTGATCTTTTTTAAATGGCAGGTATAAGACTTTGCCCATCACCAACTTATAATTCATTGATCTTCTCATTAACCATAAACATACAGAGTGGCACCAGTGTTACTTCACTGCCCTTTTTATCTTCCTAAAGTGCTCGCCTTTGCTGCTACTACGGTAATATTATCGGTACAGATACAAAACTGATCCAATTCCAGTTGTATCATAAAACTTTACCTTTGGCAGAAAGGACTTTAGCACATCTGATATATATTTATACAACATATGATACTGAACACAATTTAACTCAACACAATTAAAATTAAGCCATTAATTCTCCATGTCTGCTCCCATTTCATTTACCTAAAAGAACAGTGCCAAAGTAATCTTCAATGCTGTGATTTGTGATTTGTGATTTAGAAATGACAACAGGCTAAAGGTTATATAAAACTAGTCAAAATGTAATATTTTGTAGTGCTACTCCAGGCAAAAGAGTATAAATATATATTCAATTATTTATATCTTTAATATATTTTACTATTCCATCTTTCAAAAAAAATCAATTAATGAATTGGATACTGTTTAAACAGGATAACAGTATCATTTTTCATACGCCATTAGCATGTTCTGATAATTATAACATTAAGAAACCACCTTTGCTATTTACAAAGCAACAACAGGTTTATTAAGTGTGGTACCATATACTGTATCTATTCTAAAGTGGTTTTTTAGTATATATTTTCTGAATGGGAGACTTCAATCTCTGGTTATAGTAAAGAAAATTAATGTATTAAATAAATAGCAAAATAATTAATTAAAGATTAATTAATTAATAATTAATTAAAGGTATGTGAGGATAAAAAAATCTGCAAAATGATGGGAGCAATGTTGCTGTCACATCCCTGCCCTTTTTTGTTTATATGACCTTGACATATGCATGTCTAAGGCTTAACATCCATACATTCTTTCATATTACAAACTATTCCTAAACTTCTCTTTTATGGTCTTTCAAATAGAAAGGAATTGGGGGGGGGAATCTAAGAGTTTTGAACTATTGACATTTCAATAGCAATACCACTTAGACTTATATACCACCCCATAATGCTTTACAACACTTTCTGGACAATTTATAATGTCAGCATATTGCCCCCAGTAATCTGGGTCCTCATTTTACCAACCTCAGAAGAATGAAAGGCTGAGTCACTGTCAGGATCAAACTCCAGGCTGTGGTCAGAGTTAGCCTGCAATACTGCATTCTAACCACTCCATCACCACAGCTCTTTAAGCTCCAGCTCCACTATTTACATCACATAACTCATAAAGTATACATCAACATTTTATTTGAATTATATTATAGTTGATTTTTTAAATTACAAATTATTTTGTAACATGAATGTTGTTCCTCATTTGAGCTTACACCATATATTTTTATAAGTTATTACAACGAAACTTACTCTGCCTCATAATTCATGTGTTCTCTATAGGAAGCTTAGTGATCAATTATCAGCATCACAACGTAGCACTTGAAGACTCCTAAATAAAACTATGGACAGTAATTTATCTTGACAATGCTACTTATTTGTTTATTGTATTATATTTATTAAATTTAACATGCCCCCCCCCATCTCACCACAAGATGTTAGCTGATCCAATTGTCTTACTCAAAAGAAGGATAATGGAAGGGAATACTATATATTGGACAATTTGTGTCAGGAATTCTTTCAAGCAGAAAGGCTGATTGATAGTTTGCATATTTTTGCTGAAAGAGATGATCATGGCTAAGGAGTAGGGCTTCAAAACTTAGATGAGTATTAGGTAACAAAGAAATAAGGGGTAAAATCCCATCATTATCCCGGAATATCCCTTTTGACATTTTAACAGGACATCATGTTGATTTAGGTTGTTGTCAAGTGCCAACATTTTTTTTCAGTTTTCCTGCATATAAATGATCCAAATATGGATAGCTTCTCTTAATGTAGCATCAGCAACATCTTTTTCTAAATTTTTATTGCAGATCTGTCAGTGTACTTTATCCACTTACTTTTGCAGCAGCCAGCATTGCAGAATGGACCAATTATTTAACATAGCTGCCACAGAAAAGCTGACTCTGATTTCATCTTGCTAATGAAGGGCAATCCTGTGCACATAACCAAGTCATTTTCTCACAAATAACTTAGAAAAATGCCAAGTTCTGCCTTCTTTTTTTTTTCATAGATTTTAGCACTAGAACGCTTCTTAAAGAAATACAAACACAATGAGCCAAAAACACCACAGCAAAACCGTATCTCTCACAGGAACCGCACATAGTGCTGAGATAGCAGTTATTTAATTACAATAGAGATCTCCAGGATTACTGCATCAGATATCAAACTGGTGCCTTGGAAAGAAGCAAATCAGCATCCTGGTCTGGCTAATACTGAGAGAAAACATTTAGATAATGGTAAATAAAGACACAATATTTAAAGAAAAGTAAGTTAAAGTGAGATTTCCTTTCTGCCAATAACCAGTATAAAGGTTAATAGCTTACTAATTTGATCAGAGTATAGGATATTAGAATCCTGGGCAGCTATGAGGAAGTAAAGGGCATAAATGATGACCATGGGTGATGAGATGATACCTCAATTTCTACACTTCTATCAGGTATTCAAACAGTTGAACTGAAGCATCTATGTTATTACATTATCACAAACATAGGGTCATTTCTGCATAATTGCAGTTTGCTGCAAAAACTACTGATCAGAAATCATTGGAATAAAACCTGTACAGTGGTACCTTGGTGCTCGACTGCTTCAAAACTCGTCGAATTTGGTACTCGATGCTGCAAAAGGAAGCAGGGGTCAGCCACAGAGTGTGGGCAGGAAGCTGACCATGCTGGGAAGGTTGCTGCAAAAGGAAGCAGGGGTCAGCCACAGAGTGTGGGCAGGAAGCTGACCATGCTGGGAAGGTTGCTGCAAAAGGAAGCAGGGGACAGCCACAGAGGGCAGACAGGAAGTCGGTCATGCTAGGAAGGTTGCTAACATAGGAAAAGAGACAGAAAGGAATTTCTTCCTGGCCAAAACAAAGGGTCAAGTGATAAGTCATATAGTTTGTTTGGTACTCATCCTTTTTGTAATTGTTGTGCCTCCCCGAACCAATTAAGGATGAGTACTGAGGTATCACTGTAGTTGAAAACTGCATTCTGGAATGTCTAGAAAGATTCTCTTTCATTCAGATCGTAGTGGTGCCATAGCTGTCTAACTGAACTCAGTTAGAACTGAAGAAGCTTCTTCGATGAGAATCAAAACGTTTTCAAAAGAAAAAAAACAAGAAAGCCCAGTTGTCTTTTGGAAAAAGCACCTTTGCATTCCAGGATGCTTTAAAAATAAATCAGAAATACTTATATAAAATATCATATACTTGAAATAAATGTGAGGTCAGTAAAATGCAAACCCTAAAGAAGAGGGATTATTATTTTATCACTGGGCGGATAAATTCAGTGTTTGATATCAGGTGTCTACCTAGTAAGTCAAAACTTTTATTTTGAGGCTGTACCGATCCATTTAATGAGTCTCCACAAATTCTACGTAGCTGTCACTATAAAAAAGAAAGTTACTTGTGGATATGTTCCCAGAAACTTTGTTATATGGTTCTTAAGTCCCAATATTGAGTATTTGGTATTGAGCTATACCAAATTATAGGAAATTGTCCATTCTACCTTAAAACATAAGAGGCATTCTCCATTTATGAAAGAGGATTGACATACTTGACTTAATAATTCTGAAAGCAATTTGAATTTATTTTTAAATATAAATTTATTTTTAAATAGAAATCCTGAATTATTTTGAATTATACAAATATTTCCTGTAATTGTAACGTATGACATTTGTACACTTGGTAGCAAAGTATTTCTATATCTATCTATCTCTGGAGAAAAGAGTATACAAAATATTGACAATTTAATACAGGGAGATAACTTTGGATTTTCAAGTCCCCCTATAGATTGATATATGTACTTTACAAAGTTTACCATGATTTCTAGTTTAGTCCTTTACAGTTTTACTTTGTAGATGTTCAGCAGTTCTAGGAAAGAAAGGAAATGCTCCCAATTATATTAGTTGCCATGATTTTCCCATATCATGAAAAAGTTCATACTCTAGAATTTGGTGAAATTGTAGAATAAAAGGTGTTCTTTTTAAAAAGTTATTTCTCAAATAAGCAAATAATGTAAAAATGATTCAAACAAAAGGGCAGGTTGTATTTTATGTTTGAAACTTCATTATGCTGTGTAAGCAAGACAAATACTAACAACCTTCCCCATGTTTTATTTATACTTTATAGAACTGCATGCTCAGTTTATTTCATATGTTATAGCACTGCCCTATTAGGGTTGATAAGTGGTTTTACTGGTAATATGGTAATGAAAGGTTATGAAAGAGGCCTGAGAAGAAAGTAGAAAAAGAGGCCTGTGAGGAAAGTAGAGAAAGATCTGAGTGGTCAAATTCCCAAGAGAAATTTCAAGCGCATCGCCCTGAACTGAGTTAAACAGCCGCCCTCTGCAGCCCAGATCCATCGGCATAGCCCAGGAGATCGAAGAAGGCGAGGAGTGAAACCAGAGGAGATCCGCTACTGCCATCTTGAATAGCGAGTAACAACCACCCTCTACAGCCTAGATCCTTCAGCAAAGACCAGGTGATTGACAAAGCGCATCGCCCTGAACTGAGTTAAACATCTCAGGTTTCTGAGGTGATCCGCTACCACCATCTTGAATAGCGAGTAACAACCACCCTCTGCAGCCCTTATCCATCGGCATAGCCCAGGAGATTGAAGAAGGCGAGGAGTGAAACCAGAGGTGATCTGCTACCGCCATCTTGAATAGCGAGTAACAACCGCCCTCTGCAACCCAGATCCTTCAGCAAAGACCAGGGGATTGACGGAAGTGAGGAGGGAGATCCGAGGAGACCTAACGTGAGTCCACTGCATCTGCGCTGCACCACTACCCTTGCACTTCATCTGTAAGGACCCCTCTGTACGGAGCCCTTCCAAGGCTATCACTGAGGCTACCACTCCAACCAATTCCCAACGAGGCTACTGCAACTGACCACATTGATTCATCTATAATACCTTAATTTCTTAATTAATTAATTAATTGATGCTGTATAATATTGATTGAGAGATTGGTAACTGATTGATTAGATAGTTGGGCATTTAATGATTGTTAATTGATAGAATAATTAGTTAGGCTTTTAACTGATTATCAATTGAACAATTTAAATACTTAGTCATTGTTTAACTTTTGATTTATTGGTTGGGCAATTAATTTGTTGCTTAGTTTAATTGACTGGATTATTGACCGTTCAATTGATTTACTGATATTTTTGATTGTATAATAACTGATTAATTAATTAATTAATTGACCAGGCACTATTAACTAAATAGTTTAGCATTCATTAATAATTAATACTCCAGTGTTAAATTGTCTGTCTAACTAGTCAGACTTTGTTTATCGATTGATTATTGATTATTGATTTTGTAATTGGGCAATTTAATCAGCTACATGGAACACTTAATTGGAAAGGCTTAGATTGCAAATACTAAACTACCATGCCTAGCAAGCACTCCACCGCCAAACCTACACTCAAAATGAATGAAATCTCTACTAAAGACCAACCTAATTCCAGCTCATGCTGCTTCATCTGTTTAGATCCCATTGAGGAAGACATGAGTTCGATAAAGTGCTCCCTATGTGGCATGTATGCTCACCACAAATGCATGAAATTAACCAAAGCCATGGCCCAATTCATACAAGAGGCCTCACTCCCAACCTCCCTTAACACCATTGTAGCATCTCTCAAAAAAAGATGATATAAAGCAGAAAAGTGAAGACCCATCATCTCAAAAACCTACCCCATCTCAACAACCTCAGCCTCAACCAAACCTCATGGAACCAGCTACACTACTACTGACATCTCAATCCTCATCAAAGATGCACTTGAAAGTGAAAAGAAGCGTCCAAACGCCATCTTATTTGGACTTGAGTACAACAATGAAATAGATGACATCACTATGGTTCGCAGCAGCATCAGCAACTTTCCAGCATCGACCATCTCTCCTGAGGAAATTATTAACATTTCCCGTGATGGCCCGGAATACAAAAACAATGATGGCCAATGATGTAAAACTATTTAACACCACAGACAATTCTACTACCCTACAAAATGACCTAGATTATGTATCTGAATGGTCAAACAATTGGCAACTCCAAATCTCTGCTAACAAATGCTCAGTCCTGCACATTGGCAATAAAAATCAGAACATCAAATACAAGCTGGATGGAAACAATCTAAAAGATGACCCACACTCTGTCAAGGAACTTGGTGTACTCATTTCAAAAGATCTAAGCCCCAGAGCCCACTGTAACAACATTGCTAAAAAGGCATCAAGAGTTGTCAACCTTATTTTATGAAGTTTTCTCTCTGGTAACGTTATACTTCTAACTAGTTTTACATCATCGTTTCTTAAGAAACGTGTAAAGTCCACGGTAGACAGTTTAAGGTAAAAGGTATGGGGGTTAGAGAAACTAACAACAGGATTACATTTAGTTTGAATCTATTGATAGCCCTAGTGTTATTGCGGTTGAAATTAAAGTAGTCATTAACAGGTAGGACGTTAAGGTAGATGATCTTGTGTACTAAGCTTAGGTCGGAACGTAGACGGCATAGTTCAAGGTTATCCAGGCCTAAAATTTCAAGTCTACTGGAATAAGGAATTTTATTGTGAGCAGAGGAGTTGAGTACTCTTCTTGTAAAATACCTCTGGACTCTCTCTAATGTATTAATGTCCGAAATACAATGTGGGTTCCAGGCAGGTGAGCAGTATTCAAAACCTTTGCCAGACCTATCCTTGAATATGTTTCTTAAGAGTTCCCTAAGGGGGCATGCATAAGCGCACTAGTGTGCCTACCGTCCCTGTCCTACTGTACCCATTTGTATGTACTCGTTTTTTGTACTCGTTTTATGTGTTTATGGCTATGTTTTGCTTCTTTATATCCATTTATTTGTGCCATTTTTTCATGTGTTCTGTTTCCTTGCACTTGTTGACAAACAAATAAATAAAAATAAATAAAATAAAATAAAAATAAAAATATTATTATAGCTTTTTCAAAATGGAATGGCGTGTTAGTTCTAACCCGTCAGCATATCTGCTGTTGTTCCTAAAATGTAGAGGGGGGGGGGAATGTGAGGCAGGAGACATTCTGTGTTTATCTCTTCAGTCAACTAAAGACTCTACATGTGGAACTATAAGAGTGTAAAAAGACTCCCTGTTACAAACTATTGTTTACACCTTGTGGAATAAAAGGAGATGTTTCCCCAAGTATGTTTTTGATTGCAATGAAAAATAATGTGGCATCAATTCCTCATGCTACATATGGAAAGTGACATATAAATATGTCTTTAATATTGTTGTTGAGATACCATTTCTGCTATACCTGAAACCAGCAGGAGATTTTAGTGATCAGAATAAGTTATATGATATACTGTATCTACCATAGCTCTCTTTAGAGGGAACAGTCAAAGTCACTATGAACGTCCAGAGTTTGCCAGCTAAGGCAGTTGTCTTAAGGTACTATTTGGTAGGACTGACTATGAAAAAACATAGTAATGAACTAGCATAGCATATTCATCTTCACTGTTCCCTCTTACATGTACTTTTTTCATGTCTAAATGCCTTTTTTTCCAGCTACATAAAAGGGCAGCTTTTCACTCCATGGAAACAGGTGGTCCTCAGTTCTACTTTTGCATACCTTAGAACTTCAATCATAATTTGTAAAAACTGAAAGCTTATTTTAATTCCATTTTGAGTTGTGAAACACATAACTGCATTACACATAATAAAATATGAAACTTCTAAAAAAAAATTCCAAGTTTATAATAAATTCTCCTTAAAATTTCCTTGTCCTCATGAGTGAAGGTCCTCTAACCACTTTGCATCTCACAGGCTCCCAAAATATGTTAGGTGTGTTTCTTGTCCAGCAGATTCTTCATTCCTGCTTTACATTTTGATTTATCTCTTGTTAGATGCAAAGGTAAATTGATCCATAATTTCCAGAACTTGCAAGTAACTATAAACCAAGCAACTGAAAGTATTAACATGCAATATCATTGCAATTTCGCTGGTAGCACATCAAAAAATAATGCAAAGTTGAAGATTAACATTTACAGCCCTGGCTGTTGAATATGTACATATGTTATCTTGAAAAATATTACCTTCTGAACAGGAGTTATACATTCCTATCATTAGTACTTTTTCCTTGGGTGTAAAGTCTACTATATGATGGAACCTAGAAATGAAATTACTAAATACATTATGATTAAAGCCCTTTGATTTTGTTTTTAATGTCTTATGATGTAAACCTCTGGAATCATTGAGTTCACTAGTATATAAAAATAAATAATTAACTAGAATCATCTCAACTATATACCTGTGCTCAAATTATCACTATTATTCTCAAAGTTACAGGGATCTGGCAGCAATTTCAGTTCCCAGAACTGATTCAGAATGAATCCCAAAAAAGGGTTTAAGAAGACAAACACCCCTTTTAACAGCTATGAACTTTTGCTCACTGTTCTATTTATAATCTCCCTATGTATTTGTACTGTTTTATTAACATTTCTATGGCTGTTCAACCAGACAACTGAACAAGGTAAGAAACTACAAACTTTACAATTAATTCTATGTTAAAACTGAACAGTCTTAAGTTGTTGATATATACAGTATTTAATTGCTCGTTTTGTTTGGCGTTGTAATGACTACTGCTTCTTTGGGGGGAAATACATATTAAAAGCAGACATTCTACCCTGGAAGCATTGTTTAGTCTCTAAACTATAAACTATATGTTCTATGAAATAAAGGCAGCAAGGAACAGATTCAATTGAAAGTTTATGTGCAAATGATTTTGTACTTTTGTATCTTTGTGAAAATTCCTTTCATTTAAATGTTTGAGAAATTATTATAACCAAATCATGTAATTAAATGTTATTGTTACATAGAATGAAATGACAAATGGAAATAAAAAGAACTCACTGCTCCCACAATTAGTATTGCTGTGATATATTCTCACTGTTGTGAGAACTGGTGGTCTAATGGATGTTAAATTTCTTAAGAAAGTAACACAATTTTTCATCAGAATTGAATTGTAGCACATTATTTATTTTAATGTTAAATTTGCAAAGGTTCTTTCACTTTAATTATTTTGTGAGTGAGCATTTCCCAATGTTGTGCTGTTGGTCACTTTGGTTTTATTTCTTCTTAAAAGTATATTTTTGTTCAAAGTTAGCTGGCAAGATTATACAAAGTTTCCCATGGTTACATTATTTTAAAATATACCCAATTTGTTTTCTTCTTGTCATAGTGGCTCCATGAATTAAAAATGTATTTTTTAAAAATACAAGGAATTATCAAGTATTCTTCTTTTGTTTTCTTTGTACTTTAACAATAAAGTACAAAGCAAATCTTGACTCAAAAGTCCAGACAATTAATAGATGACAGAATGGATACAATCTATAGTTATGAGATTTATAAGATCTCTACGCTATTGCATTATACCTTGTCCAAAATTTCTTACCGAGGTGGAATTGATGAAGACAATAAAAATAAAACTTTTCCCACAAATGCAATAATTTCTTGAAACTCAAACGTTTTCAAATTTTCTGATGCAATTTCTGGAGCAGAAAAGTAAAAACAGTCATACATTTTGGGAAAGTGTGCACATAAATTCCTAAATGGATAAAGTAAAAATTATATAATTGAAAAATTGTTGTCAGAGTTATTTATATTTGGAAAACTATGTATGAATATATATATTGTATATATCAACATAAAAGTACAAAATATAAAGATAAAGATATAGGCTGATTAGGAAATACTGCTGATTAGAATTTAGTTAGGAATAAATAATAAATTGAGCATAATTACACTAGCTTTACCTTTATTGCTGATTTATTATAATATGGTCCTTTATGCATAATCTTTGTCTTGGCCGTCATTCCATTGTGGATTTCTATATTTCTGCTAATAACTCCTTGATCTATAAGAGTGTTCTACGGTGGGGGGGGAAGAATGTAGATTAAATTTAGAACAAAAGTATTACTCCTGAATTTCATGGCTGTCACAATAATAGAATTCCAAAAGTTATCAAACTGTAATTTGTAATAGCATGATATATTTATAACATAAGATATTTATTACATATATACCTGAGAAATGAATGGTACGTTTAATTTATTTTAAACAAACTTTAAATCTATGTTCTAATTATCAGTTTTTGTAATGTTGTCCCTGTATACCAATCGATGGTAAACTGCAAGAGTCTTTTTCCAAAACTATTTATAAGAAAACTGTTTCATGCCCAAGAGAAGTGTTAATCTTTTATTCTTATAATACTCTGAAAGTATTCACTTCCTAACATGATACCTCATACTAAATAAAATTGTCTGCCTATTATTGCTCTCTCACTAGTACCTCAGCAATTTTAATCCAACTTGAAACTATTGATTTCTATGACTAAAGCCACCTACATCTGTTTTTATATGTATTACATCAGTTTTCTATGTTTTTATTAGTCTGAATTAAAAACAACTCTAAGCCTCTTCTTAGGTCCAAGATGGCCTACGGTACATAATTAATTAAAGAAAAGAAAACAATACAGCAAGATTGATGAAATCTAAATTAATAACTCATTATAATTTACATCATATACGCATCAGCACTGTATTATAAAGGAGTCTAATATAATGAAGGCCTTTTATCTTACAATAAAGCACTAATATAAGGTTCAGTATGTGAATAGTGTTGGATGACCATATCTTTAGATATGTAAAAGATAACACCACACTGTTTTCCAGAAACATGGATCTAAGCTTTCCCAAACATCAGTCTTGGCTTTTCAAAAAATACATACTCTCCCACAACCACATCCTGTTCTTCAACTGTAGCATCATTAGTACAGAATAGTTTGGTTGTTATTTATGTTCTTTCTCAACTAAGGAGTTGAGTTTCTGCTTGCCTTGTTGTCAGAATGGACCATCCATTGTTTCCTGAGTACAGAAAAATATGATGTAATTTTCTATCAGCTCCCATGTTTTGAATTGTTTTGTGTTCTAAGTTGTCTTAAGCCCTTTTAAGCATAGGGTTTCCAATCTAGCAAGAATCTATCTGATTGACTACAGCATTTGCCAAAGCTCCCTCACCTCCTGTAGCTGATCAGTAATCTGTGTAGTCATTTCATTCTGGCCAGCCAGGCTCCTATATTCTCTGCTTTTTTTTTAATGATTTTTTTTACAGTTGTTCCAGTGATTGTTTATTAATTCAATGAACTTTTCCTGACTCAGGTTTTCTTACCTTTTCTAAAGGCTCATCACTGCATTTACATCTTCCAGTGGGCATCCTTTTAATTTCTATCCAAGTTTGGAAAAGTACACTTGCATTACTTCAGTGCTAGAAATAGAATGAAAACTGTTTATAATGAAAATATATACAATTGAATATTTATTACATCTCTACTTGCATGAATCCATATTCATAGATTTAAAAAATGCAAAAAGTCTAAACCAACAGAATGAGGGAAACAATTTGCTTTCTCACTTCTATACTTTTTTTTAATCAGGAGCAAAATGCCATGAAGCAAAGGGAATATTTACAATAAAATCAGGAGCATTGTTCACCCCTGCTTTGCGAAATAAATCATCAGTAGACTTCAAAGTTCTTGCCTTTGATGTTCAGCAAATGGTAAAGATAAACTGATTTTTACTGGATTATTTATGTATTTCCACATTCCCTTTTTTGTTTAAATAAGTCATGTCCTATCAATATATGTGAATGAGTGTGCGAGAGAGAAGAATATAAAAGCAATATAACTTATATACCGCTTCACAGTGCTTTACAGCCCTCTCTAAGAGGTTTACAGAGTCAGCATATTGCCGCCAACAATCTAGGTTGTCATTTTACTGACCTCGGAAGGATGGAAGGCTGAGTCAACCTTGAGCCAATGACAATCGAACTGCTGACAGTCAGCAGAATTAGTCTGCAATACTGTATTCTAACCACTGTGCCACCACGCAGTGGTTATATATGTGTATGCATAAGTATGTCCATAAGAGACATGGACCCAAACATGACATCTTTTAAAAAGGTTTTAAATATCTAGATGTTCCCATAGGTATTGAATTGGATTGACATATAAGCCCACTTTAAATGTAAATATATAATGTTGATGACAAGGTATGTATTTTATTTTTATATTACTGCTTTTATATTTTGATTTTTAAACCCTTTTAGCTGTTCAAAGTCTCTCTACAAGAGAATGGCAATATACTGCATGTTAAATAGTTACATAGAACTACAGTATAGACAGAGAAGTTTAGAAAGAAAGCAAATTCAAAAATGCTATATAGTATACAATATTACAATGCTAAGAACAAATAAAACAGAAAAGAGCCATGTCTGTCTAGAGAAGGAAACCATGCGAAACCATGTGAAACCAAAGAACATTCCTATAAGAGATTTGCCACCCACCCTAATTCAAGGCCTGAAGGGAAAGCCAGGTTTTCAAACATTTTTTTAAACAAAGTCACGATGGGGGACATAAGGCCCACTTTCTATGGCCCATTAGGTGACATTGGTTGTGGAACTCAGAACATGAGCACTTGTCCAAGTTAAACATGTCATAAGTTTAGAGTCCTTTGCATTGCCACAAGAGATCCAAATCCAGTCCTGTTGAATTCCGTTGACGCATATCTACTGCCAGTTTAGTGTTGACCATTCACTAGATTCTTACACATAGGCTTGAATAAACCTTCTATGTTGAAACATTACAAATGGTCTTGATTCTTAGCCCCTGACAGTCAAATTGATGTAAATCAATTTGTGTATGCATATGTATGTGTGTATCCTTTTCCTTCATGGTCATTCTTTTTGAGCAGAAAGATGTAACTGCTGAATTAACCAAAGTTTGTCTGTCTGTCTGTCTGTCTGTCTGTCTGTCTGTCTGTCTGTCTGTCTGTCTGTCAGATCAGCTTTCTTTTCTTTTCTCTCCCTATATCTCTACATCAAAAAAGCCATGATATTATTTAAAAAATATTAATTTGTAAAAGAAAAAAACTGAATATTTCTTGCCTTTATAGGAAGAGGGGTTCAGTTTTTTTTTCCCAGATGATGATGATGTTGTTGTTAGTTGCAAAGTTGGGTCCGACCCATCGCGACCCCATGGACAACGTTCCTCCAGGCCTTCCTGTCCTCTACCATCCCCCAGAGTCCATTTAAGCTCACACCGACTGCTTCAGTGACTCCATCCAGCCACCTCATTCTCTGTCGTCCCCTTCTTCTTTTGCCCTCAGTCTTTCCCAGCATTAGGCTTTTCTCCAGTGAGTCCTTCCTTCTCATTAGGTGGTTCAGATTGCTGCATCCGGGTTTCCCCCCAGTCCGCAGATGATGCAGACGCTGCTGAGCCCTGATTGGCTAAAGCATTTCAGGCGCGACTATATAAAGAGCTGTCAAAGGTGCTGACTCTCGCCACTCTTGTTAGCCGAGTGAGCCGCGCTATCTGACAGAATGGCACTTTACTGTTAGCAATGTTTATGAGCTGAATAAACCTGTTAGCCTTTACCTACGGTGTCTTGCCTCAGTCTGTGAGCCCACTCAGGACTCAACATAAATGATATCACTTTTTATATTTTCTATATTAGAAAATATATTCTACATATTTTTTATATTGTTCATCTTTGTATATCTAGGTAGATGATATGTTACATGCAAGTGAACTTCAAAATGAATATAAGGGAAGTAAAGTTACGCAGTTTAGGTAAGTTAATTTTTAATCAAAATTAATATTAGGATGGACATTATGTACACACACTTGAAATATTACTGAAATCATAAGATCTGTCACACTAGAATTATAACATGTTTATTCCTCTTCATCTGCTTCTAAGGCTACAGTTTTAAAATTCCTACATGGTTGTCTTATCCTCAGTATAGATCCTGTTCTATGCTCTATAGGAAAATTGGAGTAAAATTTCCTTATGTAAGGTCTTAATGAAAGAGTAGTAGTAAAATTAAATGAAAATGAAGGAAAGAAATCAAAAGTGCGGAGAAAGTTCCTTTGCTTTCCATTTATCAGCCCACAGTAATCCACTCCTGGATGAAGCATACTTATAAATTATGGGCTATAATACAAGTGATCCTCAACCTACAATTGAGACTGGAACTTCCATCACTAAGTGATGCGGTCATTAAGACACACTTGATTTTATGATCTCTTTTGCCATGATTGTTAACTCATTAAATGAATTATGCCATCATTAAATGAATGCAGTTTCTGCCTTTGAATTTGCTTGTCAGAAGCTCCTGGAAAGATCATAAATGATGATCACAAGACCACGGAGCTCTGCAACTATCATAAATACATGCCAATTGCAAGCACCCAAATTTTGATCACATGAATTTTGTGCAATGACCATAAATGGGAGGACTGCTCATAAGTCAATGTTCAGCATGGTGTAACTTCAAACAGTCATTAAATGAATGATCATAATTTGAGAACTACCCATAGAACCATACTGGTCTGGTACAATTTGGTAAAAATATATGTTATTACTTTCCACTCTAGAGGCGAAAGAAAGAGTGATTGATCCCAACCTAATCAGCTTCGTCCGCCATAACAGAGAACTGGTTATCCCAGTTCATAACCACTCCTTTTACCTATCACAAAACTATGGAGGAGGAATTGGTCCAGGAATCATTTTCTTTAGTCCATATCCTAATCAGATCTGTTAAGAAATAAGATGCTTTTCCTCATCATTAATTTTAACAATTGTTAAATACTTTTTGCTAATGTTATTAAAATATAGAATCACCATTCTCAAGTTCAGTAGTTTTAACTGTCAAGTTATATTACATATACTATAAGTTAAATAAGAGGGGAAATGTTTGGCTTTAATAAAAATGAAAGTATGTATTTGCTAATGTTTCACCAACCAAGATCATCATTCCCAAGTTCCACAGCATTAGCTATCACATTGTATTAATAAAAAGTTAAATAAGAGGGAAAATCTTTTACTTGAATAACAATGAAGATATACTGTATACAGACAAACATCTCCACAGCAATATCCATTTTAATATTCTAAAACTCTCATTCATAGTCTAGTCCAGAATTCTGGCATTTCTGATGGAATCTTGTCCAAATCATAACCGCTCTCAAGTCTCTTTAGCGTTTAAAGTTAGACAATCTCAGCCTGCTTTTATATTCCTCATTTCAATTTACAGATGGATTATTGTGATAATGCTCTAAATCCATGTAATTTATCATAGACCAAAAACATGATTTTAAATATGTACAATGCAAAGTACTAAAATCAAGTTAATTTTAATACAGAAAATAACACTCAGTTGCCATGCTCATTAGTACTTAGGCTGCTATATGCAAAAAAGCCACCTATTGACAGGTTTGAATAACATCTAATATTATACTGAAAACAACAAAACAACAAACAAGCAACAATTTTGCTCTTTTCCAAATGTAAATCATAGGCGTAAAGTGTTTTGAGTATATTTATATTAACAGATTAATATAAGGGACAATTAATATGGGATATAATTAAGCTCTGTCATAGTCTGCTGGTTAATGTGGCTTGTTTGGCTTTGGTTTAGCCTGCTGTGTGCACCTTGCCTTTGCATTCTTAAAGTCATAATGTGCAAACCCCTCTATTTGTAATTTAGTCAGTAAACCATGGGTTAACAAAGTGTGGTTTAACTGTGAAATGTGAACCCATAGAATGTCTGTTCAATATTTATACTCAAGCAGTTCTTGTTGAATTGATTGCAAAACAAACCCACCCAACTTATAGAACTTTGATTTCATTGCTTTTTTTCTGCAGAACAACATATATCCTTTTAATCCAAAGAACATTTCCTTGCAATTTTTCTATAAAAGACATGCATTGTATTACAATGTTCTTTGTTGCAATCTGATTTCATATTTGAAATTCTGATGTCAGAAAGATAGCATAGAAATAATTGCCCAAAGCATTACAGTATATGAATCATTTAAGAAATTAAAGGAAAAGTCTTTGAATATACTGTAGCCTTCCCTTTGACCTTAAAAGAATTAATCATCTCTTAGTCATTGCTGCCTCAGTGACAAAATGCTGATCTAGGTCTTTAAAAAGATTAAAGGTCACTTGCTCTGTAACTAAAACTAATGTTTCTTTACATCAACAGAAAAAATTATATAGTCACCACTATCCTCAGTCCTAATCTTGCTAGAGAAATTGATACAGAGAATAACTGACAATAAGAAAATCAAACTAAATTTCCCGTTGAGTAAAAACAAAAATCACTGTGGAAAATCTCTAAAGGAGAATATTTGTAGCTCAAGGTTGAAAAGGGGGTGGGTCCAGAGATGATGTTAGCTAGTTTAGATAATCTGGAAAATGCTAGATAATTTAGATAGTCTGCAAGAAAAAAAACCAAGCTCAGAGGGTACCAAAGACCCCTCATTTGTGGAAAATGCCAATGTTCCAGTTAAAGGATAGAAGAAAGAAAAAAATTATGTCACATCAATAATAATATATAGGGAGAGAAACTAAGATAAAATTTACTATATTTTTTGGATTCTCGGAGACTAAGTAGATTTATCTCAGGGTAATTAACTCTTTTGGCAACATCAATAAATCATATTTTAAATAGCATCCTTTGACCTTTTTATTTCTTGGATGAATTGGATAATATTTTTAAAGATTAATAAGATACAATAAAATGAAGTACAAAACAATTTATTTCACTTAAAACGATGTCACATAGTCAAGATAAAGCTATAATCCAGGAGAGTCCAACCATGTGAGGTCACAAATAGCATGTTAACATAACAGTCTTCAAGAATATCATATATAATTTACCTGGTGCTCTCATGAATTTCTGTGGAGTGGCAGCATGATTAAAAAGAGTTATTTTATAGTTCTATGGTACAACTCCTTCAGAAAATGTATTTCCAATGAAAATAAAGATGAGGTATTGAGCAGTTAATTACTCTTACGTTAAAACCCCACATGTCCTTAGGAAAATTGATTTTGCTAATGTCAATTTATCAATGGACATACATTTTAAAATTTAATTTTTTTAAAATTAAAGTTCAAGTTTAAATTGTAAAGTGTAATTTAAATTATTTTAAAGTTAAATTTAAAAAGTATATCATGTTCATTATTTTCAACCACTACACTACAATTATTTGTAATTTGTACTTCTTTATTCCTTACTGAGCATCTACAGAATGTATACAGGAAACAGGACAAGTAATAACTGATCATCATTCTGGATTCTGTGGATTTATCTGTATCTAAATTTTAAATTTATTTTTTACTTATAATCATAATTTCCTCATTGGTCTTAGACTGGTTAAGCAGATTGTTAAACTTACAATATTTTCAATATTAATCAGTCCATTTATTAATATCATTGTCTGATTGCAAACATGATTTGCTACCTATATAAGACAGATGTCTGATTCCATGTCTTTTTTTAATTAATATGTTTAAGAAAATAGGAAGCTGTTATATTGATATGAATCATTGCCCTATTTATCTCCCTGTGATCTCCCAATTGAGAGTAGCTCGCCCCACTCATTCCAACCATGGGTCCCGCCTGGTGAGGAATTCCAGCAGGCGGGTTCTAGAAGAATAGCCTTTTCTGTTGTGACCCCATCCCTGTGTAATACTCTACCACTGGAGGTGAGAACTACTCCCACCGTTTTGGCCTTCTAGAACAGTATTAAAACATGGCTTCGCCAATTGGAAGGGCCCTATATACAAACTGGCTCTCCAAGTTAATCAAAATGGGTGGAAAGCAAGCATATTTTAAACAAAAGAATATTTTAAGATTTCACATAAAAAATACTTTCCCCCCCCCCTTTTTTTTTTTTGGCCTTTTTTGCCTTTAAATATCCATATCTGTTACAAACCATTTCAGAGTTTTACAGTTAGATGTGTATGGTGTTATAAAAAAAGGAGGAAAATTCAAGCCATTAAGAATCATGCTAGTTTAGTGCCAAGATTCTCGTTATTCATCTGTTGTTCAATACAAATTAATTTATGTTTGTATACTAACTTTTGTTGTTGTTTACCTCTGGCCAGAGATGGTAGTGTAATTGTACTCTTCAACCTTTTCTTTGTACGGTGGGTGTCTGAAGTAAAGATAAAGAATGCGTTGGTCTATGGCATCAAAGAGAATAAAAGTGAACTCTTACAGACATTTAACATTGATGTGAACAGCATAGAAATAACAGGTAATCCACATTTTTTAAAATACAGGAAAGTGTTATTTAATTGGTTATTTTCTGCTAATTCTTGCTTTGATACTGGCATCTTCACCACTGTATTTATGTTCATATCAACAACACTTTCTATTGTTTTCAGAATTAACCATTCTAAAATATTTATGATCACCATATGTATACAACTGCATCAGCGGTGGGTTGCTCCCGGTTTGGCCCGGTTCTAAGAACTGGTAGCGCCGGCGATGGGAGGCTCCGCCCACCTGCCCAGGACACTTCTGTGCATGCGCAGAAGCATTGCGCGCGCTTGCCCGCGCACGCAAACCAGTAGTAAAGGGTTTTAGAACCCACTACTGAACTGCATGTATATATATGAGCACATACACATACATACAAATGTTACCAAAATAATACCAAGAAGCATATGGAGTGAAAAATGAAAATTATGCCAAGTTTTAAAATTCACGATTGGCTAGAAGGTGAAACATTTTTTTCCAGCAAGAATGAAATATTAATAATATTAATTATTAATTAATAATTAATTATTATTAATTAATAATATGACTACATGACTACATGACTATGTGAATCTGGGAGTGGGGGAGAGACTTCTTATTCAATAAAATGGCTTTAAAGGGGTTTACAAAGTATTTTTTTCATATTTTAAAAATAGTGCTGAGCCTTAAAATTTTGATCCAAATGTTATTTGAGATTCAGGATCTGCTGTTCGGCTTTTAGCAATGAACCTGGTAATTATGAAACACTGAGGTAATTTATTTAGTACATAACATATATACACAAAATTTTCTCTATTTTGTAATCAGTGATGTTATCTAGTTTGGGTAATGAAATGTCTGCAAGAAAACAAGCAAGCTCAGAGAGTATCAAGGACTCCTCATTTCAACCCTGAGCTACAAATATTCTCCCTTATTTTGTAATTGCTATAATCCATGCACTTTCAAAAAATCTATTTTATAATTTACATTGTGTAGGAATATTTAAAGTAGCATACTTTATATTCAAAACTTGAACTCCAAACTGAAATTACTTGGAAAAAAATCCATCACTTGGCATAAATTTCCTCCTTACTTGTCTTTGGTCCCTATATATGAATTGCTCTCTTAACAGTTTATCTCACATGGCTGAAGTTGTTTTAGTTGATGATACAGAAACATTTCCATTTCTTTTTATCAACTTAACTTAGAAGACCAAATTCTAAACAGTGCTGTGTATGATTCAACTGTAGGTTAGGAATTTAACAATATAAAGATGTAATAACATATAATCTATTGAAGGAATATAAAGTCAGGAAGCTGAACAAAAGTACAATCACTTCTCACTACCAAACCAAAAAACATTTTTATATTGACCTTTGAACAGATTGAAACATTTTATTTAGAAATAATTGTGCAGGGGGAGGCTGTTCATTTGCTTTATTTTCTGTTTCACTAATTTTGGAATATTTCTGTTACTAAAACAAGCCTTTAGTAACACCTACTTAATAAGAACAAGATTTATTTGCATAAGAAATAAGAAAAAAGGCTAGCAAAATTCATTCGCTTTTTGCATTATTGTGTAAAGTGACAATAATAAATACAAATTAATTTAGAAACATAAAGCAGAATTTTTATGGGTTTTTTTTAAAGTCTGTTTGGTTCATTTTGCAGATTTGGGAATATCTACTACAAGCAGTCCTTTGACAACATCTGGTTAGTCAATACAAAATGCATATTATTGTTTTATTAATTAATGAAAACCCCTTGAGAAAATTATACTTTTTTTTCTTTATTTTGTTTGATTTATTTTGCAGATTTGGAAATATTTAGTACAAGCAGTCCTTCAACAACTTCTGGTTAGTAAATATAGAATTTATCACTGCACAGGAGAACTATTCATTTTATTAATCAATAATAACAGCTTTTAAAAAATTAACTTTTTGTTTTGTTGTTTGATTCACTTTCCAGGATTGGGAATAACTAGTACAACTATTTCAACAACACCTGGTTAGTAAATATAGATTTTATTAAGTACACAAAAACTTAGGTATGGTATATGGAATCCCCCAACTTTTGAAAATAAAATTGCTTTGTGATCATATTAATTTTAGTTTTGTAATTGAAACTTTCACTTTCCAGGACTAAGCACAATAAATACAAGTTCCGATTTCATTTACGTTAACATATAGATTGTGACATGATAAAAAAATAAAACACATTAAAAATTCTGGGTAAACAAATTGTATTTTATTTAATTTTCCAACTCAAACATTCATAGTTCATTTTTTTAAAGTATACTAATATTCTTCTATCTATTTTTTATAACAAAAATAATCTGTGTTTCTTCTAGAATATATCTATTTGTGCGTGTAATTACAAACAATTTATTTTAATTATTTTTATATCACAATCAAATACTGGATTAAAGAACATTACTCTTTTTCTGTAATAGTGAATTGATTTCCATCTATTTTAGTAATTGGAACATATAACAATTGGTAAATATTTAGATAAATAAGCCTCATTTTTAAACTTACATTTCAACATGAGTTTGTTAAATCACTCTCTCTCTCTCTCTCTCTCTCTCTCTCTCTCTCACACCTCCCTCCCTGTGTGTGTGTGTGTGTGTGTGTGCGTGTGTGTGTGTGTGTGTGTGCGTGTATGTGTCTTTGTGTATGTGTATCACTCTAACTTGGAAAGAAAATCAGTGACCAAAGAAAACATTTCCAATGGATTCATTTCCTTCTCCAGTAGATGGCATTGTTGTTTAGTTTTCAGAAGAACAAATAAAAAATAAAGAAAAGAAAATAAAGAAATAAAGAAATAACTCTGTTGTTTACATCAGCAAAAAATTGTTCTGGAATTTGATAATTTTTGCCATTGGAAATAATCAAGGCTGAACTTTTTCACTTAACTTAATAGCAGTATTAAGTTTCCAGAATAATGAGAAAACATCCCGTTAAAGAAAGGCATAGCTCAGCTATTTTATCTATTTCTAAAAATTCTAAACATTTATTGTGATCATAGTAATGCCTCCACTATTATTTAACATTATTATTCTTTGTGTCAGTTTACTGAGTGCATTTATAATTTATCTTCAATACAAAAATCTCAGTAAAAAGCCACTAGAAAGCAAGCCCGTTTTTATTGTCAGGTGCTAGATAACAACAGAGAGAGAATCCAATCTAAAGCCACTTCAAAAGTTTTATTTCAAATGAGTAGCTGTCTTACTTTATACTACATCAATCTTCATTGCATATTCACATCACAGAGTACAGTATATGTCAGTGTGAAACAGAACTTCCTTAGACAAATGAATTATGGAATTTTTTGTTACATTTTAAGAAGTCCCTTGAATTGACTATTTCTGAAAATATGTCTTTCAAATGTAAGATAATTGGATAGCTTCTTGATTATATTCTATGGATGGAATGTTTTCTATTCTGGAATAGAAAAATTAACCATGCATTCTATGTTATTTTCTTTTTGAAACATATGTTAGGTAAATGTTTGCCTGCAGATGATCTTTGTGCTGATGATGAAAGCTGCATCAGAAAGGAATTATTTTGTGATGGAATACCACACTGCCCAGATGGCTCGGATGAAAACAAATGTGGTAAGAATTTAAACTTCTGTAATTAGCCTTTGAGGAATGTTTAATATGACTGTTTAAAATGTAAAAATAAATTAAGTC
Organism: Thermophis baileyi; assembly: GCA_003457575.1. Taxonomy (NCBI): domain Eukaryota; kingdom Metazoa; phylum Chordata; class Lepidosauria; order Squamata; family Dipsadidae; genus Thermophis; species Thermophis baileyi. The sequence continues at coordinate 3,442,825 of QLTV01003323.1, read as the reverse complement.
AATCGGGGTACCCATTCGTTTTGTTTTACTTTTCAGATATATATTCTTCAAACTTTTATTAATTTTTTTCTCTTCTAAGGATATTAATAGTTAATTTATTGTGGTTGTCAATACTGTATGACAGTGGTTAGGGTGCCAGTCTATAAACCAGAAGAACATGAGTTCCAGTCCTCCCTTAACCATAAAGCCAATTGGCAATGTTGGACAGTCAACCTCTCTTATCCCTAGGAAGCAGCCAATGGCAATCCACTTCTGAAATATTGTCAAGAAAACTGGATAGACTGGTCCAGGTAGTCACCAGGAGACTGACATTCATTTCAGGACTGACTCTCATTCATTCATATTCCTTCTCTCTCTCTCTCTCTCTCTCTCTCTCTCTCTCACACACACACACACACACACACACACACACACACACACACGTGTGTGTGTGTGTGTGTGTGTGAGAGAGAGAGAGAGAGAGAGAGAAAATAATCTGTGTTTCTTCTAGAATATATCTATTTCTGTGTGTAATTACAAACAATTTATTTTAATTATTTTATATCACATTCAAATACTGGATTCAAGAACATTACTCTTTTTCTGTAATAGTGAATTGATTTCCATCTATTTTAGTAATTGGAACATATAACAATTGGTAAATATTTAGATAAATATGCCTCATTTTTAAACTTACATTTCAACATGAGTTTGTTGAATGAATCTCTCTCTCTCTCTCTCTCTCTCTCTCTCTCTCACACACACACACACACACACACACACACACACCATAAAAATAATTATAGTCTACAAAGGAGTCTTATATTATTATGTACATATTTCACTTTTATGCTAAACAACATGTATATTTGATTTTGCCTTCACTTATGCTTATGGTAATACTTACAATTATGCACTGGATCTGGCTAAATCCTTAATGAAATTGAGAGGCTTCAAGCTGATTCTATGGTTTCCCCATGTGAAGGGAAATCCTTATAAAAAGCAATCTGAATTGAACCTTCAGAAGACTTTGTGCATAATTTGAAGCCACTGTCAATATATTCCCTTCTACGTAATCCCATGTGATAAAAAGGAGACAGGTACTTCCAATCTGGATCATGCATGGTCTTCCTTTCTTATTAATGGAAATGATATGTTTTTTTATTACTTTTCCTTTATTTACCTCCCTTATCCTTGAAAAATTCCATTTTCCCATCTGGCCAAAAAAAAAAAAAAAGACCGAAAGGTTGCACTCACTCTCTGACAATATAAGCAGTTTTTGATCTGAAAAGTTTCCTGAGAAAGACATATAAAGAGAATGTAGCTATACGAGTGCATGCACATGCAATGCATTTGTCACTTTCATCGTATTCATATTTTACTCTATGTTCATCAAATATTTAGCTTTGTCTACACAACATAGCGTTTTAAAATTTTTAATATCATTTTCTTATCATTAAGGTTATCTCAAAGTTCAGGTTTCAATATATTAGTATAACAAAAGAATTATAGATATTTGAAAATGGTCTTCTGGTTGTCTATAAAATATTTATTTAACCACCTTATTGGTGACATTTAAAGCCATTCAAACAAAAAGTAGAGGGGACCATGTTCTTTCTTCACTGGTCATTAAGCAGAACAAGGAAACCGCAATGAATATATATGCAAATTGTAGAAACATTTTAGAGAGATACAAAGGTCCTTCTTTTCAGTCTTCTAGTCATGAAATTCATTAACTTATCCGCTAATGAGACTCACTGAAAAATCCAGCTAACTGAGAAATTAAGTTTATCTGATTATTGTCTGTTTAACATGTACAAACTATGAGTTGCAGGCTTCATTTTTTTCTAGTTAAATTAACTCAAAAATTTCTACCAAGAACAACTTATTACTTACTTAGAGAAGATTACTAAATATACAGTTAACATTAATGTCCTTATATTGAGGTTCCAATAATAATTGTACGTAGTCAAGATGTTAAGTTACATTTTCTCCTACCACTTAGTGTCCATAAAGTGCAGGATGATAGATTTCTGGCAGGAAAGCAATTTAATGTTTTGATTATTATTCATAATATTCAGAGCTATAAATAGAAAAATTGAAAGGCCTAAAAGAACTCTATATGGAGAATTCACAAAGAGCAGAAAGAAGATATTTGCAAAATCATGGTGCATTATATTTTGCAGCTTTTTGGTGTTACTTTTTTTCCCCATTCCCCAAATGACAAAATCACTTCTATAGCACATGAAATCGTGTAGAGAATGGATGTGTGTATATTAGTAATGTACACTGCACTAATATTTTGCCCACAAAATATATCAGTAGAGTTCAATACTAACTTGGGTTCTAACTTACCTCACTGCCAGTTTGCTTCCTCCCGCGCCGCATGGCTGCGTCTCGTGGGCACGCGCGCACACGCTTTGCACGCGCGCGCATGCGCAGTGCCGAAAAATCCAAAAAAATTCCAAAAAAAAAGCCAAAAACAAGATGGCGACCGGAAACTCAGTTTCTGTGCATGCACTGAAGAAAAAAAAATTCCCCCCCAAAAAAAATCCCCAAAAAATTTCAAAAAAAAGATGGCGGTGCCCACGGACTGGCACTGACAGGACCGGTTCCGTGATGTCACCGTGACGTCACCAGTGAGTCGCTACCGATTCAGGCGAACCGGTGCAAACCGGGAGGAACCCACCTCTGGTTCAGTATATGATAGGGATATAAAGCCAGGAGCCAGTTTGGTTTAGTGGTTAAGGCATCAGGCTAGAAAGCAGGAGAGCATGATTTCAAGTCCTACCTTAGTCATAAAAGCTAGCTTGGTGATTTGGGCCAGGCACTCTCTCTCAGCTCAGCCCACCCCACAGAATTATTGTTGTGGGGAAAATAGGAGGGAGAAGATGTGTTATATATGTTTGCTGCCTTGAGTTATTTGTAATAATAATAATGGTGGGATACAAATGAATTAATTAGTTAAAGGACACAGCACAGGAAAGTTATAATTTTAATAGTTTCAATAAATCAGTGCACATCTCAGCTAAAATATAGGTAATGAATAACCCAAGAAGCCGTCCTTTCATAAAATTAAGCAACTCTTCAATATCTTAATTCAGCTTTCAAAATACTGAAAGTACTACTGATGTACTGAAATATGAATAATAGCACTTTCTGAAAATCCAGAGTTATGTAGAACATAATTTTATTAAGTAGGTTATTTTATTTATTTATTTTTAAGTATAGAGTGTGTATTTTTTTTTAAAAAAGATATTGGCTCAGAATGATTCAACTCTTTGAACAATCTTTGTAGTTTCGAGTATTATTTTGAAGTATTATTTTGGAATGGTATTTTTTGTTGTTGATGATGACGATTGTTTAATATTTTTTGTTATTTTTAAATAGTTTTTCTAAGCTTAGGATTTCATGTGAGCCATGCAGAATCTGTCTCTAGATAATACAAATAAATTAAAGCTCCTAAATTCTGTTTTCTAATCAGTGACATTATTTTTTGAGTGGACATTTTTTACCATTATCAATGGTTACTCAATCAAAAACAAAATACTTTGAAATACAATCAGATTGTTTTATTTTCATCATATGCTAAAATCATTTTTTTATCATCCTGCATTTACAGCTACACCCTGTGATGGAAAATTCATTCTAGATGGCTTGTCCGGATCTTTCCATTCTATTCATTATCCAGAACCCTATAGCTCAAATCTTGTTTGTCGATGGATAATAAAGTAAGGCGCTTCATAACATTCTAGACAGTGGTGAAATCCAATTTTTTTTACTACCGGTTCTGTGGGCGTGGCTTGGTGGGCGTGGTGTGGCTTGGTGGGCATGGCTTGGTGGGCGTGGCAGGGGAAGGATACTGCAAAATCTCCATTCCCACCCCACTCCAAGGGAAGGATACTGCATATTCCCCATTCCCTTCCCACTCCTGGGGCCAGCCAGAGGTGGTATTTGCCGGTTCTCCGAACTACTAAAAATTTCTGCTACCGGTTCTCCGAACTACTCAAAATTTCCACAACTGGTTCTCCAGAACCTGTCAGAACCTGCTGGATTTCACCCCTGATTCTAGATCTTAATTGGACACTTTCTGCAATCAAAATGACCTTTTCCCCTTATATTAACTGTTTAATTTATGCAATCTAGCCAACCAGTTGTTATCACGATGCTCCTTATAAATCTATGTTTTCCTAATATTGCAATGCCTATCTAATTTTAAGACATAACAAACCATTCTCTAGTATAATTTTAAACTCCTATCCTGGTAGCTGTTGCCTGAAAGTCCTTCCAGCTAGCTCATGTGAGCCATTTCCTTATTTATTTAATTATTTCATTTTTAAGCTACTTCCAAGTGATTATAGGCAAAAATATAACAAAAAAAATAGAAAAAGAGTAACATCAGAGATAATATCTACTACTATATACACAACATGTGACCAAAGAACAAAATACTAACATCAGTGTGGGGTCCCAATCAATGTGCCATAGGGTTTGACAACAAGATTGAAGCTGTGTAGTTTTTTAACTACTCTACCTTGTCCATATTAATTGATTGCCTAAAGATTTTAACAGAATATCTTTTAATGGCCTTGAGACTCCAATTCGCAATTTTTTGTCTAGAACCAAATATTAAAATGTGTAAGAAAAAAACTATTTCCAATTCATCTGGTAAGAAACTGTCCACGTGCTTGTGTGGATATTAATGAAATATTAATTGAATATTTTGTATCATTTTTTGGTATTTTACAGTCCTCCCATGGTGATATAAACAAATATGTCAAATTGCACATAATATTATCATCATCTGCTTCTGGAGGAATTAATAACACCCCCCCCCCCCCAGCATTTCAGCTGAACCTGAGAAGATTGTTTTATCCTTGCTATTTATACTAGTGTTGCTTTTATGATGATATTACTGTTTCTTCATTAAATTTTATATTTCTTTCTGAACCATGTAATATTCTTTTAATATACGGATAAAAATTGACTTATTGTTGTCAAATGACATCTTATGAAACTTAACAAATGTGCTTTACTAAGTTGCATTTCCCAAAGTTTTCTTGTGTTTCTTTTTGTCAAATATAATTTTAAGATTCTTTTCCCATCTGCATAAGTACTATGAAGGAATGAACAGAAAGAATTATAGATCACATAGCTCAATGCTCAGTTTCTGTTTCCAAACTGACTCTGACAAGCATGTTGAAATTATTGTGGTCAAACGTATATTTTTCATGTCTTTTGGGAACTGTAACTTTTACTTAAATTAAAACAGTTTGCGGTTTCACATTTTCATGCTTGCCTCCCGAGTATTTAAAATCATTGTGCTTATATAACAGAAATTATAACATAGCAGTGTAAATAAGCTCTGTTTGTAATATAATGCAACTGCCATGTTTAATAATTATTATAGTTTGTGATCAATCCTATGGTCCCTGGGGTAAAGTCCTAAAATTATAGAATATTTCTATTTCTTTGTCCAAATTCTCTTAGACAGAGACTTACAGCCTAAATAAAGAAAATACGAAATATGTTTTGCCTTCTATATCAGATAACCATAGATAGTTCTTTTGAAAATTAGAAATCTATGACCTTAGAAAATTAGCAAAAAAAATGTTATATAGAGATCCCTTTACCACGCCCTAAGGCTACCCCCACTGTTTGGATTTGGAACCATTATTATATTCGGATAAAAGCTTCTATCCCTCCGAAGTAATTGCTGCACTGAATATAATAATCCTTAGCAAACCTACAAAATTACTGCTTAATTGGGGGGAAAGAGACTGTCCCCTTGGAGTATATTTCTAGATGTGACATACTATTCTGGTTGGAAAGCCAGAAGCAGTAGTCATATACAACCAAGTTTAGAGAATGATAATCAATTCACCACCCAAAATAAGCCACACAAAAGTCTGGTCCAAGTATCATAAACAGCAGTATCAAGCAAGAAACTTGGCAAGTATACAAAATTAAAATATTTATGATTATATCTGGAACCTATTCATCTAGTCCAATGGTGGGTTCTAAATGCTTTTGTTACTGGCTCACGCGTGCACTTGCGCGTGACGCTTCTGCGCATGCGCAAAAGTGTCCCGGGTGGGTGGGCGGAGCCTCCCACCACCGCCGCTACCGGTTCGGAGAACTGAGCCGAACCGGGAGCAACCCACCGCTGATCTAGTCCTGAAACCACATATATCTGCATCATTCAACTTCCTGGGCTCCTAATGATGGCACACTTATTCTCAAATTTAAACCTTGCAATCCTAGCACAGACATTTGATGTAAACAGAATAGGCTCTGAATCAAATTGTACACCAATGCCTACTTTCACCAACCATTGCTGTGGAATTTTTCCTTTGAATCTAAAGGAAGCAATTTGAAACTGTTTGGTGACGGTGTGGTAATTGATAGCAATAGCAATAGCACGTAGACTTAGCATTTTTTTTTCTGTATCTTTTATTTGAGTTGATTGTAATTTATCTGTTTGATGAATTGTTGTCAGTTACCCAGAATCATTGAAATTCTGGCAGCACACACATTTAATATGATGATGATTGATGATGATGATGATGATGATGATGATGATGATGATGATGATGATGATGATTGATGATGATGATGTGTTGCATATTGCTCTTCCTCCATTCATTCTAAAAATGTTCCAGGAAGAATCAAAGGACTTGGCTGAATAGATAGACAAGGACAGGGAAAGGATTCTTCCTTCTTAGTTGACATGCTTCCCAACCTGTTCTATTCAGCAGAGCACCCTGACTTTCAGAAGCATTTTCAGATAAGGTTGAGAATGTGTGGTGAGATTTTTTTTTCAGGAAAGTTATTTTTCCCTACTTTCTGTTGCAGGTACATAACTAAAAACAACCAGTAGTAACAAAAGTTTCACTTCACATTATCACAAGTCTGCAATACAGCTATGATTTCCTAATCATTAATATGGCATCTTTCATGATGTTTTTCTTTTAGTATGGAGAAGCACCTATCTATCAAAATTAACTTCACTGCTTTTGAGACACAAGAATTTATGGATATTCTAAGTATTTATGAAGGTATAGGTCCAACAAAGATATTAAGCGGTAAGATGCCTTTTTAATTAAATGTTAAAAATAAATGAACCCTATGATTTGAATAGAAATAGGTATTCTAAGGACTTTGAAGAAGCGGGATAGAAAGAGTATTTGGTGTTGAACAGGTCTGAGAATATCATGAATAAGAAAGCAAATATTGGAAGATCAATCCAGAGTTCTTATTCAAAGTGTAAATGGCTAGGCTTAAGTTATCATATTATAGGCACATTATATGAAAATCTAGTTCTCCTGAAAAGTTTATAATGCTGGAAAACATGGAAGAAAATAGAGTAGGATTACCAGCATCAAGATCACTGGACTAATTAGAAAAGTGCACTATTGGAAGACGTGTAGCACCAGGTTTGGACAGATCATCCTCAAGAAGATCTGTGTGGTTGCTAAAAGTTGACACTGACTTGATGGGACATAATTATTAATCAGATCAGGGGTGGGTTCCTCCCGGTTCGGACCGGTTTGCCCGAACCGGTAGCAACCCACTGGTGACGTCACGAACCGGATCAGTCAGTGCCGGTCCGTGGGGGCCGGCATCTTTTTTTTTATTATTATTATTATTTTTTTGAATATTTTTTTTTGAATATTTTTTTTTATTTTTATTTTTTTCTTCTGAGCATGCGCAGAAGCCGACTTCTGGCACTGTGCATGCGGTCACCATCTTTTTTTGGCTTTGTTTTGGGGGGGGATTTTTGTTACTGTGCATGCGCACGCGCGCAAAGCGCGCACGCGCCCACGAGGCATGCCCACGCGGCACAGGAGGGAGAGAACCGGCAGCGAGGTAAGTTGGAACCCACCCCTGAATCAGATGTTCATTCAGGCTTTGCAATATGTTTATATTATTCTGAGCTTTTTATGTACTTACTCATTCAACTGAGTGTAGGACAAAACACATTCAGTTTTTATATGACAAGTGCAAGTATTGAAGCATAAGGGATTTTGGGGGGTGGGGTTCTTTTTTGTTTACATATTTCAAAGTTTTTAGAAAAATAATAATTACCACACTGTCAGGCCAGCATAGAATGACATAGAACAAGCGAACCAAATTTCAATTCTTTATTTGCTTACACCCCTTAGACAAAATCTATATCACTCTTATCCTAACATATACACCTAGAAAAATTCTAGGGAGTGACTATCCTAAATCTCTTCATCTGACTCCAATCCAGCACCAGGCTGTGTTGCCCCCTTCTGCTCCTTCTGTCCTGAAAAAAATGATACTTCACTGTAGTCCATCACACCACCTAAACCTTCATAGACAAAATCCATCCCACACACTTTCTGAAACATTTTCTTTCATGGAATGATAGCTATGGAAAACCAGTAGACATAATAAGTCCTCAGGCTTTTGTGTGAAGATGACAGTGTTTACTTATATTTATATAATGATTTGCTTACTTTCAGTTCATTAAATTAGCTGCAATTGACTGTTGTGACTAGAATCCTATTGAAAGTTCAGATACACTTGATTTAAATTGTTACTAAAAAGCATAAACATTAATGAAAGGATGTTTATATACTGAAAGAAATATAGTTTTTTATCAACTTTCCACAGAAAAAAATCAATTGATTCACTTTTACTTGAATAGGTATAATATTATTCCATTCTGATATTTTCTTTTTCCATTATGTTTTTTGTTCTTAGCTTGCATCTCAGGTTCTAATCCTGTAACAGTTTATATTTTTTCTGATAAAGCCACTGTAGAATTTGTCACAGGTTTATATGAAAACCTTAACGGTTTTAATGCCACCTACACTGCATTCAATACAAGTGAGCTAACTGGTAAGTTTACCTGTAATTTATATTTAAGCACTACAGCAAAATAGAGCTATGGCTACTGTTTGAAAAATATAATTATAGCATACAGCTTCCTTGGTGTGCAACAGCTGATCAACTATGTAATTTAAAATTACAAAGGAACTGATCCTTTTTTATCCCATCCAACTACTCATTGAGATCTCTACCATCACTTTCTTATTGCTATCTGGTTTCTGTAATTTTCTTCTTAATCAAATGCTTCAGCTCATTGGTGGTAGTATCACATGAAAACCAATATGGTAGACTGGAGTCCTGGATCATGTTCCCTTCAATGAGGTAATATATTGGGCAATTAGGCTAGTTATTAATGTGCCTCAGACTCACAGGGTTGCTACTTTAAGAATAAAAATGCATCATCTTGACTTCCCGAGAGGAAAGTCAGCTGTAGATGCATACAGTTTATGTGATGCCTGCTATACTTCATGGCTTAAGCTTTCTGCCTTTTGCTTGCCTGACAAGTCTTTTTCCAGCAGTGTTGGCTGTGAGAAAAGTAAATAAATAAGACAAGCAAATATCACTGTGCACAACTTACAAGAGCAGAGTGCATGGCTAGGTGTTTTATGTGGAATAGCCATTGCTTAAGAAGGATGTTCAGCTCATTGTAACAATAGTACTAAATGCTGTCATTCTGCCTGTACCAGTTGTTACATTAAATGCCATGGATATGGAAACCTAACAATTCATCATACATATATGTGTTCTATCGTATATCCAAGTAATTGTGCTTTTTTTCAAAATGTCATTTAAACTAATTTCAAAATGGGACTTTTCACAGAGAAAGCATCATACAGTAAGTAAAATTATTTTGTGAACAGTATCAAAACTATAATAATCAGGATTTTTTTTTCTTTTTATGATGCTGTAATCCCTTGATCCTGGGTATAATTAGGATAGGCATTATAGAATTTCAGTGTTTGTTTACTTTATTATTTTTACTCCAACTTTGTTTGAAGACAATGAAAAAATCAACTGTACTTTTGAAGATGGATTTTGTTACTGGATTCAACATATAATGGATAACAATGAATGGGAGAGAGCTAATGGCCCTCTCCTTCCTATTGCAGCTGGTCCAGATTTTGATCATACCTTTGGCAATTTATCAGGTAAGAAATACTGTGTGCAAAAGCAATTATTGTTGTTGGTTTCCATTTTAATGTATTTTGGAGACAATAGAAGTATTTTATATTCTTTCTTTTGCTTAAATTGAACATATCAAAGAATGAGAATCAGAATAGAGCTGGAAGGGACCTTGGAGGTCTTCTAGTTCAGCCCCCTGCTTAAGCAGGAGATCCTATACCATTTCAGACAAGTGACTGTCCAGTCTCTTCTTAAAAACCTCCAGTGATGAAGCACCCACAAAGTCTGAAGGCAAGCTGTTCCATTGGTTAATTGTCCTCACTGTTTCTCCTCAATTCTAGATTGCTTCTCTCCTTGATTAGTTTCCATCCATTGTTTCTTGTTCTGCCATCTGCTGCTTTGGAAAATAAATTGACCCCCTCTTCTTTGTGGTAGCCTCCCAAATACTGAAATACTGCTATCATGTCCCTGCTAGTCCTTCTTTTCTCTAGACTAGCCAAACAGAAATCCTCCAACCGTTTTTCATATGTTTTAGCCTCCAGGTCTTTAATCATTTTAGTTGCTCTTCTTTGCACTTTTTCCAAAGTCTCAACATCTTTTTTGTAATGTGGTGACCAAAACTGGATGCAGTATTCCAATGTGGTCTTACCAAGACTTCATAAAGTGGTACTAATACTTTACATGATTTTGATTATATGCCTCTGTTTATACAACCAAGGATTGTATTAGCTTTTTTGGCTGCTGCTGCACCCTGCTGACTCATGTTTAAGTGATCGTCCACTAAGACTCCAAGGTCCCTCTCACAGTTACTGTTTTGGAGCCAGGTTTCACCTAATCTGTACTTGTACCTTTGGTTTTTTCTGCCAGGTGTAAAACTTTGCTTTTCTCCACATTAAATTTTATTTTGTTGGATAGGGCCCATTGTTCAAGTCTGTCAAGATCTTTTTTGATCCTGAGCTTGTCTTCTGGGGTGTTGGCTGTTCCTGCCAGTTTAGTGTCATCTGCAAATTTGATGAGTTCTTCTTCTATTCCCTCATCTAAGTCATTTATGAAAATATTGAAGAGTACTGGGTCTAAGTCAGAACCTTGTAGTACCCCACTGCTTACTTCCCTCCATGTGGATGTGATACCATTAAGGACTACTCATTGAATACGGTTTGTCAGCCAGTTACAAATCCATCTGGTGGTGATGCTGTCTATCCCACATTTTTCTAGCTTAGCAAGAAGTAGGTTGTGGTCTACTTTGTTAAATGCTTTGCTGAAGTCTAAATATACTATGTCCACAGCGTTTCGCTGGTCTACTAATTTAGTGACTTTAGCAAAGAATGAAATAAGATTGGTTTGGCATGATCTGTTTTTAACAAACTCATGCTGGCTACTAGTTATAACTTTATTTGTTTCTAGATGTTCACAGATCTATTTTTGGATTATTTTTTTCAGTATCTTCCCAGATATTGATGTTAGGCTGATTGGTCTGTAGTTTCCTGGGTTTGTTTTTTCCCCTCCCCTTTTTTTGAAGATGGGAACCACATCAGCTCTTTTCCAATCCTTTGGTAGTTCCCCAGTACTCCAAGATTTTTTAAAGATATGATACAATGATTCTGAAATAACATCTGCCAGTTCTTTCAGAACTCTGGGATGCAATCCATCAGGTCCTGGTGATTTATATTCATCAAGGTCAGACAGGTGTTCTCTTACCATTTTCTTACTTATTTTAATTTTTATTTCTAGTCTGGCTTTTACAGTTATGTTATTGGTAGGTTGGGCAATAGTTTCCTTTTGTGTGAAGACTGATGCAAACAATGAGTTAAGCAGCTCTGCTTTCGCTCTACTGCCTGTTACTTCCTTGCTATCTTCACTCTTTAGTGGACTGACTGTTTCCTGGACTTTTTTCTTGTTATTTATATAATGAAAGAAACTTTTTTGTCTTTGACTTTTGTCTTTGACTTTTGTTGCAAGTCTTTGTTCTGACTCTTTGTTTTCCTGACTTCATTTTTGCAGATTCGGGCTATCTTCTGATATTCTGCCTTAGTTATGTGTCCCTCTTTCCATTTTTTGTACTTATCCTTTTTGTCTTTCAGTGTATCAGAGAGATATTTATGCAACCATGCTTGTTTCTTCTTGGATTTCTTGTTTTCTTTTATTTTAGTGGTATTGACTGTATGATTGTATGACTGTAACTTTGTTGCGTGTAGCCTCACAATTTACAGGTATATTGACTGGTTCCTACTATGATTTGATTGCTTATTTCTACCCGGACTATCATTAAGTGTTGTACCTTGTGATTCTTGACAAACCTATCTTTTCTTTTATGTACACTGAGAGCATATGCACCAAGACAAATTCCTTGTGTGTCCAATCACACTTGGCCAATAAAAAATTCTATTCTATTCTATTCTATTGGGTTGGACTGGGCTTTTATAATCATATTTTTCAGTGTTTCCCATGTTTCTTGAGTTGTTTTCGCCTTTAGGATTTTTAATCCATGAGATATGTCTTAGGCTCTCTCTGAGTTTGTTAAAATCAGATCTTTTAAAATTTAAGACAGCAGTTGGATTATATTCTATTGCTTGTGTTTGCATTTTATTGAATTCCAGTATGATGTGGTCACTCTCGCCCAAGGTTCCAGCCACTTCAACTCCTATCACTTCTTCTCTATTAGTAAGAATTAGGTCCAGTACAATTTTTCCTCTAGTTCCCTCCTCTACCTTTTGGATGACAAAGTTGTCAGCTAAGTTGGTTAGGAATCTGTTCAATCTCCCACTTGCTGCTGAATTTGTCTTCCAGTTGATATCAGGGTAGTTAAAGTCTTCCATTACTATTGTGGTATGTTTTCTACATACATTTGTTAATTGATTAGCAGAGAGTTCATCTGTTTCTTCTGCTTGGCTGGGTGGCATGTAGTATACTCCTTTAGCAATGTCATTTTTCTTTCCTTTTATATTGACCCATATGGATTCTAGGAGGTTTTCATCCTTGGTTTTGTGTATTTCTGTAGAGATGTAGTGATCTTTTATATATAATGCAACTCCACCTCGTCTTTTGTTAGGTCAGTTTCTTTTGAGTAGTTTGTATCCTTCTATCAGTACATTCTAGTCATAAGTTTCATCCCACCAAGTTTCAGTAATGGCAAATATATCATATCTACCTTCATGTATTAATACTTTAAGTTCACCCTGTTTGTTCCCTAAACTTTGAGCAGTGCAAAGCAGTGCACGCATTTGGAGGATTAACCCCACTAAACTCAGGGCTTCAATCTATAAAAATGGCTCCAAGTAGCTTTTTCTTGCCTTATTACTGTAATACAGTTATGATGTGATGATAATATATTGAAAAACACAGGGCCTCAAAATATTTTAAATGCATATTTATCTAAATAATTTCTTTTCTGCAGTATGCTAGGCAGGTGAACCTATGGACTGAAATAGAAAAATGCATGTCTCTTACAGAAATTTCAGTACAGAAATTCAGTATAGAAATTCACTAATTATTCAATTAATAGCTATTTATTTCACTTGATTTAATTTGTATGGCCATCCATCTTTTGCAGCATGGGTATTTTTTTTTATATTAATCATAATTTTAATTTAATGATGCTTGATGTATTCCAATTGTAAAATATCCAGACCCTTGTAGGCTACATCCGGATGGCCTCTCATGGTTTGACCATTCAGCATTTCAATTCCATTACTGTGATTTTTTTTCCCCCCTCACTTTATTTCTATTGCAACACATTTTTCTAGACCGCATTTTGTTGCATAGGATCCTGAACTAGGGCTATGATTCAGGATCAAAAATTGGTTAAACAAATAAATACATATTTAGGCTTGGAACCATTTCAAAGTAGAACAACACTGAATTGACAGTAATAAAAAATAATAAGAAAAATAAAAATAAAGTCTCTCACCTTTAGACCTGTTGGCAAAGGCTGATTAAAATTGACATTTATCTATAGTCACTTCTCTAGAAATCCTGGCAAACATGTACTTCATAAAGATATTACTTAATTGTATGTGTGTATTTATAAGTGCATGTACTTACGCACATGCACTATACTCTTTCTTTCTCTCTTTATTTAATTGCTTTCCTTCCTGTTACCAGTATGCTTAAAAAATAAGCTGACCGAATATAAAAGAAGTGAGATAAAAAATAAAATCAGCAGCAGCATTACCATCACTGAGTTCATGTCTAAATTGGCAGGATGCTTTCTTAACTCATCAAGAATCAGAAATCCATATTATATCTCTCATTAAGTGCATATACACTTATATATTTTTACTTTGATTATTTTTTTCAGGCTACTATATTTCGACACCAATAATTCGTGCAAACAGACTATTGAGAGCTGAAATATTTAGCTTACCCTTAGACCCTATTTCAGATGCATACTGCCTAAGTTTCTGGTATAGTAAATATTTTGTTTACATAATAAGAAATGATTATGATTTGTAGAAATAGTCATTCTTTAAAAGCTTGGGGAAAAAGAAAATGTTTTTACAAATGAGTACTGAGGATACCCAAAGCCCATAGAAAGATTCTATGGAAGGGGAAGAAGTATCCTTGCCTAAATAAATGGATGGAATGCTGAACAAGCACATCCAATCTGCAGCTTGGTGACGTTTAGAAAACAAGATGTGCAACTTGTTTACTTGTAGAAAATGATGTATTTGAAAACTAATTCCTAAATTTATTATGAGAACATTTTCTATATTATGTGAATATAGACACATGTAGTGGCTATAGTTCTACATTATGAAAGGATCTTAAACGTTTGTGGGACAAGGTAAACAAAAGTGTGTTTGTTTGAAGATAGAGTTTACGGAACCCTATTAGACACTTCTGAGCAAAAAGCTTTCTGACATCTGAAACTGAAATAAGAAGAGGTCTGACCAATTAACCAACTAAATAAATAAATGGTGGAAGATCCTAGTTTGGTCAGAGAAAGCAGAATAGAGCTAGATATAGCACTTAGACTTATATACCGCTTCATAGTGCTTTACAGCCCTCTGTAAGCGGTTTACAGAGTTAGCATATTGCCCCCAACAATCTGGGTCCTCATTTTACCCACCTCAGAAGGATGGAAGGCTGAGTCAACCTTGAGCCGGTGAGATTTGAACCGCCGAACTGCAGCTAGCAGTCAGCTGAAGTAGCCTGCAGTGCTGCACTCTAACCACTGCGCCACCTCGGCTCTTATAATAATAAGGACATTAAGTGTTCTACCACTTGCCCAGACTGGGGTGCAGTTTAGAACAAAAATCATGTCTGCCTACGTGAATTCACTCATAAAAACTATTTCTTCCCCAATTCCATCTACTACTGACAGAGCATGTTCTTCTGAAGTTAGACTGATAGTCTCTGGGTAGATTTCACTTTAATAAGATATTATATAATTTATGACATTTGTTTTTCATTTAGGTATCACATGTTTGGTATTAATGTGTACCGTCTAAATGTTAAAATTATATATGATGATAACATATATCAAAAGATCATCTTCCACAAAGAAGGAAATTATGGAAATAATTGGAATTATGGACAAATAACATTAAATGAAACATCTAAATTTAAAGTATGTTAATATATTTATGTTCAGCAGAGTTTGTAATTATGATTGTCTTCATTTTGTTATCATTTCTCTTCTTCTTTCAGCATTCATACACAAACACACATTCACAATTATAGCACTGAAATAACAATATGAGATAGTATGCATATATATTATGCTGTATTTTGGGCAACTAAAATTATTATTTGAAAGTTTTATCCTGACTTTGGCGGTTGTGTCACTAATTGAGAATTAGGTGGACTAATTAGCTAGAGTAATGAAATAAATATACAATTGAAATTAATTTGATGTGCATTCGATAATTTCCTCTGCCTCCCAGCTTTTTGGTCTCATAGATCTCCAACTAATACTTTTAGCATTTGATTGTATACTTGCCTTGTCAAACTTGGCTTCTAAAGGGAATGTGTGGTTTATAAATTATTGCCCAATGTGACTGATAAATCATCAGAATCCTCTACAAGAGAATTTTTTTTCTTCATCTTCTGTGTACTGAACAATTGAGTTAGCCCATATGTTTTCAGAACTCATATCTCATCTTCCCAACATTTCTGGTAACAGTGCTGTCAGCAAGAAAAAAAGAGTTCCAAACAATATCTGAATCTGAATTTTTATTAGATGTGTTTAAGGGAAGTAGAATCCCTTACAAAGCAATTCTAAAATTAGTAACTTATGGCTATTTGCATTAGTATCAGAAAGGCAAATGTTCTTCACCAATAGAGATAATTAGAATTTTATAACCACGTCAAAATATTTCAACATAATAGGAGTCAGAGTACAAAGAACCAGTTGCAAACATCCATTTTGGCAAGTTGATAAGATGGCACATACTCAGATTTCTGCCTATTCTTTCTTTGATATTTTTTTTAAATTTTTCATATAGATCAGGAAATTTTGATCACCTAACATCTTTATTTTCTATGAATGCTGAGAAGTCTATTTATAAAAGAATTAAGATATTGACAAAGGGTGATATACTGTTTCACAATATGCCAAACACATTTGTTTTAATTAAAATAAAATGAGAAAGGGAAGGAAACATTGCCTATACCTGAATTTTTACTTTATAAATTGTAAGATAGCAATAATTTCATTTAGAAATATAATCTAAAATATCTTAACTCAAACATAAGCATTCTTGAATTCAGTGGAACATATTACTTGATATAAATTATTGTTGCTTAGTCCATAATAAAAATAAGTTTGTAATGCTCTGATAATATACACCATTAATTTTACGTATATGCATTCATATTTTACAAAGTTACCATAGGTTAATGAAGCTGTCAGTCATTTCCATATATAAAATAATAATCCAATATTAATAGTCCATTCTCTTTATAATCCTTAATTCCAATTTAATACATGTTTTTCATGTTTTGCAAAAATATAGAATGATTAGCTGTCTAATTTACTTCTTAAATGTCTCAATCTTTTTCACATAACTCATCCAGCATGAGTACTTAAAGTATATATGACTGGCAAGAGTCCCAAAACCTGTTCTGATGCAGAATATTTAGTAGATTGTGTAACTCATCATAAGAACGCAAAATGTTTACAGAAGTGAAAAAAAAAACCGATCAGCAAATATATAAAGATCAGGATCTATGTTCCTAGGCAAACCTACAGATAATGAAACAACGTAGGAGATATTCACATATCAGATATCTACAGATAATGTAGGATGTACATATTCAATACACCTTCTATTCCCCACATCATTAATCATGCAAAATGTTGGATTAAAAAAAAAGCTATTGGGCTGAACTAAGTGCCCTTTCTTATAAAAGGTGTTAGAAATATAAAGAATTATTCTTTCTTGTTATGCCTTTTTATAGGTTTAATATTTCAGATTTTAGTATGGTTGTGGTTAGGAAATGAATTCAAAACACCAAAACTAGGTAAGAGCAATATATTTCCATGTGCCATTTTTAAATGGATTTTTTCCCTAGAAAATAAGTTATACGAAATAACCATCGTTGAAAAAGAATCGAATCAATCTACTTCATAGCATGATTGAATTGATGATTGAAATAGCAACTGAATAAAAATATGCAGGATCAATCAATGGGCAATAGATATTAATACTTTGTTTCTGCATTCTCATACATCCACTAACAGTGTACAGATCAGTTCATTTCTTTTTCGACATGAAACATCAAATGATATCAATAGCAAAAGCATTCCAAAACAGCATAATCATCAATAGCATAGTAGTAATAAAAGCTACTTAAAAGTGCTAATATTAGTAATATTAATAAAATAATTACTTCTATAAACTATAAACACGTTTTTAAACGCTTGAAAAGATAAAAAGATGTCTAAGATACTGGATGAACTTATCATGAAATACAAATTTGATTAATGAACACATTTCTTCTCTCAATTTTATTCCTAATAATGTATCTGGATTTATCACTAAATTTAAAATAGAGTAAGCAAATGCTTTTCTCAGTAGTCAAGCCCCCTTTTATAAGCCAATATTTATACCACTTAACTGCTTCCAAATTCCAAAGAGCACTAACTTATCAAGCTTCACTGCAATCCCCACAGCAGTTTTGCTGGGCCAATATTAAAAGATCCCTATTAATTGCAATTGTAGCCCTATGAACAAGATGCTTTTGAGACTGCAGCTCATATACTGCTATACTTTTCCCAATTTAAGGAGTCAAGAGCTCGCCTTATAATTCCTTACCTGGTAAAACACCTGTGAAAGACCTGTACAGTTGTTATCAGATCAGTATGATTCAATCTCTTTGAATGTGGCTAAATTTTGCTACACTGCCTGTAAAGTTAGGCAAGCTTTTTTATCCATTGATGAACCCACCACCAATTGTAATATTTTATCTTGTTTTGTTTTTACTTCATTTTGATTTTTAATGTCAGTGGCCATAATACAAATATTCATTCATTATTGTTTTCTCACTCTATAACATTTGTGTATAGGTTGCTTTTGAAGCCTTTAAAAGACGAAGTTATTATGGTATTGCCATTGATGATATAGGGCTTTTAAATGGAGCCTGTGCTGAAAGCATTTATCCAGAACCGACTTTGGTCCCTACAATTCCTACAACACCTCTGCTACCAAGTAAGTCATTATTATTTCTTAATTATAATATTATCAATGTATATTGAAGTCAACATTAAGATTCCTAATGGCTAATTTACCCTCATCACTTACTGCATAACAGACTTCCAGTAAAGGGGAAAAGCAATAAAATATTTAGTATTTGTTCTTCATATTTTCCTATGTTGTCCTGTTCTGTTTGAGTCTTTCATATTTGCTGCAACCAGCAAGGAAGTGATTCATTTTATTAAGCAGTAAGCAAACATGAGTCTTATCATTAGCATTACAAGTAGTCCTTGACTTACGTTCATTCATTTAACATTATTTAAAGTTACAATGAAGCTTGCACTTAACTGTAGCAGCATTCCCATGGTCACATGATCAAAATTTGGGCACTTGACAACTGGCATATATTACAATGGTTGCAGTGGCCCAGAGTTGTGTGATCTCATTTATGACCTTCCAATGGGGCTTCCTCAAAGCAAAATCAACGGTGAGCTGAGATTTGCTTAATGTTTGTGTGAACTGGCTAACAGTCATGGTGATTCTAATTTTATGGTGATTTTAATTTATGGCTGTGGCAAAAACATTGTAAAATCAGGCACTACTTACTCAATTACTGCATTGCTTAGCAATGAAAGTTCCAATTCCAATTTTGGCCATCAGTCAATGACTACCTGTACTGTATATTACCAATTGCCATTTATATTAAATATTATAAAAGTATTATTGACTCTAAATTTTGAATGATATTTTTGCCCTGGTTTTAATGCTTAGCTTCATTTCACATTTTGAATTTATTGCTTTATTCTACCTTTTTTGCATTCAGGGTGACATGCAAAATTTTATGCTACTGTCAGTAGTAGTTTGGTGGTCAGAACTATTTTTTCATCAATATGTGGCAGTAGCTAGATGTTTTTATAGGAATTCTTGCAGTTGTATTTTATGTTACCTTTACGTCCCAGGCCATGAATAGTATTCTTCCTCTAAACTGCTTACAATAATTAAGTCATCCAGAAAATAATTCACAACACAACAGTCCTTATCCCAATTTCATAAAATGTTAATCCACTGGCGCTGTTAATATTCAGATATCCAACTAATATCACATACTGACGAAAATCTATATATTGCATTATTTTGCAGATGTAGATCACTGATGTAAATATTATGACACACAGCAGATGATTTAAGCAAAGATCTAAGGAGCCTTAATTAAATTCATTCATTTCCAGATTGACTACTGCAGTACTTAATGTTGAAAGACACATAACTGATGATGCATAGAGCTAATGCTATCAATTTTAGGAAAGGATATTAAACTTATCTAATAAATGCAAAGTAAATTGGCAAATTGGAGTAAGGTTAGAAAGCACAAAAGGACAAAAGTTCAGGCATGTATGGTCATGAAGCTGCTAATGAAGTTCAGAAGCAGATCAACTTCTTTGTATTCTTTGCTAACCCTAATTTATATGCTGCAAAGATTGACTATATCTTGATTTATTATCTTCTTTCTGCAGCTAAACATTTTTCCCATATTAAAATATTAGAAATCTAGTGTATCATTAAACTTCTCATATTTTATAAAGCGATGATATTAAGTCTGTCTCAATAAAAGCAGCCAATAAAAACAATCTGAATTCAATCTAGACTATCTGCATAGATATTGTTGGTAATCTACTAACTGCCAATACTTGCTTACCAAAAACTTAATTAACTTGTGTTAATCTTGTAATATGGGCATCTGAAAAATTTGCCATATTTTCCATTTTTCCACACATTAATATTAATATTCATCAAAACTATGTCCTTTTTCACTTTCTATTTTAGTTTTATTGACTTTTAGTACAGGTTAATACTATATAAATTAAATGGAAATACTCAGTTCATGGAATATATTTTCATAATTTATTCCTTTTAAGTTCAATAGAGTCAGTTGTTATAGTGCTGACCTAGAAACCAGGAAACTCTAAGCCTCCTTTAGCCATAAAAACTGGCTGGGTGTCTGGGTATAGTATGGATGGATGGATGGATGGATGGATGGATGGATGGATGGATGGATGGATGGATGGATGGATAGATAGATGAGAGAGAGAGAGAGAGAGAGACAGACAGACAGACAGACAGACAGACAGAGACAGATAGAGACGGACAGACAGACAGACAGACAGACAGATGAGAGAAAAACAGAAGTACTAACAATTACATCAAATATACAAAATAGCTTCATTAGGAAATGTGTTTCTTCACAAAATGGCTGCTGTGGTGATAGTAATAATATTTTCTTGTAAAAAATAAGAGATGAATCTGAGAAAGGTCAAATCTGAAGGAAGTTAATAAGGGTTTTTTTAAAAAAAATGTTTATAATTTTGCTTTGCAGAAGCAAAACCCCAAAAAATAGTTAAATAAATCTAAGGGACAACTTTCTGAACAAGGGCTGTCTTTTATAACATAAGATGTATGGTCATTGTGGCTGAGGTGGATGCATTCAGTCTCATCTACAGTTTCTAGAAAAATCAATAATTCCTCAGAAATCTTTCTTTGTGCCCCACCTTTGTACAAAAATATGATGCTAGAACATGCAGCTTTGCCTTGACGCATGTCATACTCTTAGTCTCTTGTTTTTGCAGTGTGACAATTCCCAAACTACACAATACCTAAGAGTTCAGAGGCCATTTTATTCTTATACTGTATATAAATATAGCATGTCTATGTCTGTACGCCTTCTAGTCAGTGTTGATTTCTAGTGCCTCCCTGGACAAGATTTTGCAGTTTCTTGGCAAGAGTTTTCAGAAGTTGTTTGCCATTTTCTGTTTCTTAGAGCTGAGAAATAGTGACTGGCCCAAGGTAACCCAGTTGGTTTGTGCCTTAGGAAGGACTAGAAATCAGAGTTCCTGGTTTCAAGTCTGATGCCTCACTCAATAGACCAAACTGGATCTCAAATATACATTAGTAACTAATTATGTTGCTATTTTTTGAAAGTAAAAATAATAGTATTATAGAAGAACAAACAAAAAAACATGATTACCCATGCTCTGTTCTTTGTATAGGATCACAAACTAAAATCAAAAAATAAAGACTTTTGCAATGTAGTCAATATAGGTTATAACTGCTGATTCTTTGATACATCACGTTTGTTATCTGTAATACAAAATACTGAACAAGGTTGATTTTATATTTGTCACTCTTTATTTTTAATCATTATTTTTAAGAAAATTGAAATGTTAATAACATACACATTCACCTATCAGCAAATTACCTTGAGACATACAGAAACAACACCTTCTCTGAAAGCACTAAAACCTGAAGTTCTTCCACCCACTTCTGGCTTGTCACATAAGTTTTTAAAGCTGAATGCTTTACATGAGACTTCATTGTAGAAATGAATAAGCAACTCTCAATCTTTCTTCATTACATGATGTTCTGCAGCTGAGACAACATTGCCTAATAAAAGAGTATAACGGGCTGCATGAAGCATTATTATAACAGAAAATCTTTTCCACCCAGACTCGTCAAATTATCATTAGATTTAATGGCAGCATTATAAGCGTAATGGCAGATCCTGTAAGTACTTCTTTCAGCCCATCTGTATCTCAATTGCTGCTAATATATTTTGTTAGACCAAGAATAAAAAGATGCCATGTTCAGTGAGCTGTTTAATGTAAAATTATACTTTAAAATTATCTTAAAACTTAGTTCATTTTTAAGATAATGATAAGCTATTCTATTTGGTACACCGTATAGATAGCAGAAAGTCTAGTAGTTTTGCTTGGCTCATTAGTGTTGTGACCCTAGTTCATTTTTTCCCTAGAACTATTCTAACCTCCTTAAGATAACTAGCTTTCTTTTGCAGACACCCAGTTTATTTATTTATTTATTTATTTA
>QLTV01003323.1:3406481-3420133 GCA_003457575.1 Thermophis baileyi | reverse complement strand
ATTGTTGTGGTTGAAGCTGAAGTAGTCATTGACAGGTAGGACATTGTGCCAGATAATTTTATGAACTACATTTAGATCGGTTCTAAGGCGACGTAGTTCTAAGTTGTCTAAGCCCAAAATTTCAAGTCTTGTGGAATAAGGTATTCTGTTGCGAGTGGAGGAGTGGAGGACTCTTCTCGTGAAATATTTTTGGACTCTCTCAATTGTATTAATGTCTGATATGCAGTGCGGGTTCCAGACAGGAGAGCTGTATTCAAGAAATGGTCTAGCGAACGTTTTGTATGCTCTAGTTAGCAGTGTAATGTTGCCAGAGAAGAAGCTACGCAGGATTAAGTTGATTACTCTTAGTGCCTTTTTGGCAATGTTGTTACAGTGAGCTTTAGCACTTAGATCATTAGTTATGAGTACTCCAAGTTTCTGCTTGTATATTTTAAAAAGATGTTATTTGATGCTTCCATGTTATTATGAATTCTGAAATGCTAATAATAACTTTCAGTATTATACATAAATAATAGAAATTATATAATTAGACGATGTAGCTCTTTCCCTAGTTTAAAAAAAAACCTGATTTTAATTTAGGTTATTTTTCCATCAACAGTCAACAGTCATCATGCTTTCTATAAAACTGTTCATTTGTTTAATTTGGATTTCCATTTTTTTTTTTTTTGGGAGACTTTTTCAAATTCATAAAGCATGTTTTACGCATTGATTACAAAATGCCTTAGCAAAATGTTTAATTAATTATAAAATGACTACTAACTTGAAGGGTTACCTGTTCTAAAGCAGCTGCATATCAAAACATATCATAGTACCTTCAAAGAGCAACTACAAGCTTCAAAAGCAAGGAGCTGAAATCAGAAAGTCTAATTTTACAGCTCGCAATATTTTATTTGAAACTATGCTACAGTTATAATGGGCATGTGAAAGGGATTAAATGAAACTAGAATTCTAGTATATATCCAGCTATACCAGTAAGGTACCTATATTACAGGGGTGGGTTCTGGCTTACCTCGCTGCCAGTTCGCTTCCTCACGTGCTGCACGGGCGCATGCACCTTGCGTGCCACATGGGCGCATGCGCAGT
Source organism: Thermophis baileyi (assembly GCA_003457575.1). NCBI lineage: Eukaryota > Metazoa > Chordata > Lepidosauria > Squamata > Dipsadidae > Thermophis > Thermophis baileyi. Next base: position 3,419,050 of record QLTV01003323.1, on the reverse strand, counting down.
GCTAAAAATCCAGCTTCTGCACATGCGCAGGAGCAAAAAACAGCTTCTGTGTGTGCGCAGAAGCAAAAAACAAGATGGCAGCATCTATGGCACCACCGAGAGAGCCAGTTTGGGGGCATGTCCAGCCGGCTATCGCTGCCGGTTTGGCGAACGGGGGGGAAATTCCCGCTACAGGTTCTAAAGAACCGGTCCGAACCGGCAGGAACCCACCTCTGCTATATTAGCAATGCTGTGGAAAAGCTTTAACCATAAGGAACTACTGTATAAGGAACCATAAGGAAGCAAAACAATTGAAGATCTGCAACAAAGTTTTTTTTTATAGCCATACAAAGAATGCAGTGATAACTGGTCTCTCAGCTGATGCTTTGTTTCTGCATTCGCATACATCCACCAACAGTGTACAGATCAGTTCATTTCTTTTTCGACATGAAACATCAAATGATATCAATAGCAAAAGCATTCCAAAACAGCATAATCATCAATAGCATAGTAGTAATAAAAGCTACTTCAAAATGCTAATATTAGTAATATTAATAAAACAATTACTTACACACACACACACACACACACACACACACACCAAACCTGGGTATTCTGCTTCCTTTAGGGAAAGAATCATTGATCTGTCACAATAAAATTATATAAAATTCAAAAGGATACTCTAAGGACATGCAGGCTCACAAAAGGGACTTTTATATATTGGTCACATGAAATAATTTTCATACAACTACAAAGTAATGTAATAATATAGATAATTTTTAATATAAACTACATATGCAGAATATCTTACACCAACAAGCTGATCTGGTGATTCACTACCTCCTCAAACAGAATTCATATATTGTTGAATTTGGAAATATTTAACAGCAAATCAGGAAAGTCCTCATAAACATGAGTGTATACATTTTTAAATACTTATAGGTGAAATGATACATAAGGGCTGTCAGTGACGTTCGAAACTGCTGCGCGGCGATTCCCTGTCACGTGCGCGGCCGCGCAGCCGCACACCTTGGAGGGAACAGTGGCTGTCACCCATACTAGAAACATTCGAAAGATGAGATAAGGACATCAGAAGTATATATGTAGAGATGAGGATGAGGATTTGGTTTAAAACATTGCTTCTTAATTTTTAATTCAGTAAGCAACTGACCTATGCAGATCTCTGGCTATTCAAAAATCAATGGTTTGCCATCTCTGATCTACTTTGTTTCTTCTAGCTGATTGTGGAGGTCCATATGATTTGTGGGAACCAAACACTACATTTACTTCAATGAACTACCCAAACAACTACCCCAATAAAGCAAGTTGTAAGTTACATGTCTTGTAAGTGACATGTCTTGTAAGTGACATGTCTTCAAAACTTCAGACAAGTTTGTTTAAAAATATGAAACACGCTTTTATGGCCATGAACAGAATTAATGAAGATTAACTTCTACTGAGGTTTATTAGAAGCTTTTGACTTCAGCTTCAATAAATTTTTAATAAAGCTTTTTTCTAAAAAAAAATAGAGATTATACTTTTTTATGATCTTTTTAAGGGAGCACATGCTATTGTAAAAATGTAAGAAAAATCTCATTATGTCTCATTTTCTGATCTGGTGTTGTAGCTGTGGTAGCAGCTAGAGCCTAAAAAAAGCAAACTTTGGACAAAGCTAGATCCCCATTCTCATCTAACTAGGATTCAATGATACAGGCAGCTCATCATATTCACCAACAAATGGGAAATGGATGTGCTCTTTTTATCCACACATCTGGCATTAAAAAACAAAATGATTAAGTGATCTAGCTCCAGAAAGAGGCAATTGAACCAGAAGGAGAGAATCTTACAAAACAGTAGGTACCCCTTTTTCTAGGCAGTCCCCCCAATTATCCATTCCCTTGGCAATTACAAGCCCACAGCTTTGTTAGACTCCATAACCTCCTCTGACCTAATCTCAGTAGGAGCAACAACCCCACCCTATACCATGAAACCCACTGGAATCCCACTCCTGTTTACTTCATTCTAACATGCAAACACTACCTATCAATAACCACTGGTCAATCTCTATTGGACACCCCTCCTATAAAGCTTTACTGCTACTAGAATCTTGGTTCATCAGACTTTGTATATTCTACTCCAGCATATATGATCTTACTTCACTTAATGTTTCTTCTTTTTAAAATTTGTTGATTAGTATTATACATACAATAAAAGTATAAAAAAATGAAAAGAAAAAGAAAAATCTTTTCTGTTAGAAAAAAAAGTCTATGTAAGGCTTCCTGTATTTTTAAAAAGTCTGTTCACTTCACTTACTGTTTCTGGTACAGAGCGGGTACACAGCTACAACTATTCCAAAGTAGTGGGCAGAAAAACAACCTGTGCATTCTCTCATGCATCACCTGTTTCCAATATTGGTCCCTTGAGTATCTGACTGCTCACCAAACTCACATCAATCTGCATCATTTTCCTATCAAGCATTATCAAGTAATACACAGCCTCTCAGTCCTTCCCATTTCTCATTTCCTCATATTTCATCCCATACTTTTTGTTTCCACAGTAGCAGAGTTAAAAACTTGGAGTGGGGAGGGAGGCCGAAAATCTGAGAGGAAACATATAGGAAAGGTAGATAGGAAAGGAGGTAATTAAGTGATCCAAATTTGTCTCTTTCTATGTACTTGTTATATACTCTTTTATACTTCTCTGTAATGGAATATTTGGTTTGTTTGTTTTTCAAGAAGCCTATCGCCTTACACACCTAACATTAAAATGAATTATTTAAAAAAAAAATCAGAACACCATTTCTAATCAACCTCCCCTGAATTTGCTCAAAACTTGTAGAATATATTAATAATATATTAATAAAAATTAATTTAAAATTTACAGAATATATTAAAGAAGTCTGATTTGAATAAATACAACATTAGTGAGAAATAATAATAGTAGTAACATAATAATAGTGATAATAACAACATCTTTGGCTACTTGTGGTCATTGTGCCTCAGGCGAACTTGGAATCCCAGAATATGTTTTTAAGGTGCAAATGCTAAGAAGAATCTCAACTAACTCACTGCCCAACCACCCATCAATGGTTAAATAATTCTGGTTATTTTCCTGAAATTGCCTTTTTAAATACTAAATTCTGTCTTACCCATAAGGCTATGTCATATTGAGAATTGTTAACAGAAGTATTAAACTGTTGTAATGCCATTATACTTTGGAATTGTATTGGAATTGTTTTAACATATTAAAACTGGATCTTAATAAAAATGATGATGATGGCTAACTATGCAACCTGCTTCTTTATGGAAACTATTGACAAGTCAGTATTTTTGGTTTTGTTTTCTTCTTAAATTTTATAATTCTAGGTGTATGGTATTTGAATGCAGAAAAAGGAAAAAATATTCAACTTCATTTCCAGTATTTTAATTTAGAGGTTATTAATGATGTTCTAGAAGTAAGAGATGGTAGAGGAGCTGAGTCTTTATTTTTAGGCAAGTATATAAAATTTATCAATATGTGTGAAAAATTATACTGAATTAGAATATTTCTCTAATTATGCTGTACTTTTAAAAAGAGTACACAGTGCAAAATATACAATATACAGTGTTTTTAACAATTCCAGAAATCTGTAAATTCCATGAGTTGAATGTGACAATATCATTTTCATTCATAAAAATGTTCAATAATAGTATTGCAGGTAAAATGTGATATACTTTCATAAATATAATTAAACTTTTATGTTGATTGATATAATTTAATTTAAGTTAACAAAATTGCAGTATTGGAGAAATTAAGAAGATTCTGGTGTGAATATTTTCTTTCTATTGTTACATCATTGTGTCATTTGCCATATGATATGGCAAAGATTCCTGGAAGTTGTGATAAGTTCTCAGAGAGAGCTCTAATAGAAAATCAATCTTTCTGATATATTATAGAGCCTGGATCCAGTCCAGATAAATTTTCCAACCAAACTATAAAGCAAGCGCATATTTTAAGTCACACTACATTCAATATCATCTATGAGTAAAGAACATTTAAGGTTTAGCATTTGTCAAAATATTTAAAGATTTAATCAGTATTGGTTTGTTCATTTGTTTTTCCTAGATTAAGCTTCAAAGATCATCCATCTAAATATGGATGAAAAAAGTAGAAGTAGATCTTTTTCTGTCCTATATGTATTTTATTTTCTATCATTCTGATGTGTAACAAAATTATATTAGTCTTTGGAATAATGATATACTTTTCCTTGCTATGAAGCTGTATATACTGGAAAATCCCCATTGTCAGATATATTCTCTACAACTCACCAAATGACTGTGCTCTTCATTTCGGACAAATCTGTAACTGGAAAAGGATTTGTAGCCAATTTTACTACAGGTTATCGCCTTGGCATGCCAGGTGAGTTTCCCATATACCCCATACCACACAAAAGCATAGGGAACAAAGAACAGAGAGAAAATATATTGTTCAATTCCTGTGACTTCTCTTTGATTCATTCTTGTTTTACTTTATAAGTTATACACCAGCAGTCCAGGTCAGTGATAAATTTTCACCTACAGTATAATCTTGATTACTTATTGATTAATTGGTTGATATTACTGCATTGGTATACCTAATCAAAGCATATTTGTATAAATTAAAAAGAGAAAGCAGAAAACAATATACCAAACATTTTAAAGAAGCTATGTACAAAATAAACTTATTAAAAACAATTAAAAAATATGGAGCCCACTGTTATTTTATGGAGTAGTATGATTAGCAACCAGGAAGCAGTAGATTAATAATTTCTTTCTTGGCTTTAGATCCCATTAAATTTCTCCATGATATATGCTGTGCATTAGCTGTGGAACAGTTCTTCAATTCTACATACTGCATGGTGCAATTGAGACAGTTATGGTTTTTCAGTAGATCATGATTAAATGAATCATTGCTTAGAGCAATCTAAGAACTCTGTCTATCTTTACTTCATAAATGTGTTTTTCTAATTCCAAAATTTCTTGGAAGTAGCTTTTCAAAGATAAAAGAACATGGGGGCGTGGAGGAATTCAAACATCTTTCTGGCTACTTTTCTTCACTACAAATTAACTACAAAGTAAGAAGAACAAAGATAGTTAACTTTGGGGTTATCGGTGGCCCAAGTATTATTGGCCTTTAGTGTTGTCCCTCTAAAAGATTTCTGTATTAATTGTAGTTCATATTTACTCTCAGTGTTCATCTCTTGAAATTACTTGGCTATTGTGTATCAGGAGTAATATATAAGATATCTGAAATATTTTACCTTGCACATGAGATATGAGAAATGTGCTCTGTGTTATAAAAAACATTAAAACTACTGATTTATTAACTAATTTTCATGGACCACAGTATCTGTGTCTTCTTCATTAACAGCTTCATGCGGACTGAATTATTATCAGTGTGGAAGTGGAGAATGTATACCCCAGGCTCACATTTGTGATCAATTCCAGCACTGTAAAGATAATTCTGATGAAGCAGATTGTGGTAAATATTTATAAATTAAAAAAAAAAATTTCTAATCCCAAATACAGGGAAGGTAACTATTTTCAAAGGGAGCCCTTAGAAAGCCCGCTGTACAGTAAAGAAAAATCCCAAATGTATCTTGGGTTCTGTATGTAAAAGAAGAAAAGGAAGACATGTTCTTTGATGTGAATGAATGGTAAAGTGTTGAATAAAAGAATAGGAATGTAAAAGAAAAACCCACACATTCTAGCAACCAGATGCTGGAAAGCTGCTATTCTAAAGTGGGCAGGAAAGATTTTTGAGAAGGGGGCCTAATCTTTTAGAAAAGAGGCTACCCAACCATCTCACTAAAAAAAACAAAATCTGTCCACAGTTTTCTTTCACCTGCTTGTGTGCCTCTCCTTTTCTAATAAAGGAGAATATTTGTAGCTCAGGGTTGAAATGTGGGGTCCTTGGTACTCTCTCAGCTTGGTTATTTTCTTGCAAACATTTCATTATCCAAACTACCGTAGGTAACATCATCAGCACCAAGGACCCCTCTCTTTTTCTATGCAGTGAAAATAGAAAATATTAGTAAGTGAGGACTTCAGTCTAATACTTTGAAACCAAAGTATATTTATTTTGTTTTAGGGCCTCTTTTTGCACATAAGAGTAGGGGTGCAGGGGTGGGTTCCTCCCGGTTTGGACCAGTTTGCCTGAACTGGTAGTGACCTGCTGGTGATGTCATGATGACGTCACTGAACCGGATCGGTCGGTGCCGGTCCGTGGGGGCTGCCATCTTTTTTTGAATTTTTTTGAATTTTATTTTTTAGAATTTTTTTTTCCTTCTGAGCATGCACAGAAGCCGACTTCCGGCATTGTGCATGCAGTCGCCATCTTTTTTTCGGCTTTGTTTTTTGTTTTGATTTTTTGATTTTTTTGGGATTTTTTGTTACTGCGCATGTGTGCACAGGTAAAGCATGCACGCGCCCATGAGGCGTGCCCACGCGACGCAGGAGGGAGTGAACTGGCAGCAAGGTAAGTTGGAACCCACCCCTGTAGGGTGCTTCTGCCAGTGCAGACCTATATATATTCTGCTCAGCACATGCAAAAAAAGCATCCTTAATCTTCTTTTCAAGGAAATTTAGGACCAAATGTAAGCCCAGTAAAAGTGTTTGACAGGAGTATAAAACAGCTGTGATGAGCCACATTTCAACTGTTTCACAACACAGATGCAGCTTACTTTGACAACAATGACAGCTGTTGTCACAGCACCATCTGTGAATATAGTTATTTACAAAATTAAATGTTCTGTGCATAGTTCTGCTTTACATAAACTAAAAATAATAGACTCTGCACAACGTTTTATTTGCAGATCCAATGATAAAATAATGCTGAGGGCTGGTAAAAAAAGTGATAGCAGTAACAGTTAATCATCTGTAAGAACTGTCCATGGTTTGTGTGGATAGATGCTTAGATTTGTAGACATAGTTTTTTGCCTCACATTGGATATATTTTAATTCTTAGTATGAAAATCTTAAGACATTTCTTTTCAGGTATCTTATCTTCACTTGTTATTTTGTCTCCCACTGTGTTTGTTGAAGAGGGCGAAAAGTTTATTGTTGCTTTTCATAACAAATCCTTATTCAAAGCACACCAAGCAAAGGCTGTTTAAAAACTGGGAACATTTTGCAAAATTTTCTTAGCAGGTTAAGTACATGAATTGCAGTACGTGGAATAAATGCAGATCCAATAGGCTTATGGTTGGATAGTAGTGTTTGTAACATTCAGACCCAAGTTAAAGATATAATCCTCATTTAAACATATGGTCATATGTCTAATCATGCGAGCTTTTCTAAGTTTTCCTTATTGGTCCTATCAGCAGTGAAGATTTTGTGGAGATCTGCAAGTTACTTACTGCAATTTCTGCCTATATCACCATACTTACAGGGGTACCATAAATTATAGGTTAGGAGCATCTAGAGCAAGGGTGTCAAACTCGCATCGTCACAGCGGTGTCACGTGACGTATTGGGACTTTTCTCCCCTTCACTAAACAGGGTGTGGGCGTGGCCAGCACATGACACATCCAGCCCGCAGGCTGTGAGTTTGACAGCCCTGATCTAGAGCAATGCTTCTCAACCTCATGCTAACTGAGGAATTGTGGGAGTTGAAGTCCATATATCTTAAAGTTGCGAAGGGTGAGAAGCACTAATCTATAGGGCTAAAGACTTCTTCCTATGGATTATCTAAGTCAGGGGTGTCAAACTCGATTTCATTAAGAGCCACTTCAGTGTTGTGTTTGACCTTGGGGGGCCGGGGTGAGCACGGCCAGGGTGGGCATGGCCAGCTTGACATCACTCGTGTTGGAGGCTCCTATGATGGCCTGAGCGCTCTGCCAGTGAAAACGGGCTCCCAAACTCTGTTTTCAGTTGCGACAGCCTCCTGCAACCCATTGCCAGTGAAAACGGAGCTCGGATGGCCACGCATGGCCCTCCCAGGCTCCATTTTCAGCCGCAACGACCTCCTGCAGCCCTCTGGAGCTCGGGGAGGCACACAGCCTCCCCGAGCTCTGTTTTCACTGGCAGAGGGTTGAAGGAAGCCGTTGCAGCCAAAAACGGAGATCCATTTTCACTGGCAGAGGCACCACGGACCGTTTCTTCGCTGTTTCTGGGGTGGCCCCACAGGCCTTGAGTTTGACACCCCTGATCCAAGTGTTCCTAAGTGTACTATATAAGGTGTTCATCATCCAAAAGCCCATGAGTCCTCAATTGGTAAATACACTGTTTATATAGATCCCAAGTAATTCAAGGACAACTATGGAACAATCAGCACTAAACACATCAATGAGCCAGGAAAATGGTGCGTTTTTTAAAAGCAATGTTCATTTTAAAATCTAGTTTTATTACAATATTTGATTTGGATTTGGAAAGGGAAAACAGGCAGATGTTCAAATCACACCTTTTCACAACTGCTAAATTTGAACTTGATCATACGCAGTTTGCTATGAATAAAACTAATCCTCAATCTGTGTTATAGTATTAAAACTTATTTTTATGACAGTGCGTTTGATCAGTGGTTCTCTCAGCTCCAATGGGTTAGTCCAATTCAAAATTGAGACGCAATGGTTTACAGCCTGTGCTAATGAGTGGACAGAAGAATCATCAACCAGTATCTGCAATCTGTTCAAACTAGGGTAAGTAAAGTTTTTGATTATATTTTCTTTCAGAGCTAATTCTTCCACTAATACTTTATATGACAGATATAATACTGGCTTGGAGGTTTGGAAGAAAGAGCAGGTATAAAGCTCTAATGTTCTGCATAATGTATAATGTACCTGGCTTTCCCAGTGGCATTTCCAGCAGCAGAAACTTTCTTCAAGGACTAAGGCATGTCTGCTTAATGTCAATTTGATTACACTTTAGTCAGGGGGGAAATGTTTATATGGAAGACAATTTGGCTGTTTATCAGCATATGCTGAACGTTGTTATTATTATTATTATTATTATTATTATAGTATAAGATATATTAAATTATGCATTTAGTTGTCCTTTTGTTAGTCCTTTAATATTAAATCTATAACTGCCATTCACTGGAAATACAGATTTTATAAAATAAATCAAGGCTTATTACCAGTGGTGAAATCCAAATTGTTTTACTACCAGTTCTGCGGGCGTGGCTTGGTGGGCGTGGCTTGGCTTGGTGGGCGTGGCTTGGTGGGCATGGCAGGGGAAGGATACTGCAAATCTCCATTCCCACCCCAATCCAGGGGAAGGATACTGCAAAATCCCCATTCCCTCCCCACTCCTGGGGGAAGGATATTACAAAATCTCCATTCCCACCCCACTCTGGAGCCAACCAGAGGTGGTATTTGCCGGTTCTCTGAACTACTCAAAATTTCCGCTACCGGTTCTCCGAACTACTCAAAATTTCCGCTACCAGTTCTCCAAACTACTCAAAATTTCCACTACGAGTTCTCCAGAAGCTGTTAGAACCTGCTGGATTTCGCCCCTGCTTATTACACATAATTGAAATTTACCTGCCAAATCCAGAATAGCTTTGAAAACTTGGAAATCTCCCTTCCTTCTACTATTTAAAAGATCTCTTTTAAAAATAACAACAGTGACAATAATGCTAGCAATAATATTTTTAAGAACAAACACATACACCCCCAAAAAAAATCCCTGTAGAAAATAAGAGAATGAAAAAGAAGGAAGCTAATAGCTTCCCAATACTGGTTTATTAGCCATTAATATTTTCATAGTTGCTTTATCTAGTTCCCAGGATATCTCATCAATTTTTAATGACTTCTATTAAATTTATTCTGAAATTCAGTATAGAATTTGGTCTATATTTTCATTTCTTCAATATGCAAGAATAAAACATGAAGCACTATATGTAGTACTATAACATTGTATATTAACATTGAATAATTACAGTGGTAACTGAATATCTAAATTATAACAATTTACTGGGTACCTTCTCTCCCCTATAACTTTCTCCCCTATCACCATACCAGCATTGTTATATTGGAACCCAGCTTGCAGATTATGTTTATGTTCATTTATAAATGCATGTATAGTTTTATTATTATGCAGACTTCTTAATCACATGTAAATGGCTACACTATTTCCATATCTAGATCAGACAGATGGGTTCACAAATGCAAGTTCTTAATTTGATATAGGGGGAACAATATCAACAAATAACTAACTCTGTTTTGGCCATCAGTTTGGGAAATTTGTAGCCCAAGTCCAAAGTAAATTCCAAACTGTACTAAATGCCAGGTTTCTCTTTCTGATTTCTTGTGTAGGTGGTAGAAGTATTGGCATATTTTGATTGCTCAGTTTAGCATATTTCTTCATAAGAGTAATTATATATTTATATTTATATTTATATTTATATTATTTATATTTATATTTATATTATTTATATTTATATTTATATTATTTATATTTATATTTATATTTATATTTATATTTATATTTATATTTATTTTATATGCCGCCCAACTCCCAGGGGACTCTGGGTGGCTTACAACAATATAAAAAAAACATTATTAAAAAATAAAAACTATTAAAAAGAAACATAATTAAAAACATTTAAAAAAAACTAAAAACTCATACACACTCATTTCCAAATGCCCTTGCCCTTGTCACCTCACGGTTAGATTATTGCAATGCGCTCTACATGGGGCTACCCTTGAAGTGTTCAGAGACTACAATTGGTCCAGAATGCGGCTGCGCGAGCTGTCGTGGGTGCACCTAGGTACACCCATATTACACCTATACTCCGTGAGCTGCACTGGCTTCCTATTGGTCTCCGGGCACAATTCAAGGTGTTGGTTATTACCTTTAAAGCCCTATATGGCTCAGGACCAGGTTATCTTCGAGACCACCTTCTACCACATAGCTCCCAGTGACCACTACGATCCCACAGGGTTGGGCTCCTCCAGGTCCTGTCAGCTAAACAACAGTGCTGGCTGGCGGGCCCGTGGGGGAGGGCCTTCTCTGTGGCTGCCCTGGCCCTCTGGAACCAGTTACCTCCTGAGATCCGGACCACCCCCACCCTGCTGGCCTTTCGGAAAGCGGTGAAAACCTGGCTCTTCCGGCAGGCTTGGGGCCGTTGATCTCGCCTCTGTAATTGGCGAGATCCGGCCATGAAATGGTGTGTATGAGTTTTTAACTGTTTTTAAATGTTTTTATTATGTTTTCTTTTAATAGTTTTTTATATTGTTGTGAGCCGCCCAGAGTCCCTTGGGAGTTGGGCGGCATACAAATTTAATAAATAATAATAATAATAAATGTGCTATAAATATGTTTAATAAGTAATTTCTTTTATCTTATTAAACCGCAAATAATACAGCACAATAATTTCTATATTTTTATTATAATAAAAAAGGATATGTTTTAAGCAAAGTTTTTTCTTTTAGAAGTGGGAATGAGTCATCTCCTGTCTTGTTTACCGGGACAGGTCCATTTGTAGAAGTTAAAAAAGCAACTAACAGCAGCTTCACACTAACACCAAGGTAAGGCTTTATAAATGAGAGTTAAAAATGGCGAAGTAAGTATAAGTAAATCATTGAAAATATGGTAAGTGGGAATTTCTATTTTTTTCCCTTTTTCTTTTTTTGCTCCTTAATTCTCTTATTATTTAGGAGTAAAAATTGTCAAAAGGTATGGAGATTTCCATATAAACTAACATTAACAGAATAAATGAACATTTAGGACAAAGTAACAGTCCCTTCACTAACATCAACTGATATGAGTCAAAATAATGAGTTTTTGTAACCACTTAATATTCTGATATTAATAATCAGTTGTTGTAATAGAATTTACAACAAGTAACTATGGATATGGTAACAATGTGGAATCTGTTTGCCACTTTTCTTCTTCTGCAAAGGCTTTCGTTTACCCCATACCCAATTCTCCATCAAAATACCAACCCTTGCATTTCCTAACAATCATTACCAGAGTAAATCCTGCTTAGATTTTTGAGGTCAGCCAAGTCAGTTATGTGTTGCCATCTATCTTGACATATGAAGAGTTGCCAGCTGTAAGATTTCTGTTGAGCAAGAGGCTGGAGAAGAAGACCTCCAACATCCTGTTCAACCCTACTGTTCTATGTTGTATTAATATAGCATTTGGTATACAGCAGTGATGGCGAACCTTTTTTTGCTCGGGTGCCAAAAGGGCGCGCACGTGCGTTCCCACACCCATAATGCAATGCCCCGCCGTGCATGTGCGCACAACCCCCCTCCCATGCTGCCCCCCTGCGCATGCGCGAAGGCCTCACTGAAGCCTCCGGACTTCTGGTAGGCTCGTTGGGTCCCTTTTTCCCCATCCACAGGCTTTGGAGGCTTTCCTGAAGCCTGGGAAGGGCGAAAACGGCCTCCCCCCGCCCTCCGGAAGGACAAAAATCAGCTGGCCAGTGCACACATGCACGCTGGAGCTGACATAGGGCAACACCTCGTGTGCCCTCAGATATAGCTCTGCATGCCACCTGTGCCACGCATGCCATAGGTTCGCCATCACGGGTATACAGTATATAGCAGTATAATTTTTAATTGTTATGTTATTAAAGCAATAGTAGTAGGGCATATTTTAAAACATTTCAATTCATCAAAGAGATTTG
>QLTV01003323.1:3381363-3400325 GCA_003457575.1 Thermophis baileyi | reverse complement strand
TCCCTGACACTTGTAGCTCCGTCACGTTCTCGGCATTGTGTCCAGACAAGCTCATTGTAAAAGAAAACTTCTCCCGAGTTCGAGAAGTTTGATTCAACTCGCGAGAAGTTTTCTTTTACAACGGGCTTCCCTGGACACAACGCCGAGGAACGCGACGGAGCTACGAGTCCCAGGTAGGACACGCGTCTCGCGGCCCAACACGTCCCACCTGCCAAAAATGAGTCTCTGTCACACCCCCGCCACCGCCTCGTGGAGCAGGACTCTGCAAGGCTTGTTGTGCCGTTGCATGCAGTTCGTGCATGCAACGGCAGAAGCCTTGCAGAGTCCTGCTCCACGAGGCGGTGCGCCAGCCGCTCGGCCGGCGCCAAGAACAGGGAGGGGAGGCAGCGGCGATGGGACATGCAGTCCCACGCTCACCGCCTACTGCACCCCCAAAATAATAAGCCCCCCCCGATAATAAGGCCGAGGCCATATTTCGGGGGTCAAAAAAATATAAGCCCCTGTCTTATTTTCGGGGAAACACGGTATTAACATGATAAAAAAAATACAGGTAGCATTTAGCGTCAGGAAGGGAGATGAAAGAAAGAACAAAACAGATTTTGTTGTATTTTTTCATGTTGCTGTTATAATAGTCTGCCATTTCTCAATTAGACAAAAATCCAGATAGATCTATTTAATAGTGCAAAAGATATATTATAGAGTTTGTTGCAATCTTTTGTTGTTGTTGCTAAAACTTCACAATTACTTTTTGTTTCATTTTTAGAATATTTTGAATTTGATTAATATTTCTTTGACATTTTTTTACTTTAAATACTTTTAAATCAAAATATTGTTTACCTTACAAAGCTCTTTATTTCATTGTTTCATAAGAATGGTTTAAATGTGAAATTATTAAACTATGTAAAACAAGGGAGGACAAAAATTGCTGCAGTGTGGATTATACAATGAAAGTCAGAATATCTGTAAATTCCCTCAAAAAGTATACTAATTTTTCACCTTACCATGATCATTTTCACTTTTTCTAATACCTTGAATTTCTACAGCGATACCTTTTCCATTAGTGAATAGGAATTGGAATAACAACGAAACAATTTATAACAAAAATATTACTTACCCAGCAATAGTTTTCACAGAAAATAATAATACAGTAAACTAAATAGATCATCTTAAAATAATTCCAAAAATTAGATGATAGTATTGAATTATGAGAAGCCTTCAACATTAAGGATTAACTGCCATAAATATTTAATAAAAATGTTACTTTGAGCATTATATCTATCCAGATATGTGTGTACATGGCTTAACTATTTAAGATCTCCATATATTTCTATATTGACCTAAGAAAAAGTTTTATATAGTCCTCAACGTATGACAACTGAGCCCAACATTTATATTGTTAAGTGAGACATTTGCTAAGTGAATTTTGCCCCATTTTACAACCTTTCTTGCCACAGTTGTTAAGTGAATCACTGCAGTTGTTAAGTTAATAACGTGGTTGTTAAGTGAATTTGGCTTCCCCGTTAACTTTGCTTGTCAGAAGGTTGCAAAAGGTGATCACATGACCGCAGGACACTGCAATCGTCATAAATATGAATCAGTTGCCAAGTGTCCGAATTTTGATCACATGACCACATGATGCTGCAGCAACCATAAGTGTGAAAAAAGGTCATAAGTCACTTTTTTAGTGCCGCTGTAACTTCGAAAGTCACTAAACAAACTGTTCTAAGTCAAGGACTACCTGTATTCAAGAAAATATTCAAAACTCTATTACAGAGTAGGCGAAATTAGCATATCTGATTACCGTATTTTTCACTCCATAAGATGCTCCTGACCATAAGACGCACCTAGGTTTAGAGGAGGAAAACAAGAAAAAAAAAATCTGCCTCTGCCTCCCAGCGTCCATCTGGTATTCATCTGGCTAGCGTCCTTGCAGCAAACAGCAAACAGCCTGCCTCCTCCATGTCTGCTGCCTCTGCCGGGGAACGCTGGAGCCTTTGCCTCTGAGCAGCTGATCGGCGGTTGGATCGGCCTCCTGGAATACCACCGATCAGCTGTTCCAGGCGGCGGGGATCGCTGCTGCTGTCACTGCTGCCTGTCGCCCATATTTGCTCCATAAGATGCACAGACATTTTCACCCAGTTTTGGGTGGAAAAAAAGTGTGTCTTATGGAGTGAAAAATACAGTATTTCTCAGAATGCATACTTTTCACTTTTTATTTTCCTTACCCATAGCTTGTGGAAAAAGGATGATTACCCAGAAATCTCAACCAAGAATTGTTGGTGGTTCTGATGCTCAAGAAGGCGCTTGGCCTTGGATAGTCTCACTGTATTTCAATTACAATCCCACCTGTGGAGCTTCTCTTATCAACAATGAATGGCTACTCTCAGCTGCACATTGTGTCTATGGGTAACTTTATTTCCAGAATTCAACAGTTCTTACATTCCATATCTTCATGTATTCTTCTTTTTTTAAAAAAATTTGGATGTCAGTATTTACCTGACCTTTCATGCAGAGTTAAAAGATAAAATAGAGACAAGGTACATATAGCCCTTCCCTATCTAATAATATAAATACAGCATCATATCTCATATTATAGTAAAGAGAAGATCAGCCACAGAGATGCACAGGAATTTAAACTTCTTATATCAATCAATTCCGCATAGAGTTCACTTGAATACCTACTATAATTATTAATAAGTGTAATATATATTTTCCCAAAATAATATACAAAATGAATAAAAAACACCAGTCATAAAAAAGATTTTACCTTAAAACAGTGCTTAAGAAAAGCACCAGTACTATGAGTGATACTTATTCAATAAAACCCATTACTATCATATCTAGGCTGCAAAAATATGAAGCACTCTGAAAAAGACAGGAAAGAATTGGAGTATTATATACTGTATCTCTTTGTTGTCATCTGATAGTACTGATTTTTGCAAACTAGATGAGGTACCATTACATGAAATGGAGCATTTGCACCAGTGCTTTCCTTAAATAATCAAGCTCACATTTCAAATTGAGCCAATGGCCTTATTTGCTTGAATCTAATTATCAGATCTTGGATTCTGATAAAAGCAATCATATAATCTCATATTAGACTTTCATCCTGCCTTTATTACTTTATAGGTAACTAAAAGTGGTGAACATATACCTAATACTCCTTCCTCTTACTTCTATTTTCCTCACAGTAACCACCCTATGTGATTATATTATATCAATTCTGGTACATGCAAATGTGTTGGATTGATAAAATATTTAAAATTTATAAGAACAAGATATCTAAATTAGAACAGTTTCAAGGAACTTATCTTCATATACAGTATCTAATATTTGTCATGGGAGACAATGAACTATGGGAAATGTCTGAGAGGAATGTAATGAACACTCTTATTCCAGAAGAAGAAGCAGTTTCTTCTAAATATTTGGTTTATAGAAAGGCAAACAGGACAATCTTGGTGGTCAGAATTTATTAACTGGTTCTGCATCAAAAAAAGAGGCCTACCTCTGAATATTAAAATATGTATACCCATATTTTAAGGAATGCATCTTAGAGCTATAAGAACTATTACTCCTAATGCTTTTAAAACATTAATTGGGAGTTGGTTGGAAATTTTTCCTGGCTCCATCAGCACTGTTCACATTATGCATTGCAGAAGCTGTCTATAGCATATTAAAATGTGAACTTTTTCTCGTAATGTTACTAATATATTCAAAGCATTTCATTACTAAAAATGGAATCCAAGGGTGGTGATTCTTCAATTACTTTCAACCTTACATCTCATTAGTTACAATACAGTTATAAGTAAATCAAGAATGATTTAATGTAGTTATCTGCATTATAAAGGCTATACTAGCCTGTGTTCCATTTTAAATACAATCAATTGTATTCCTCTGAAGTTTTGCCAGATGTGTGATTAAAGAATGTCTTATAGGAAATGCAGCTTAACCATCCATATGAAACATATCTAAGTAAATATGAATAATAAATGTTCATATTTGTCTCATAATAATTTGCAATATTTGTTATCAGCAACAATGGTACTCAGCCTTGCGCTAGCATATTCTATGATGCTTGTATGATTCTCTTCATAATCTGAGCTGCTCTGGGCCTAATAAAGGCCATTAGCTCCTCTCTCTTCAGAGCTATCTTGTTGCATATGTATTAGATTTCTGCACTGTCTCAGCTACATCACTGCTGGCATATCATTGCTCAATAACAAGGCACATTTTTCATAATCAAACAGTTTATCTTATTCTTCATCTTATACTTACTCACCACATTGTGAGACATTATCTCCCTAAGGATGCAATGTGATTCAACACAGTAATATACATGGACATGAAGCAATAAACTTGGAAACAATGTTCAAATTTGTGATGCCTATACCCACAAATTAATGTGGGTTCTTTAATCTATATTTTGTTCAATTCTACAGTGTATTACAAACATTATAGATTTTGTGTAAAAATGTGAGTCCTTTATTAAATGTGGTAAATATATTGATTTCACAGAAAGTAGTATCGTCTAAGCAACATTGGCTAATTTGAGAAATTGTTCAAATCTAATAAACAGATGGAGAAGTGATCCTTAAGAAATTCAAGAGTTATAGGCTACACTGAGACATTAAAAAATCATGAACTTCCATATTGCTGATAAGTAATATAGATGGAAGTGACAATAAAATCTTTGGGAATGAAGCTTGACTCAAAGGAGTGTTTGACTTAATAATGTTGGTAGCATGTTTAAGCAATTTCACATATAATTTTGAGTTTGGCCTATTTTAACATTTATTAAAAGGAATGTGTGAAATGGATAAAGTTCAATATTGATAAACTGCTCTTCTTAATATATCAGTATACATCTATTTTAATATAATAATGCATATTATATTATATCCCTATATATTGTCTTAAATATATTATACTAGTGACATTGATGATTGACGAAAGAGAAAATAAAATAGAATATTGCTAATATTGGACAATCACACAGTTGAAAGGATAAATAGGGTCCTCAACCATTTTTGTGAGAACTGATCAAAAATAATTTGTAATTTTAAGTTGTTTACAAAAACCTACCCTTTAGTTGCCAGAAATTTGGGGACCTTACATGTAAGACAGGAATAAGTAATTTGAGGACTCTTAAAAGTTTGATCCCCGACATACATGACTGGTGGAAAGAGATTGTGGAACTGGTATCCAAAATATCTGGAGGTTTAAGCCTATCCCTGACTCCCAGTAGTACTGAAATCAGTAAAAGTTGTGTTTGAACATATTGTGTCAATGTGGTTCAAATGTTAAAATATACAAAAATTACATCTCACAAACTATTTCAAGCCATAATTTAAGCATGTGTTATTTTGACTTAGGAGGAATTTAAAACCATCTCGGTGGAAAGCAATTCTTGGCCTGCACACAAATCTCAATCTATCATATCCTCAAACAGTGATCCGAGAGATTGATCAGATTATTATCAATCCTCACTATAATAAGCGCACAAAAGACAGTGACATTGCTTTGATGCATCTCCAATTTAGAGTGAATTACACAGGTAAAATGATTTTCTGTTGCAGCTTTGCCTTTGGGTTATTAACAGATTAGGGTCTAAATCTAAGAGATATTTTAGCAATAGCACTTAGACTTATATACCGCTTCATAGTGCTTTACAGCCCTCTCTAAGCGGTTTACAGAGTCAGCATATTGCCCCCAACAATCTGGGTCCTCATTTTACCCACCTCGGAAGGATGGAAGGCTGAGTCAACCTTGAGCCGGTGAGATTTGAACCGCCGAACTGCAGCTAGCAGTCAGCTGAAGTAGCCTGCAGTGCTGCACTCTAACCACTGCGCCACCTCGGCTCATTTTTAATTTTAAAAAATTAAGTATAATTTCCAATAAAAGTGGTAATCCTGCTAAATTTCTTTGAGACTTATTTTTCAGCAAAACAATTTGTGCAATGTTATCATTAAAGACTGGAGAGTGCTGGTATAATTGTTCATTTCTTTTATGCAGATTATATTCAGCCCATTTGCTTCCCAGAAAAAAATAAACAATTTTTGCCAGGCACTAAATGCTCTGTTGCTGGCTGGGGAAGAACCACACAGGAAGGTATGTCACTGTAGTGTTAAATCTTTTTCTTCATTTTATTATATTTTCCTGATGCAATCACTATAACTCAGACTATAAAAACACTTCTCTTTCAGATGTATCAACTGTCATAATATTAGAGTACATTTTATGAAACAGCTCTATTGAAGCTTTATATTAATTTTCCATCCAAAGTAATGGTTGGGAAAATGTACATACGTGGTTGTTTTTTTTCCCCCAAAAAACAAACAAACTTTGATTTTTTTAAAAAATATTGCGTAGCTATTACATTCAAAGTAGAAAAAGAAAATCACTAAAATTGTTGGCCTCTCATATAAAATGATAAACTAATCATAAAGTGGTAAAGATTCCCGCACAAAAGCAGTTTTAATGATTAAACAGAAAATAAAGATAAATAGGATTAAAACAGATATTATCATAGAAAATTCATTTTTTTATTTTAATAAAGGCATCTTGAATAACCAGATATTAAGTGAACTACATAAAGAATACATATTATTGACAATAAATTAGATTTAGACTAGAAATACATTTCAAACAATGGAAGCCACCACTGAGAAGTCCTTATTCATTATTCATAATTGCAACTCATACCACACATAGCCAAGGAACATGGAACATGGCCTAAAATTATGCAAGTAGATTGCAGGAAACATAGAAACGTATAGAAAGGCGTTCCTTGGTATCCCCAAGTGGCTTTAAATTTAGCCCCCCCAAAAAATCTGACAAAGAATGCAGCTAAACAGCTAAAACTAGTTTGCTAAGTAGTGCAATGCCTTAGAATGGTTGTTTTTCAGTTATGCATAGATCTTCCCTATAGCATATTCCTTGGCCCCCTAGTAGGATTTCAGTTAATAACGCATATATTTATTTTGCAATTGCAAAGCACAGAAACTTTTCTAAATTGGGATCAATGAACTCAAACTACAGCATAATATGAAAAATACACATGTCATCTAGGTCCCAAGCCATCAAGCTGACCATGCACAATAAATGTCTTTTGCAGAACAATATTTAAAGGTACTAATAAATAAGGGAAGAACAAGCTTCATGCACTTCGAGACTAGATTTATTATGGCATAAATGGTAATGGACTAGAGCCTACCTCATTAAAGGAATACAGTGATGCACGAAATGTTGTGCTCCATTGTTACTACACACATGGGTGCAGAGAATAAAAATTATAAACAATGTATCTATGCCATAATCAATCTGTTTCACTTTAAGGATGCCACAACTATCAGCTATTCTATTCTTCCAGCTGGAGTGCACTTATGTCAGAAACACTGAATGACAAAGCTTTTCTATTAAAAAAGCAGAAGTGAGAACAGATATTTACTTCTACCTTCTATATGTATTGTATTAATATTATGATTCTCTGCAATTACAAATTCAAAGGTCAACCCTGTAAGTCAGGGATGGAATGTCACACCACCTAATCAAGCACTTTTTTTTAGACCTAATAACTTTTTGATCTTGACAAGCAAAAATAGGTAAGTGAGGGAGGAGCAGTTGCTAGACCAAGTTGAAAGCTAGAAAACTGTACGAGCTTCTTATCCGTGCCATTCTCACTAATCTGCTCCTATAATCCACTATGGATTTTGTTTACATCTGTACTGAATTGTGTACTGCAGTATTACAACTGTGCTGTGCGTGAATAGAAGCTCCATCTGGTTTCCGTGCAGCTTGGAGAACTGCACAGAAACCTTTTCCATTTCTTGCAAATGGAAGCTTGAGCTGGAAGGTGAAGACCAAAGTGGTAAGAGAACCACATTACTTACATGAGATGTAGCTTTTGGGGAATGAAAATCTAATGGGCCTTGCATGGACCTGCTCTGGAGGTAAATTGTAGACTATAGGAATGACTGAATACTGTATAATATTTGGCTTACGTGATATGTATCATTTTATCAGTTACAACAATGCATATACTTCTGGTTTTCAAATAGATTCAATCTCAAGTATATTGCAAGAAGCAGAGGTCCCTCTTATAACACATCAGAAATGCAAGGAACTGATGCCAGAGTACAATATTACTGAAAACATGTTATGTGCTGGGTATGACAAAGGTGGAGTTGATGCTTGTAAGGTAAATGGTAACAGTGTTTGCATTGTCATAGTATAGTCAATAAAATATCAGTTTTTCTGATTCTTTTTTATAATAGCAATAGCACTTAGACTTATATACTGCTTCACAGTGCTTTTACAGCCCTCTCTAAGCAGTTTACAGAGTCAGTATATTGCCCCCAACAATCTGGGTCCTGATTTTACCCACTTCAGAAGGATGGAAGGCTGAGTCAACCTTGAGCCTCGTGAAATTCGATCTGCCAAATTGCAGTCAGCCGGCAGTCAGCAGAAGTATCCTGCAGTACTGCATTCTAACCACTGTGCCACCGCGGCTCTTAAAGTAATAAATAATGTAAACTTTATATATAGATACCAATGAGATAAAAGTAAAGTTATAAGGGATGCTTTTTATCATAATTACATCACTGCTATTACATTCTGCTTTCATTTACCACTGTATGTTTCTTTGAATTAGTTTGAAGAAAGTATTTTGAACATTTAGAATTCCATCCATCAAGGAAATAATAAAATAATCCTTGTTATTATTACAAGTGATGTACTGTTATCAAAGCCAGTGTACTTTGCACTATGTTCAGCAAAAGGCTTTCCACATGGCAACCATAAACTATTTTCTCCTGTACTCTAACCAACTGGAAATGAAGCTAGTTTAATACATTTCTGCCCAGATTCAAATCCATTATTCAAGCTTGGCACTGTTGCTGGCCAGGTGTTCTGTCTGGATAATGGTTACCAATTGATGGATTTCCCGTTCTGCATATGTTTGGAAAGGAAGCCATCACTTTCTTTTCCTTGGGGCGGGGAGGTGCATCTTTGAGGTCATGTAGTTTTCACTGGTAGACTTTTTGCATGAGTCCTTTTACCTTGATTCCTTTCCTCTCATCTCCTTATGCTTAAGTCTTTTCCATCTGGCATATCTCCAAGTAAGGCAACAGGAAAAAATATTACCTTTTTTCAAATCATTTTGGCTAAAGGAAAAAATAGTAGTACTATTGTCAACTTAACAAGGGAGAGAGGTAGGGCAGGAATGAAGGTTCATTCAAAATTTCACTAATCCATCAAAGAACCTATTCAAAAAAGCCTAGTCTAATTATTGAAATCCAATAGATCACTAGTTCTCCTTGACCAGCTATAATTAGTGCTTCAGAAATTATCAGAAAAATAAATCATACATATAATCCCTGTTATTAGCATTATAAAATATTATAAAGCACCAAGGGATGAAGGCTTCTGTGGATGTGTTCTCCTCAGATGTAGATATCCCCAAAAAAGCTATAGAAAGCATTAACAGTGACTAAAGGGAATGGGCCATGCCACCCTTCCTACAAGCAATTAATAGAAATAGCAATAGCACTTAGATTTATATACCACTTCCCAGTGCTTTACTCCCCTCTGTAAGCAGTTTACAGAGTCAGCATATTTCCCCCAACAATCTGGGTCCTCATTTTACTGACCTCAGAAGGATGGAAGGCTGAGTCAACCTTGAGCTGGTAAGACTCTAACTGCCAAACTGCTGGCAGCCGGCAGTCAGCAGAAGTAGCCTGTTGTATTGCATTCTAACCACTGCGCCACCACGGTTCTTACATAAAAATACATAAATTGCAGAGATTGAGTTGACATACAGTAATAGCAAAGAAACAGCATGGCCAGGTCCATATAGGCACAAGTAATAGACATAACTTTTGGAGCAGAGCAACCAAATATGGTTGAAGGTTGCCTCAATGCCAAGACAGGAGCAAGGTGATAAATTAATTTCAGTGAATTTATCTCACTGAAGCATTTCCTGCCCATGGTTAACAGGTTGGGTAAAGGATCCTTATGAAAGGCATTTCTTTCTTCAATACTTATATAAACATGATGACATAACTTTTACACAGGCCCAGTATGTTTCATTTAAACTTATGAGTTACAGAGAAGCTTGCAGAAATATTATATAAAACTGACAGTCATCTTATTAAACAGTTAGGTTCATAGTACCGTAATAGTGTTGTCAACAATAACAATATTTTAATTTTTCTTTGTCATTTCAGGGAGATTCTGGTGGGCCTCTGATGTGTCAAGAGAATAAAAAGTGGTTTCTAGCTGGTGTAACATCCTTTGGCTACAAGTGTGCACTTCCAAATCGCCCTGGAATTTATGTAAACGTTTTCAAATTTGTAGACTGGATAAAACGTACCATTAATTATTAGCAATTTTAAGAAAACTAGAAATAATATAGGATTGAAAAAGAATGTGATTATAGCATCTATACAATAAAGTTTGGCAGAATCAGGCAAAAAATAATAATTCAATAATTCAAATTATGTCCAAGTTTGTGTTAGAAGTGATCTGAACAAGTACTTGAAGTTTAAATGACATTTACCCAGAAGTTGCAATAATTTTCTTCCAGCTACTCTCTTAAGGCTTGAATAAGTAAAGAGGAGCTCAGATAACATACTGATTTGTTGAAAGTATAATCCTCAGTAAAACTGTGCCTTTACACTTACTGAGAAGAGAAGTTGACGACATCATGAATTAAACTCTTATACAGTCTACTGCAGATAGGCTGTGAATACATTTAAATAATATTTTTTTCTTTTGTAAGAGATTTGCAAATGACTGCTTTTTTCAAACAGTAATGATATTTCAGTATATTTGTCATTACTAAGGCTCCAATCAGAAAACCTCAGTGATATACCTCCCCAATCATTTCCTATTAGCTCAGTTTATTAAGAAAGTAGACAATGCAAAGTGTATGTATAGTTTATGCAAAAATTCAGGATACAGTACTGATTAGCAGTACTCATGAAACTCTCATGTCTAGTCAAATGAACTAGAAAATACTATGGATCTAATCATTCAAACCAAGTAGGTAACTTTCTATTCTCAATTTAATTAATTTTAGATGTGGTTTTTTTCCTGCAATGCATGACAGAATAACCAAACAACTACTGCATTTACTATAAGATGGAAATCTTTGAAAAATAACTCATAGCTATAAAGACCAGCTTTCTATTGAAATCAATGGGATATGCTTTTATACTATTTATGTGAAATCACATATGCATATATTTCATTTGTTTTAAAAATCATACTGTCAGAATGTGTTCAAAACATTCCTGTATTTTAAATGAAATAATCTACATTTAGATAAGAAGTTTTACAAATTCAGAAAGAAGAGCCAAACTTATAACTGTAATGAGAAAAATTTCAGTTTGTAAATAAATCAATAGTCACTAATACAATAGTAATAAAATTATTATTTCATTAGGCCAAAACCATTCTGCATGCAGCTTAGGATTTAGCAATTTATAATTCATAATTCACAGAGTTTGTTTGTTAATACTAACAAATAATCAACTTTTCTCTTGAAAACTGCAGGAGATATGCAACTTATAGAATTTTGGAACAGAGATTTGAGAATGGATCCAATATGTATATTTCAGTCTCAGTTCCATTGTAGCTAATGTACAAGTACTTCTGCTGTTAATACATGTTTCCATGTTGGCCAAGAGACAGAAAAATCCCAGCATCATTTTCTTATTTTTAGGAAATGACCAGCACAATAGCATCAAACTCAACTTTTGGTGATTTCATAGATATCTCTATGTCATTTTCTTGGCAGCAATATGGAAGCAATATTGCTATTGTCTTTTATTTTTTGAGGGAAGAAGAGAGGCAAGGGAATACTTGTTTACATCGAAGTCTATCCTACAGCCATGATATTTCCTGGAAGTCTTTGATACAACACAATCATTAGGATAAGGAGTATCTTTCAATAGCCCTATATGCATAAGTGAGGCATATTAGATCAAATTGATGAAATGTCTGTATGATGGAAAGTTGAAAATGGCATCTTTAGCAAATCTGAATGTGTGCAGTTGTTTACAGATTCGTCATATAGAATTGTGTGCAGTTATTTACAAACACACACACTTTTGTATACATTCTCTAGCAACCTGTCCATACTTATCACTGTCATATAAACAATGCCATACTGCGGATCTATTTTGCAGATCTGAGCAGTTCTGAGGCAGTTTCACAAATATTTTTCTTGGTCTTCAAATCTAGACTTTTGCAAATAGGAACCAAATTTCCAAAAGAATAAGATGACTCTTAGCTGTCTGCAGGAAATATTTGCAAACTGTTATTTATGTCAAAGGAAATATTACAAGAAAGATTTTCTAGCCTTTGAATTCTACTTTCATTGTTTTCTTATCTTTAATCTATTAAAAAAAACCTGTACACAATTTCTTTATGTATTCAAGTATGCATAAAGTGATGCTATATAGAAGTGGTGTCAACTTCTGTCACTCAGGGACAGGAACGCTCACTCTTTCCAACTCTCGCCAGTTCTCCCTCCAACATTTTGAAGTTAAAAAAAAAAAAAAAAAAAAAAAAAAAAAAAAAAAAAAAAAAAAAAAAAGAAAAAAAAAAAAAAAAAAAAAAAGAAAAAAAGGAGGGAGGGAGGGAGGGAGGAAAGAAGGAAGGAAGGAAGGAAGGAAGGAAGGAAGGAAACTCCATGACAGTGTATACATTTCATGATTTTTAAGTGATTAAGAGATAGCATTTCTAAGTGGCATCAGGGTGACTTCTCTTTCCCACGATTTAAAAACAAAACAACAAAAAAACCCAGAACAGAACAAGATACCAGTATGGAATAAGTTGTCAACCATACATTTCTGCCATTGCTTGTTCCAACAGTAAAGCATACATAGGAAAAGCTACTTTCTCTTTCAGCTTGTTTTCAGGGAATTGAATGTACTAATTCTACAATTTTTGTACTAATTAATATGACCTGAGTAGAATAATTTGTGCTAACATTGGACAAGCATTATCAAAAATAGATGGTAGCAAACAATAATCAAGTACTGTGCATCATTTTCTTTGCCTTAAAAAAAAAATCTCATCACTCAAATGAATAACACTGATAAATATTTTTACATATATGAGATTACTATAACTCATATTCTAGTGTAGAATTTTTTTATGCAAAGATAAATTATCTCAATACACTGTAAATTCATATTAGCTGGTATTACAGTCCATCCATTAGCGAGAAATAATACAATATATATGAAATTAATAACGGAAATAAATGTTAAAGGTTAAATTAGAAACATTTGGTCTACAACTGACACATGGAATGAATTCAAAATGTTCTGTCTATCTCATTAGTATCTATTGCCAAGTTATTTTCCTTAGCAAATAATCATATTCTTATTTTCTTTTAGCCGGCTATGTTTGCTATGGGATTAAAAACCAAAAACCGTGAATAAAAAATGATCCAAGCAATAGCCTCAAGGGGGAGCTTCCACTTCATTCTGTTGATCTGTTGCAATTTCAAGCCATTCCAAACTAATATTTAACAAGACAATCTAAGCGATCCTGAAAAGTATTATTCCTGCTTTCTTTTCAGCCAGTTTTCTATACTTCCAGGTTACTGTCCTTTCTTGGGTTCTTAGAAATCCACAGTGTTGACTGATCAGGACTGGTTTTTGTTCTTCCTTTACTGAAAAATTAAAAACACAAATCCATGGCTATACATTTGATTCACATAATTTCACATATTCAGCTAGGAACTCTGCAATAAAGGAGGGTGGTAAGGAATAAATTGTAAAAAAAATACCTGAATATTTGTATTAGGAATATTGCTTCATTTACCCTGGTTCAAAAGCACTACATACATACTGTATAGCTTAAAACTGATCTTAGATGTAAGGAAGGAAGTCGAACAGCCTATAAGTCTTGTGCAATATTTAACACTCAAGGCCTGTACCAATTAGCTTATCAATGACTTAGTGCCAACTGAGTTTTTATAAATAACTTCTGCATTAGTATAATTAAAGCATAAAGCAAAATATTAGCAAGAAGAAAACAGCAAACAGAGGAAATCTGAGGAAAAGGCTAATGATTACGGTATATAAATGTGGGAAATCTTCCAGTGAAACAAGCACCTGGCCAGGTGAGTACTTGAAGACCATCTTAGCCAGTGGCTTCAAATTCTATTGGCATAGGAAAGTGTTTCCCAATTTGGAGAATTTCCCGGAATGTGAAATTCTACTCCTAAGGCTAGCTGGGGAATTCTGGGAGTAGAAGTGTATACATCTTGTTGTGATTGCCCAGGTTGGGAAACACTGCTGTAAGACAAGGCAATATCAATCTAGCAGTCCATATTGAATGAAATTACTCTTTTAATGCCAACCTCTGAACAAAAATTGCAAGCTTTTTGACAGTGAGGGCTGCATTTTGAGTGATGTGCCATGGACTATGTTCCCCAAAGGAGGGCAGGATAGAAAGTAACATTTTATTATTCTTTGTATATTTAAAATTTTTACTTCTTTCACATTAACAATTACAACTCAGTGGCAAAAATTTTGATAGGCTGCAATCATATAGCTTTTGGATGATGATGGTGGTGGTGATGATTCATTTGATTTGCTTCCCATTTTTCTTCTGAAAAGACATTCAAAATGGTTGTTTTAAATATTACAGCAGCATGGAAGGAAGCCAAATAAAGCTATTAATGTAGCTGCTGATTTTAAAGGATTTCCTCTGAACAAATGTGGCAAGAACATCTTCCCCAAACTATTGTTCAGTAGGAACACCGCTAATTTTCCATGAGTTTATAGAGTTTATCATAATTTCAAGAGTGTCAAAGCTCAAAGTAATCAACGTTTTTAATTTTTTAGAAGAATACTGGGTAGCTTAGGCACTGACATTCTGCCTTCAAAACAGAATCAAAAGATGACCTTAGAAACTGAGCAATGTACCAAGTTAGAATCTAAATGTTCTGTAAGGGATTCAGATGATAATGGAGATGAATCATTGAAGCAGTTTCTCCTTGCTTCCCTAGAAGAAAGAAAGGGAAAGCCTCTAAGCATGAATGATTTGCCATAAAGCACAGGAGAAATGCTTGGTTCCTAATATGATGGGTTAATATCTGCATGTCCAATGTTGTTTTCCTCTTTATAACCAAATATTTCTTCAGTATTGCTAACCTACATTCTCTAAATATTAGATTTAACTTCCGTAATTCCTCACTAACATATCACACATTTGGGAGGCAAGAAAAAATTCTTTGCTGCATTTTCTGGAGGAAATAAAACCAACATTTTTTTCCCTGGAGCTCATAAATATAAATATTTATATATGGAATATCTACTAAAATGGCAACTTTGTATCAACTCCTTCCTCTTGAAACATTTCATTAATCCTCCTGTGTTCCTTACCCATGTTTCTGATTGTATGTCATACACCCCTGCTCAGTGGCAGAGAGTAAGCCTATTACCTTGTTGGAAACCGAATGTCATAATTACCATATAGTTATTTACATGCATCCTTTCCAACCACCATTGATGTTTTGGGGAACAGTTTGCAAATTGATTACATAAATACTCCAGAAGATTGTGCAAGAAAGCTCTAACAAGACATCTTGTGAGTTCTTTGGACTAAGTAAATGGCCTTGATTTTGTTTGTTTTAGGACACAGCCGCTTATAGTATATTTGACAGGTCCTGCATTGCCAAGAAAATTGGAAAATTCTACATTAAAGTAAGATTAAATATTATGAAAATAAGTGGATAGAAAGTTCCACATTGGAGCATTATTTAACTTTTCTTCTGCAACAGCATTCCCACTTCACAAAGCAAAATGAACAGTGACCATAATATTCTAAGAGGGGATGGAAAATGAAATGATCCATCTGTGGAAAATGGTTCCTTTGAATATTTCCAAAGCAGGAAATACTATTGAGCATAATTACTTTTGCTTAAAGCAGAATATATAATAGAATATATTGTTTCATATTGCAAAGCTTATATGCTTTATTTTGATGTTAGACTGAAATGCTACTTTTCTAATGAAGTTATACATAAGCAACAAGCTTATCTATATTGGTTTAACAATACTATTTGACAGGGCCACAACTAACTCCCTCTATTTACGCTGCATATTTTATCTTTGAGTAGGTGGCTACATTTTTAAATACATTCTTCTTTTACAATACATCCATTATGCAATATTATGGATGTCATTCAGGATGACTAGTTTTGCATTTTATGTAGACTGGACTTGAATATGAGTAAGTGACTGATGTAAACATATATTCCAAAGTACATAAATCACAGATACAAATTGTCATGTTTGATAAAACACTGAATTACCTTTTATGAAGCATCTGGAAACAGCAAGTCCCAAAAGCCACTAATATCAACAACAACAGTGGTATGGTTGGTATAACAACATAAATTAAATTAGGAATTAGACCTACAAGAAAAAAGAATGTTATTACACTTTAAAATATAGGACTAGTTTTGTGTACTAAAATAATACATATATAAATATTTTACTTTGCTTGGTGTTGACACCATGCAAACCAAGGACTCTGAAAACAGTGATTAACAATATGCAACTAAATATTTTAATCCTGAAATTTCTTCAAAGCCTCCTAGCACTAATGGCAAAAATAATTTCCCCCTATAATATAAAACCAAGAGAAAGTTGCAAAATGTATTTTAAAGTTGCTTATTCTAGTAATTTATCCACCAATGGGATAAATTACTAGAACCTTCTGCCAGTCAGGATCAAACTCCTGACAGTGAGCAGAGTTAGCCTGCAAAGCTGCATTCTAACCACTGCACCACCATAGCTCCTTTGGTTATACAAAAAGTATAACCAAAAATCTGAATGAAGTAGAGTACAGGTATCCAACTTTTTGGTTTACCTAGGCTTCATTGTGAAGAGAAATTGTCTTGGCCCACATATAAAATAAGGTATATATTTAATGGCGGCATACAAATATAATAAATATATAATGTGTCAACTTCAAAATGGATCGGGTCTGTCGCAGCCATTTTCTCTGTTTCTCAGCTTGACACACATTGGGGGGGAGGAGGGAGCTCTGGAATGTCAGATCAGACATCAACAACTTACTATCTTGTGGGAACCAAGGTCATCCCAACAGGTGCTGGCCAGAGACTGAAAGAAGTTACCAAGGAGATGCCAGAACACCTAATTGGACAATGTGACCTGTGATAAGGAGGGAAGGGGCTGTCTATTCTTTTACTATACTGAAAGTGCGGTAAATAACCACAGCTGGTTTTGCATTTCAAAAGTGTCGATATGATGTACTCAATAAAGCAATTCTTTGAGAAAGCTGAACATCTCAGAGTTGATGGATTGGTTGGGTTATTACTCGGAACCTTGAAATAATGTGTATAAATCACATAATAATGTTAAAGGTTTACAATCTTTACAGCTGTTCAGGCCACATACAGCCCATGGGCCTCTGGTTGGACACACCTGTCTTAGAGCATATGAATCAATATATTTTTTCATGAACAGAGTTCCAAGGTTTATATGAAATTTGTTTTGATGTATATTCAAATTCATATTTTTTCATCTGAACATTTCAGCCAGAGAACACATTTTAAATATAGTGTAGGAACCAATTTATAGTTTTAATTGTTATGTATGGTACAGCTACAAACTGAGCCAACCTGAATTCAGTTTAATAAATAATATTCCTTAAATGCTATGGTCTGTACATTAATTTGGAAAGATTCTTTATTTCCCAAATATCTTATTTCTTATTCATGAATACATTTATATGCAAGATTTAAAATCTTCATCTGCCCTAAATAATTCCCTTCCTTCTGACTCCCTTACCTATAGCATTCATTCATTATAGTTTTCCTGAATCCCAGCCTTTTTAATTGTCTTTTGATTCTTTACCTATTTATCTTCAAATTAAATGAATCTATCTACATATCAATCATATGGGGTTGGGAAGCCTGTTGCAAGAACACCAACAAAAATGGTACTAATGATAATGGAGCATAGCAAACCATGAATGCAATTCTGCAGAAGTCTTCTCACTGTTAATTATCATAACTTCATTTAAAATTTATAATCACTTTACTCTCTTTAGTTTAGTTTAAGGAAAGATCATTGCTGACAACTACCTAAAAACCACCTGTAGGCTTCCATATTTCTAACAGAGGGAGAAGAGAAAAGCAAAAGGTCTATCATTATTTTCTTAAACAATATGCACATAAGAGTGTAAGGCAAATTTCCTCTTCACTGATCTTTTTTAACATGGGTGGAGGGTGGACTGGTGAAGCGATTGACTAGAAAATGGGCCAGAATTGACTTCCATTAGGTAGCAACTAAAGAACAAAGAGCTGAATTCAATGTATCCAATTCAATATATTCAATTTAGACACCAACCAAATCCAAATTGAATCTGGCAACATACAATAAAACCAAATGAAATAGAAAATATAATAAAAGTTATAAAAAGAAAAGGAATAAGAAAATGAATATAGAAGAAGAACAGATTGTGAGTCCACTAATAACATTCATGCTCCCAAACATATCTAATAGGATTTCCCTAGCCTAAGGCCTGGGTGAACAGCCAGGGTTTTAAGACTTTCTGGAATGCCATCAAGGTGGGTGCCATATGAATATCGGGGAAACCCTAATCTAGGTTTCTAGGTTTCTAGGTTCTACCATATCGCAAGATTTAAAATGGACACCTAACATCAAAAACGTCATCAAAAAAGCACAAAAAAGAATGTTCTTTCTTCGCCAACTCAGAAAGCTCAAACTGCCCAAGGAGCTGCAGTTCTACAGAGGAGTTATTTAGTCTGTCATCTGCACCTCTATAACTGTCTGGTGTGGTTCTGCAACCCAACAAGACAGACACAGACTTCAGAGGATAATTAGAACTGCAGAAAAAACAATTGCTACCAACCTGCCTTCCATTGAGGACCTGTATACTGCACGAGT
>QLTV01003323.1:3310514-3381017 GCA_003457575.1 Thermophis baileyi | reverse complement strand
TCTATTCTATTCTATTCTATTCTATTCTATTCTATTCTATTCTATTCTATTCTATTCTATTCTATTCTATTCTATTCTATTCTATTCTATTCTATTCTATTCTATTCTATTATTCTATTCTATTCTATTTTCTATTCTAATCTAATCCATATGGCAAATCCCATCGCAGAGATGTCATCCTGCATCCTAATAGATGACAAACTTTAATTGAAGGAATTATGAAAATTCTAACCCCAAGCAAAGGCTCCAAGTCCAGAATAGATACAATTGGTACACAAGATGCTGTGCAAAGGCCCCCTCCTTCAACAGGAGCTGTGAGTCTAGAAAAACCCCCAAACTGTGTGCCAGCTCTGTGCCACTCCATCTAGAGGCAAAGATGGTATGTCACCAGAACCTGCAGTGCTTATAACCCAAAGCCACTCTATCTTGCCAGGATTAAATTGGAGCCAGTTTCTTTCAGTTTCCATGCATTGTGTTACTGCAGCACATCACCCAGAGTAGAGATGTATAACTTGATATTATTGGCATACTGATGATGCCGCATATCATGAATGACCTCCCCCAGGAGTTTCACAGAGATATTAAAGAGGAGTGGTCAAAAACCTGAACCCACCCCATACTACTGGAGCTAGGGTTAGAGCTATCCTCATCCCAACAACACTTATACACATGTCATAACCAGTAACTTGAATCTTCAATCTTGCTAATAACTAGTACAGCTTTCAAAGCAGCAGTATCACATAGACATACCAAGGCATGCCTATAACAGCCCTTGCCACTGCATTCTGGACCAATTGAAGCTCCAAGTAGTATTTAAGGGCAGACCCATATATATGGCAACAGTCAAGCCTGAGATAATAAACACATGAATGATCCTCCCTGCTCCTTATCCAGAAAAGGATATAGCTGGTGTCCCAGTTGGAGCTGTACAAAGGCCTTCCTGGCCATAACATCTTTCTGCTTCTTTATTGATCCTGAAGATGCACTAGGATTTAGGGAAGCAAAACATTCACAATGCAAGCATATGGCACAAAGCATAAAAGTTATCATGTGATTAATCAGCATCTATGTATATTTCTAAGATGCTAGCTTTGGGATTTCCAAGTTTCCACAAATGTATAAGAGCAAACTTGGTACAACAGCATGTCCTTGTTGTCATGGCCAATAGAGCCACTTTATTTTTTATTTATTTATTTCATGAGCTGCCATTTGTAAAAACTGAATTAAGAAAAATTTCAAATATTTGTTCATTTGCCAACATTTTATTGGATTTTGTTTTTATTGCTGTCCATTTCGCCTGCATTCATTTATGTTCAATTGGCATTTCCAGAAAATTATACTTGAAATTCCTTATCTCACTGCAATTTACTATCTGTTGAAACCCAGGATGTCTATCCCAAATTTATATCATTTTTCCTTTAAAATGCTAAGTGCATCTAATTGGTCTTTCGAAATAGCATTCTGAAATGTGATCTAAAAACTAAATATATCAATTACCACCAGTTTCAGTAACGACCAATGGAAAATCATCTTCTGACTTGCTTGGGTCATTAGGCTTCACGGCTGGCACTGTTGCTTGAACTTCTGAAAAAACAATTTTTGGAAAAAAAAGAACAGTAAATTTGTTTTCTATGTCTTTGCATCTGCTTTTGTGATTATGCTTAGACAAGGTAACAAAATTCTACAGCTAATCATTTTTAAAAGCAAGTGTGGGTGATAAATTCTGGCTACAGGTTTTATTGCAACATTGGAATCACATCTGGAATAAAAGTTACCAAAACTGCAATATTCTAAAGGGTAGCCATATGCTATAAAACACACAGTTGGATATTTTTCTGAATTGCAATGATAGTTCAAATGTTCCAACTTAGCCTGCTTTTTTAATCTGTCTGATTGTTTTGATTTCAAAAATAATTCAGATTTTATTTCTCGACACCGCAATTCAGTCCAAAATGTTCTTACCGTGATGTGAATCTGTTCTGTGTCCTGATTCTTTTTCTACAAGGTCTTCTGTTAAATCAATAAGAAACATTTTTAAAAGTATATTATTTTTACTGTTTTGTACACAACATCAAAAATAACTTTAATAAGCTTTTTCAGTCTTTATAACTACCCTCCCCCAGTCGAGTTTCATTTGGAAAAGCAAATTGAATACTCATTCAGTTCATTTTTCAAATGAATTGGACCAGGGGTGAAATCCAGCAGGTTCTGACAGGTTCTGGAGAACCGGTAGCGGAAATTTTGAGTAGTTTGGAGAACCGGTAGTGGAAATTTTGAGTAGTTCGGAGAACCGGCAAATACCACCTCTGGCTGGCCCCAGAGTGGGGAGGGAATGGGGATTTTGCAGTATCCTTCCCCTGGAGCGGGGTGGGAATGGAGATTTTGCAGTATCCTTCCCCTGCCACGCCCACCAAGCCACGCCCACCAAGCCACACCACGCCCACCAAGCCACGCCCACCAAGCCACACCATGCCCACCAATCCACGCCCACAAGAACCGGTAGTAAAAAATTTGGATTTCACCACTGAATTGGACTTGTTGCTGTAACTTTCAAGCCTCAAGAGGCACTAAATTGTGGAAGACTCATTGAAACATGAATATGAAGCACTGTATTTCATTGAATGATATTTAGGAAAAAACAAGGTCCAGAACTTTAAAAATAAAATTCTATTTTTATCCCATTCTTATTTCCAAGATCATGTGATATATATGTGTCCTGTTTTCACAGAATATTCAAAACAGTGAAGGATGTATATATGAACTATATATAATAGAACGGATCATAAACTAAGACATTCTTTTACACAAATATTTTATGAAGCGCATTGATCTTACTTGGTTATTATTTTGAACACATTATCTGACCTAGTTATGAGACTACTTAGGTGAGCTTAACTGAGCTTCTATAGCTCAATATCAGACCTATAAAATCTATTAGATTGCTATTGCACTGAATGATTTAGCAGCCTAAATGTCATCAGTATGAAAAATTCAGAAGACAAACACAAAGACAGTAACATTATTTAACAGTAAACTATATTATTCAGGTTTCTTCCTTAGTTCTGAGTCTAGTTTACAAGGAAAGTGCCCTTGCTGATTTACTGTATATGTGCTTCAAAAGTAAAGATTGCATCAAGAACCTGGTTTATCGTGCCCTACCTGACTTATACTTGCAGATGAAATTGTGCTTCATGTTACATCTGTCATCATTCCATTGATAAAGATAAGGCCCTCCTAAACCTGGATTTGCAGTTGGCTGGTGATACATCACAACACAAGCTTCACTCCCACAGGAAGGCTCATCAGTATACCAATTTCTATAAAGCAGAAATATAACAAATGCAAAATATAACTTTTGAATCTTTATTATTCTGTTAAATAGTTTTTTCTTCCTTTCAGTTTTCCCATATTCCCAAGGTAGCTAAGAAGTTGGGCTTTGTGCAACTCCTTCATTACATTTTTCCCATGCCAAATAAGCATACTGTACATTGGGGCAAAGATCTATTGCAGAAGTTATACTAAAGTTATACCAAAAAGACCCTAAATGGAAATTGTTGGCATCCAAACCCATAATGGAAGGAAAAACTACTGTCTATGTAATGGTCTGTAAAAATATGTTTGGAAACATTATTGAATGACAGTGCAGAATATGGGAAGAAAGAAATATGTTATCCAAGATTCAGGAACAAGTGAGACCAAAAGTCATATTCCACTACATTTGACAGGCAATTCTTGGTAGGATACTACCTATCATCTCACTAACACAGTAATGAATTATATATGAAGGCAGAATGGAAAAGAATAGTACAAGAATAATGATAAAAATCCATGCTGATGTGGGGAGGCAATAGAAAAATACAGTATGAAACTCACAACTGTCTGATAAAACCAAGATAATGCAAGAATGACAAAACACATGACATCTCAAGAAGTTGGAGGGGATTTTTTTGCTCCTAGCTCCACATACATCTTGGTCTTCTATTGCTAGGAGTTTTGGAATAAAATATTAAGAGCATTTACCTGAAGAGGGAACTGCTTCCATCTGTCCATTTGTAAAGATCAGGACAGGCACTGGATATGGTTTGTCCTTCTCCATTTCTCCATAGACCAATCCAGAAGTCTCCATCAGAAATCCCAGGACCTGATTTTGTGAGATTCTGCAGCATATTTTCTATCAGTTTCTGTTCTGTTTCACTTTCAAGACTGAGAAGTACTCCACCACCCATTTCACAAGCTTGGCGAGCTTCCTGAAAACCCACACGCCGAGACATGTCTTGGAAATAAGCAATCTTGTAGCAGGGATGTGCTGAATCACCATAGCATATCTTTTGACCTAAAAAAAAATCCCACAAAATAACACTGAATACATTTTTTATTCATATCCATAGATTTCAGCCACATCTTTTATTATATGATAACTCATTTATGTTCAGACAATATTACTTCCCCCCCACCAGTTTCTTTATTATTACAATTAAATTTTTTAAAGGAAAGATACAATGCATGCATAATGTACTTGCTTGGTTCGTTTGGAATTATCCATTTGGAAACACTTTTATTTCACCCAACATATATGACATGAAGAAGGCAAAGAAAAGAAAACATGAGTCCACTTGCTTCTTTCTGTGTACATGAAAATTAAAGTATTAGGAATCCACTAAAAAAGCTAGTAAGTTGTTGGCATGTTATAGTTTCATTCCATACTGTATTTTTGCCCATTTTGGACTGTGTTGGAAAGCTATTAAATATTTCCCTTGTAGTCATGGAAAGTTCTTGAAACAACATACAGTACATGAAAAGGTGTTTTATTTCCAGGAGGTGGCTTTCCTGAAATGTTTCAGTTTATTCATTCTTACAATTTGAGCATGGGTTG
Organism: Thermophis baileyi; assembly: GCA_003457575.1. Taxonomy (NCBI): domain Eukaryota; kingdom Metazoa; phylum Chordata; class Lepidosauria; order Squamata; family Dipsadidae; genus Thermophis; species Thermophis baileyi. The sequence goes on along the minus strand of QLTV01003323.1, from coordinate 3,376,144 downwards.
GGTTATAATGTAGCCAAAAACATGACTTTATGCTTACTTCATAATTTTTCTAACAAAAATATTCAAATCTAAATCTTGGGTTTGAACCACTCAATATACTTGCTCCACCACTGAATATATTACATGTCATTACTTGACATTCAAAAGGCTTTCTTTCTCTCTCAACAGAGGGGAAGGGATATCTCCTGGAGAAATGGTTTTTTTTGCTTGTAGATATTTAATAAGTTATTATGTGAGATAGCAGAGATGCAAAACTGGAAAGGCATTCTAGCTACCAGAATGTGCAGTGATGATTTATAATCCATTTTCAAATTGTTCCCACACACAAGCCTAGCTCACCTAAATGTCTAGAGTACTTGGTTAATTGGGAATAACTTTTATCTCTTAAAAATGATCTACCTTAAGATAGATATCAAAGTCTGGTGTGAATAAATGAGGCAATTTAAAGAGCAATGGTTTCTTAAAGATCCAATGTGTAGAGATGGAGGTCATTTGGAGGTTGTGTGCAGCAAACTGCCTACCTCAGAAGGGCCTCAAGTACCTACATGATCTCACCCAGTTCCCATGATTTCACCCCGTTCATATTGCCTGGATGAAGCAGGGCACTATCTCTGGCTGGTACGTGATCTCATCTAGGTTGTATTAACAGGATGTAGGATGTTCTTAAGGATTGGCAAGGAGAATTCACCAATGAAAATGCTGTTGCTCTTTGTTACCTTTTGTTGCTTGAAAACTGTATATAAGCAATAAACACCGCAAAGGCAGTCAGACATCTTGGCATCCTGCAATGACTGGTCTCTAACTCCATCACCAAAGGTCTCTAGTACCGAATCAATACTAGGCCCAGAGAAATTAAATAATCTATTCCTGCCTAATATACACATGTAACTGGTTTGTGCTGTATGTTTCTTTTTTCTCTCCTTGCAATTTATATCAAACACCAATGATTACACACAATATCAAATGTTCTATAAAGAAGCATTTTACTTTTCTTTGCATAACCACTCAATGAAGTTATAATTTCACTAGATATGGGCAGAGACTAATTACTTATTAACTACTGTGCTGTGGAGTCTTTAAATGCCAATGCCAAAAGAGGGGCCGTTATGCTGAAGCAATCTGGCAACAGTTGGAGGAAAATCAGAGGTTATGACTGAGCGGTGAAGAAATAAGATCTGATGAAGGACCAAGACTTTGTATTTCATAACAACCTCCTAGAAAATACCTGAATATCAGACTTGATGATTGAACTGGGATTCATGTTGTGCAACTCTACTGAAAATCCAAGCAGGGAGCAAAGTCCAGAAGACTTCCAGGAATTAATCTCCCTGGAAGAACTTAAGCAACTAGTCTTGGAAATATCCTGGAAATCAGAATCAAAGTAGGATATTGACATAAAAGATTAATCTCTTCTTCATCAACTAAGAAGTTGAAAAGGAAATGTAGACTAAAATGTAGACTTAAAAGCTAATTAAAATTTATTAAACTGAAGAGTAAAAAGAAACATAATAAACCTGAAAATGACCCATTGAAGCTATTTTATTAATTTAGTTTTAAAAAGTATTTAATTCACTATGAAAATAATTAATTCCACATATTTTAAACTGGTTCATTTACCTTCTCAACCTATAACGTAATACATGCTAGCTAACCAACAATGTCTTTTAGCCTTTCCAGAGGAGAAGCAGATCAGTCTCTGTAGAAAAATAAATGAATAAACAACAACTGATTTCATACCAACAACTGCAACATTCAGGAAGAAATGACAAAATATTTCAATATTCAAAGATAGTATATTGCTGACCCCCCAGGTTACATTCTCCAAAATAGAAATTTCATTGGAAACTCCAGATGAATCAGAACTAATGAAGACTTTATTCCATTCATTTTTGCTTGAATAAATACAAATGCTTCTCAGTTCTACTACAGGTGTTGATTAACATAGCAAAACTGAGATTGCCACCAATTACAGATGTTATGAATTTGTACTTTTATATTTTATTGCCTTCAGAATGATTTCTAATCTTTGTGCATTTATATAAGTTTATAGAAAATTGGAGATACAGGCATCAATTCAGAATAATATTTCATGTGCCTGCTTCCCACAAAAGCTTTGCATCGCATAGTAATAATATAGCATAGTAATTTTCTATGGCATAGTAATTTTCTCACACTAAAATTGGAACTAACTAACAAAGCATGGAAGTCATCACGAGATTCCTGCCATTCAATTGTTTATAGAGAAGAAGAAAGAATAAGGATAAAAGATTATTGCATGGATAAAAAGGGGTTTTTTATTTAAAATATTTGTATGGCTACCCAAGACAAATGTGGGTGGCTCACAAGATAATGCCTGTTATTTCTCATGTCTCCTGTTCTCATTTGCAGTAATTTATTTAGTTTTGTAATATATTTTCTCCTCTAATATGGTCTTTGGCATATTATTTTACCACTTAAATTAGATCTCCTGGAGTCACAGCAAAGAGTGGTCCATTCATAACCTATCATATGATTATCAATCATCCTATCTTACCATTTTGTAAGAATGTTAATCTATTGATTAATTAAATTAAGCATTACAAATGTTTTACTGCAGTATTTTCTTTTGTACTGTCAGTGTAATTTAATTAGAAATAGAATCACATTATATTATGACGCTTCGAAAGCAGCTGCAGGAGCTTAATTTCATAACTGTATTCTGTATATCATTAGAAACAGAAACATATACAATTTAAGTACTTTTTTTTGCTGGCAAAGCACATTTTCCTGGTTTAACATTCTGAATAATCTTTTATTTTTCTGTTCAGAAGTTATTTTATGTCAGGTTCTCATAAATACAATCCACAAAACTAGTCATTAGTTACGGATACCTTGTGATTCTGAACAAGTGTTCAGCAATAATAGAAGAGCTGTCTAATTAATTACATTAAAGATTAAAATACAAGTAAAGCAAGTATTCTAAGATAGAAATATTAAATATCTATTTAAAAAGATAGATCTCTTATCTTTCTTAAAGGGCAATTAGGATGGAGGGGCCAGCAATATATTCCATAGTGCAAGAGAACCATCAAAAAGGTCTCCCTCTTCTCCAATCTCCTCTTATCTCACAACATGTTATTTAGCAGACCCTCTCTAGGTGCCCTCATAGGACAAGGAATATATTGGATAAGTTATTCCTGTTTATTCTAGAAAATACTGTATTATGATTCTAGATCAGGGGTGGGTTCTAACTTACCTCGCTGCCGGTTTGCTTCCTCCCGCGCTGCGTGGCTGCACCTCATGGGCGCATGTGCGCAAAGTGCGCGTGTGCGCAGTGCAAAAAAATAATCATGGGCGCGTGCGCGAAGCATGCGTGCATGCGCAGTGCAAAAAATTTTTTTTTTTAAAAGCCAAAAACAAGATGGCGACTGCATGCGCAGTGCCGGAAACTTGGCTTCTGCACATGCACAGAAGAAAAAAAACCCGGAAAAAAATAAAAAAAATTCCAAAAAAAAATTCCAAAAAAATTTAAAAAAAAGATGGCGGCGCCCACGGACCGACACCGACTGAACCGGATCCGTGATATCATCGTGACATCACTAGCGGGTCGCTACCGGTTCGGGCAAACCGGTCCGAACCGGTAGGAACCCACCTCTGTTCTAGATGACACTTTAACTGCACCTAAAAAAATTTCCCATATAGACTTCTTACATTGATTAGTGGTTATAGATCTTCCAATGTTACTCAGAGTTGATACAAGAAGCAGCATGGAAGTGTTCCATTTCCTTTTACCTTACTGTTGCTTTGGAAGCATTTTCTATTTTTATGACTTCACTATTTTCTGGTCTATACCTTCATAGCTTCTTCTCATGCCTTAGTTTAAATAAATGTATCACCGAAGATCTTTGAAAAGTGGCTTAGGAATCGGTATAACATATATACCTGATGGTTGTGTGGAGAAATATTAAAAATAGTATTGTTATTTGTAGCTTGTAATGTTGCAGGTATTCTCCCAATTCTTTCTGGTACATGACCACTAGTCATATATATGGAAATCAAGTGATGTACATCCGTATATTGTATGCATTTACTAGGTTTAAGGTAAAGCAATATAGTAATTTTAACTTGATCCTGGTGAAAAAATCTGGGTATACCCATCCAAAGATAACTTAAGGGGTCCTGGGTATTTTAAAATATTTAATATGTACTATGAATGTAATAATTAAGAACAGTTCTGTATTTTCAATAATGCACCTTTGAAGTCGAAAGAGCTGTAAGATCAAAATTTGTATGTATATCTTACTCAGCAATGTTTTAGTATTCATAGATTTCCAAAAGATATTCAAGTCTGGTTATACAAGGGAAATGTTTTTTCAATTACTAAATAAATATGTTTAAGACAGAAAGTGAAACTATTTTTAGATGTTTAGACATTTCTTAAGAACAGAAAATACAGGTAGTCCTTCACTTACAATAGTTCATTTAGTGACCATTCAAAGTTACAATGGCACTAAAAAAAAGTGACTTACATATGACCATTTTTCACACTTATGACCGTTGCTGCATACCCATGGTCATGTGCTCAAAATTTGGATGCTTGGCAACTGAGTCACATTTATGATGGTGGCAGTGTCCTGGGATCATGTAATCACCTTTTGCGACCTTTTGACAAAGTCAATGGAGAAACCAGATTCATTTAACAACTATGATATTAATTTAACAACCGCAGTGATTCACTTAACAAATGTAGCAAGAAAAGTCATAAAATTGGGTAAAACTCACTTTAAAAATTTCTTACTTAGCAACATAAATTTTGGGCTCAATTGTGGTCATACGTTAACGACTACCTGTATATTATTTTCTGATGGCATTTGTGCACCAAATTATTAATTATGACAGTATTACTATTTTCTATATAAGTGGCAAATGTATCAATATTGGCATTAGTTCTCATCCATAAATTTAAGGCAATATACAACAAAAGGGTGAAATACATTATTTGTTTACCTAATAGAGCCTTCTTTGCTATGTAAGTCTGATAAAATCCAACTGAGTACTTGGTCAGACATCACTTAGGATTGTAAAAAAGAAACACAATTCCTTACTGGCTTATTATAAACATGTTTCAATTTTAATTTCAAATTGAAAATCTTCCCAAAGACCATTAGACCACAGATCACATCTTTAATTAATTATTGTAAGCATAGCTCAGATGGATACATGTACCATTCATTTAGCACAGCTGCAAGGCCTCTCTTTTGAAAAATCTTCAATAATGATGATGATGATGTTGTTGATGATGATGATGATGGAAGATGTCATCTAAGCATGTGTAGCCCTACTGGGATTTCACAATGTTAAACTATAGTGTGTGTGTGTGTGTGTGTGTGTGTGTGTGTGTGTGCGCGTGTGTGTGTGTGTGTGTGATACACATTGATGCCAGAATTCTTAAATTTAGTTGTGAGTTTCAGTCTATTTCTCTTAATCAAAATATTTCTATCTTCTAAGGTATTAACTACCTCATTCAGTTTTGTGGCATCTGCAAATATAGTGGCCATTCTCACCAACTCATAACTAAAGTATTAATTAAAATATTGAGGAATAAAATACCTAGGTCTTACCCTTGTGGCATCCCTCTGAATCTCTCCCCAATATGATGGAGGATTTATGCTGCTCTTTGACCGTAATAAAGGTTGATTGATTGATGTAGGGTTATTAAAGAGCACTCTTTGAGCCTAATCTTCAAGACAGCTATATATCCACTTAATTGTCATGCCATCCAGCCCACATTCAGCTAGCTAACTAATCAGCATGCCATAGGGTACTCTGTCAAATATTTGGCTGAAGTCAAAATATATTAAAGCTACAACATCTATTCAGGAAGTTACCTGATCAAAAAATGAGATAGTTTGGCAAGATTTGTTCGTAATAAAACTATGCTGCTTTCTGATAATTATCACATTGTTTTCCAGGGGCTTATATATCACTGTCCTTATTATCTTCTCTAGAAATTTCTGCGATATCAGTGTCAGAATGTCTGGCCTCATAGTAGCCATTCATGGAAAAGTAAAACTCACAAAGCTAAAATAATATGAAGAGAGGCATTATTGCATTGTTTAGTTTCCAGACAGGGCAGGAAGATAACTATTACTGTATTCTAAATTCCCTGTGATATAGATTGATATATACTCTTTTATTTTCTGCTTGTATAATGTAGAAGTGTAGTTATTAGTTGAACATTATTAGCTTTATTGAAATTCTGCCCTGGATTGTGCCATTCTTTAGTACAGTTGTTGAATATCAATTGTCTTCATTTTATGTCTGTTTCATTACTGAATAGATTTCAATATTCCACTCTCCTACTTCAGTATGTAAATTCAGTCATGGACATTGACACTGCAGAAAAAATCTCCAATAAAAACGAAATGAAAAACAAAGATAAACTGACAGCGAACAACAGTCCTTAAGGAATAATGGCTTTGATTAATATATTGGTTGTTAAGTGGCAACTAATAAGATTAGCTCTTTTCTCTCTTGCCCAGCAGTTACTTAAAGTAATTGCATTTTTGGAAAACTGTATTATCATCATTTTGTGCTATGTGATGTCATAGAAACAACAGTGTGGGTCATGTACCACTCAGCAAATGTTCCTGACTTTGTCATCACAACTTTTTAAAGTCCAACACTACTGCCAGCTGAAGACATTCTAACAAATTGTGTTTTAAACAATAAGCATAGAGCATAAACAATAATTAGCGGTAATTGTATGAATCTATACCCTGCTTACAACAGTATTATTTCAAATCATGATTCAGAACATCACTGCAATGTGGAAAATAGGCATAAGGCACTTAGGAGCAGATGAGATAAAACAGGACAACCTGTAAAGTTCAGTAAACTTCATGTTATGAAAGAGTCAGAACAGTAAAAAGTGGACTAAGTAATAAAGATCAGGACTAGTTTATGGAACTCATGATGAAAATTCTGAAAACTCAAGGTATCTTTTTTTGAAGTTCATTTTAGAGGTAAAACTGAATAAATGATAGAATTGCCCATTGTCTTTGATAATGCAAAACAATTTGCCTGCACTGTTTGATTGTACTTAAAAAGGGTAAAGAGGGAAAAGTAACCACTCGGAACAGATTGAGTGCACATCTAAACTAAATCCTTAATCTACTCCTCTCCTATACTCATAGATAAGAAAATCCTGGCTGAGACACTTTGGCAAGAGTTGTGACTACATGCTACTATGTCCTCCTCCATTGGACAACTACCTTGCTACTGTGCCCTCCCACTTCCCTTTTCCAGAAAAACATCTGCCAATTATTTTTCTTCCTATGGAGAAAAATTACATATATGCACAGAAATATATGTGTATAAAAACAGTTGCAAAGTTCAGTTAAATTTATATATACAAAGTTAAGGCATATATATATGAGCCATGATGACACAATGGTTAGAATGCAGTATTGCAAGCTAACTCTCTCGGAGCTTGCTTGTTTTCTTGCAGATTTTTCATTACCCAAACTAGGTAACATCTTCAGTGCTAGTGATGATGTTACCTAGTTTGGGTAATGAAAGGTCTGCAAGAAAACCAGCAAGCTCAGAGAGCCACAAGGACCCCTCATGTCAACCCTCAGCTACAAGTATTCTCCTTTATCAGGCTAACTCTGCCCACAATCAGGAGTTTCATCCTGACCAGTTCAGCTTGATTCAGCCTTCCATCCTTTGGTTAGTAAAATGAGGATCCAGATCAGGGGTCCCCAAACTTGGCAACTTTAGGACTTGTGGACTTCAACTCCCAGAATTCTCCAGCCAGCATAGCATATTGTTGGGGGCAATATGCTGAGAGTGCTGTAAAGCCCTATGGACTGGTATATAAGTCTGTATGCTATTGCAAGGACCATCTTTCAGAAGCAAAATCTTTTCTTGACACCCTGTTGTACTCCATTGTCTTCTAGGGCAAAGTAGAGTTGAAATAGAAATGCATCATTTTATTGATTTTCCAGACTCTTGAGGGTTTTTGTTTTTGTTTTAGTTCCCGTAGAAAAGCCTAGGAGAAAAACTAGCTAGCTCAGGAAAAGAAAAATATTAATAAAAAATGTTTTACCAGATTTCAAATAAAATATATTCAGTTTGCTAAACGAAGGTAATAGCAACTCTTCTATTTCAGTCCTTTGTTTTTTAAAAAAAGCTCTAAAAGTCGTTAGAGATGAGGAAGGACAGCTATAGATTCAGCTGTAGGCATATTTCTTCCTCTACCAAAGTAACTTCTGACCTGCTTATAAATCTACAGTATAAGGAAGTAAATCACTCCATCAAAACAGAGAAGTCAAGATGACATGAGAAAACAATATGTTAAAATCACAACAGACTATTGTATACATAAATTACTTATCTAGTAAAAGTGAATACAGGGTGATATTGCTTGCTTCTTCCTTCAAATAACAGTTATAGATCTGTTCTTTCATTTTAAATGTGTATAGATTTAATTTCTTTTAAAGCATAAGGAATCTAGAGTTCTATCCCCTGATGATTCTTCCAAAGAGAACTCTTTTGTATAAAGTAAGCCTAAATAGCATACTTTGTCTCTCTGAATTTACAAACTATTAATATTAGAAGCTAGCATTTGCTTAAGGGGCTATGCCTTTTATGGAAACATAACCTAATAAAAAACATTTGATGTTATTTCTGCTACCTCTGATTACTGATATAACACTACTGATAACTACCAATAATAGGAAGAATTCATTTAGATTGCTAATAGAAAAACTATATTTACAATCTACTGGTAAATAGGACAGAAATGTGATATGTAATTGCTAAGACCAAAGATATCTGAGGAGCCATCTCTTTCCAATGGAACTAGCTCACCAACTCATGCCAATGGAAGAGACCTACTACAAATCCCATCTGCTAAGGAATTCTGGCAGGAGGGGTCAAGAAGGGCCTTTTCCATTGTGGCCTTGTCCATGTGGAATACTTTACCACCAGAGGTGAGAACTCTTCCAACCCTTTTTGTCTTCCAGAACAGTATTAAAATGTCTTTCCAGTTGGCTTGCTTTGCCAGAGGGGCACTCAACACTGGAGGTGGCTGACAGAGTAAGAGGACCTCATCCCCATGCTATCTGTCTCTTTGTCTTTGTGTTTTGTATAATTTTAAATTTTTAACTTAAAATCAGAATCATAGATAAAAATGCATTTCAGTTTATGTTGTTTGTCTTGGCGTTTGTTTAGTATTCCTAAGATGTAAGGACTGGCAGCCAGTGGTTTTTTGATAGACTATGATAAACAAGATACATAAAGTACCCAATCCCAAACCACAAATAAAGTCAAACATTAATTAGAGATAATTAATATTTTTATAAATGACAACCTGTGTTCCTAGATCTATCCCATGAGCAGCACAACAGTGTTTCCAAGATGTTTCAAAAGCAAGAATATCTAACAAATCTGAATTCTATGTAGATCATTTTGGATCCACAAGGTAAAAGCAGAATGAATTTTCATCTTATCAGGATTGAATTTTGTTGGCATTCATCTGGTTATTTACTAATCCAGACATCAGTTTAGTACTCCATTCATCTAAATCAGATGGCAATGACTACAGATGGATGTCAGCAAACATCAGCAATATCTTGAAATCATCTTATTCTCCCAAAGGATATTGCCATGTATTTATCCAGACAATGTATCAGCTTCCAATAGTACTGTTATTTATCTGTGTCTCTCGAAATGCTTTTACAGAATCAAGACTACATGGTTGTACCTCTACACTCCAATAAGATCTATTCCTTCCCTTTCACATTTATTGGACCAGCATTAACTACGGCATATAGACTAATGGATCAATACAATAATAAATCAACTAATGCCACCATTGTCTAGTGTCTCAGTTCTGTGGAATATTTCAAAACACTTACATTAGGGACAAATGATGCCTTAACAATCTGCATACACAAAAGAGGATTTGGAATATGAATTATGATTATCTATTAATCCTCCACAGAAACAATTCTTTTCTGACAGAAATATCACCAGGAAATTCTTTTTACTGTTTCAGTTGTGTTAAGTTTAGTTTAGTTCAAGCTATTGTGAGATATCTGGGGACAAAGTGTTTTCCTCAGCCCTTTTCCATAAGTGAATGTATTTCCTTTCCACTGTGACCATGACCACCGATTTCTTTCCTGCTCATGACACAATCTGTCTAGATTGAAATGCCATTTTTTTTCATTCAGAAGATTAAAAGGCAGCAGTAAATAACAAGTAGATTGTTCAGAAGTGCTAGTTCTTACAGAAACATTCCATGACATCAGTAGTTGAAAGGGATAAGGGTTTGTTATATATCAGCTGAGATGTATCGTATCTAAGAGAATTCATTAAAATGTGTAAGGGTAGATTTTTGTTTCTTGTTTTTTTTTTCTTGTATCCAGTTTTTTAACCTTTCTTTTACCTGTAACCTCATGAGAACTAAATCCAAAAATGGGGGCAGTACAATTTATTTGAAGATAAATTGACTTTCTAATTCAATCATCAAATCAGATCAGATCTTTATCAATTAACTGGATGACTTAATGGGTATTTGCATAGCCCCCCTTTTTTTCCTAATGAATTAACTATCTTAATCAAATCACCTCAGTTGGACAATGTGATAATGGCTTTTTGAATTCACTTAATTTTTCAAAATTGAATCAACAATTTTAAATGGATTGGATCTAATTTGCACAGGCCTATTAAAGCATACTGCTTAGAACGGGAAGCCATGTAATGTGCTTCTCACCATCTGTTCAAATATAAGTCTACAGGTATTCCCAATATAGGAAAAGGAAATATCTGTATATTTCAGTATGTGAAATAAAGGCTGAGGTTAAAGGAATTTTATTCATCTTTAACAAGGCTGAACAAATCTTTCAAGGAGTACTTTCCTCTGACAAAGTTGTGTGTATCTGCATACCTCCTTCACTATGAGATTACCAGAATGAATATGCTCACTTGGAAAGGGTTAGTAGTAGCTGAGTATCCCATCTCTGAAAGCGTTCCATCCACACAGAATCCATACCAGAGCTTTCTCAATGGTGGTATCCATTTATGCAATAAGACACATAGAGCTATCATAATTCATGAATAACAAAGTGATACACAGGATGATTAAAAATTGTAGATATAAAATGGTTCAGCCATATTGGATAATATTTGCTGCTACATCCTCATAACTAATGGGGAAAATTTGGCAACACTGTAGTTAATAATAACTATTCAGTTTGCCAGAAGAACCAGGCAATCTTCATTCATCATCTGGATGAGCCAGGCCTTTCATTGGGATCTAACGAACACAGAACATTTACAATCATAAAATTTACAATGGAAAGGTATGCTATGCATATTCTGTAGCAGGGGTAGGTTCCGGATTTTCTTACTGCCAGTTCGCTCAGGGACGCGACGCACGGGCGGGTTGCAGGTATGCAGTACAAAAAAAAGGTTCTGCGCATGCGCAGAAGCAAAAAACAAAATGGCGCCGCCTTCAGCGCCGCCGAGAGAACCGGCTCGGGGGCGTGGCAGGCATGGGTTGCTACCGGTTCCAGCGACCCACGCCACCACGTTACTAATAGTTCTATAGAACCGGTCCGAACCGGTAGGAACCCACCTCTGTTCTGTAGCCAAAGGAATCACATGGGTATTTATTAATGGTAAACATCTTTCATTATATACCTTCAGTAAGGGAAGATGAGGAAACATAATTAGGGCAAATAGACAGCAATATCTAGAGCAGGCTGTCAAACTCCCGGCCCGCGGGCCGGATGCGTCACGTGCTGGCCACACCCATGCCTGGTTTAGCAAAGGGGGGGGAAAGTCCAGATACATCACGTGATGCCACCGTGACGACGTGAGTTTGACACCCCTGATCTAGAGTGTGTTAAGAATTGGTAGCCCTTTAAAAGGACAGCTGGTTCTCATGTATGGGACCAGCTGTTAAAGGACTGTCTAATTTGCCCTAGTGTATAAGAACTACCTCCCTGCTAACAAGTATCCATAGAAAAGTAAAATGTGCCTCCTTTGGATATTAGATTTTAATATCTATTCCTGCTGATGGGTGCCATTATCATGTTTAAAATTGCCATGTTTTGTCACAAAATCCACATCAAAAGACAAATGTCATTCCTGGCCTTCGTAGACTGGAGCATGTTGCTTCTGTGACACAAAGTACTTCCACATAGTGAATCTTATTTGTCCTGTCTAACCTAGTCTTTCATATGTCATTAATTTGTTTCTATATGCCATGAATAGAATACATGTGACCTTCCTGATATTGAATTTGTCCCAACCCAATCTTCTGGGACAACAAGGAACAACTGGAGGGACAGAGATTATTTATTTCTATGTACTCTGCAACTTTACATACTATACTCAATTTAAACTTTTTTTCAAGTTGAATGCAGCACAGAATCACATCAAGTTCAGTATCTCTATTGTGAATTCTTGGCCCTCCCAAGAGCTTCCCCATTATAATTATTTGCAGTGGCATCACATGGATGAGAAAATCCATTATGTAATGTCTCAGAAAAATGTAGGGTCCTTGGTGCTCTTTTCTTGCAAATGTTTCATTATCCAAACTAGGTAACATCATAAGGACTCTTCATTTCAACCTTGAGCTACAAATATTCTCCTTTATTGGTATCAGAAAAATGCCTGCTCTGTTTTGTAACAATTCTGTATCCAGAACTGGCCAGTTATAGCATTAATGGAGACAGTAGATTGAACTCCCATAACAAAGAAAATGTAAGTCAAATGTGTAATGTAAGCTTCTTGTGGAAAAAAAAGTGAGGTGTTTTTTTTAAAAAAAAGGTTTAACGAATATACTTAGAAAATATGGACATATCTTTTCTTATAAAGAAATACACAGTCTATGATGTTGTTAGACATTAGTTTACAAAGAAATAGATATTTAGGTAAGCCAACCCAACCTCCAGTGCTATTATTCTCTAAAGATATATTCCAAAATGACTAGCTTGAAATTGGTTGCCCATTTTCTATTTTAGCGAACCATTTTCATACAAGTAACTAGTAATATGTAGCAAATAGTTGTAAGACAACTTCTGATAGTGATACAGTCTGTTTCAAAGATTATGTGGTTTGGACATATGAGAATATTTCAGGATAGAAAAACATCTTCATTTGCTCAATTGTTGGTATATTTGCCTTTAGGTATTCATAATGTAAAAAGAAAGGCTTATACTCTGTTTAAAGAGACACTGACTCTAATTGACAGCTGTTCTCAAAACCTGAGCTTTCTCAACCACGCTATCAATCAGAGGCTGTAATCATATTTGAAACCTTAGATGTATCCAAAGGATGCTTCATACAATTTACTCTTTTGTGCCCTGGGGGCAGAGTAGGATGGGGAAATGATTACAGAATATATTATACAGCCTTGGTGGAGGAAGGGTGAATACTTTTCTTGACATTAATTGAAATTAAAGTTTGGTGGATGCTCTGGGAACAAAAAGACTAACCACAGATTAGAATAATTACTTGGAACACATGCCAAAAATTTGGAAAATACATTTTCATTATACCAAAATTACTATTAGTTGTATTATTAAAGATAGTCATTCCATCATAACTGTTATATAATTTTGAGTATTTTCGCTGTGATATTTAATGGACATACCATTATTAGCAGAAAAAGCCAGATAAAGCAAAAATATTTCAAAGTAAGTAGTATGGGAGGAGATGGAGTGAGGAGGCAAACATGCTTGTAAAAATCAGAAGACTGAAGGATACAGATGTAGCATCTCAGCAGTGTTCATGCCTAAATCTAAACGTTTAATTCTCTCACATAATGTCATCTAAACTCTGTTTCAACGGGCATTGTACACCTGGGGTGTACAAAAGTAGACACAAATTACTTCTAGATATCCTTAGAATGCATCTCTACTTTATCACTAAATAATTACAATGAATTTGGGATTAGGAGAAGTTCAGGACAATTTTTCTCTTTCGAAACTTTTAGCCATTGTTCAAAGGACCGCTAACAGCTCTTGGTCAGCTGCAGCAGGAAACAAGCAGAGGATAATAAAGAACAGCCCTAGAGATTAAAACGGGACGTCCTGGAACAGCTGAATCCAAGGATGAACTCTTCTCCCAAACTGGAATCAATTGGACGCGTCTTCCCTTTACTCACCACTCAAGAGGCGCTGGGAGAAGCAGCTCTGCACCCACAGCAACCAGGCGACCGGCAGCAGCAGCAACGGGATGGGAGCTCGACCCTGGGAAGGGAGCATAGCAGCGACCGGCTCAGGGAACGTCTCACCAAGCCTCGAGAATAGCAGAAAACAGCCTGCAGCAGCAGCAGCAGCAGCGTCGACACCTCCCAGGGAACAAGTCACCGAAGGGTCTCTGCGCTGGGGGCGTAGTAAAAGCACTAAGCCGCGGCAGCTGCAGCAGCCAAAGCTTCCCGAGACCCCGCCTCCGGTCTGGCCGTGACCCTTCCACTCATCTCCTGCTCCAAGAAACGCAACGCCTTCACTGGTCAACTCCAGCCCCGGGCAAACTTGTCCGTAGGGAGGAAGACGCTTGCTGCGGAGCCCCCAGATCGGCTTTGCCCTGCCTGCTAATGCTGGAAGCCGGGGGGTGGGAAAGCTTTAGCTGCTTTCTGCTGGTTATATAGGCCTTTTGCCAACCGGGAGCCTCGGTTGGGGAAAAGCCGTCCCCACCCTATTGATCTCTAGTCTGAATTGAAGCAGTGGAGCTTTCAGAGGGGGGAGGTGGGGGCACTCGAAAACAGCGGATTCAGCAGTCCCCTCCTCTCCCGAGCTGGTTGTTGCAGGGGCTATTAAAAGCGGTTGCCCAAATTCATCTGGCAAAGGAAAGCCGTCATCATCGATCTTTCCCAGTGTTCAGGTTTCATTGAGGGCTTCCATTTCCCCACCACCACCACCACCACCACCATCACTCAAGTGGGACTCTGTTCTGAGAAAACATACAGTATGTGGTTTTATTCTTCTGGGTTGTTAAACTTCCCTTCTTTTATCTGTATACACATTTCAGTCTGACCACCTCTATCATAATCCAGATATTTTTGCAAACTTGGTATTTGATGTTGATGCTTAAAAAATAATTAATGGCAGGGGTGAAATCCAGCAGGTTCTGGTGAACCGGTAGCAGAAATTTTGAGCAGTTCGGAGAACTGGTAGCAGAAATTTTGAGCAGTTCGGAGAACCGGTAGCAGAAATTTTGAGTAGTTCGGAGAACCAGTAGCAGAAATTTTGAGTAGTTCGGAGAACCGGTAGCAGAAATTTTGAGTAGTTCGGAGAACCGGTAGCAGAAATTTTGAGTAGTTCGGAGAACCGGCAAATGCCACCTCTGGCTGGCCCCGCCCCCATCTATTCTCTGCCTCCCGAGTCCCAGCTGATCAGGAGGAAATGGAGATTTTGCAGTATCCTTCCCCCAGGAGTGGGGAGGGAATGGAGATTTTGCAGTATCCTTCCCCTGCCACGGCCACCAAGCCATGCCCACCAAGCCACACCATGCCCACCAAGCCACGCCCACAGAACCGGTAGTAAAAAAATTTGGATTTCACCATTGATTAATGGGCATGCACAGAGTGCCTTTCCCATTGCATTTAATGAATAAACATATACAGCCCCCCCACCCCTAATGTGAGGTAATTTAGAGCAAGCAGCCCTTTCTTTTAGACCGATGAATCACAAATGGCACAGGGTCAAAGAATGAATCTTGATGTCAGATTAGTGACCTAGGTGAACTATAAGGCAACATATTCCATTACATTCTTAAAGTATAAATGATCACATATATTACAACATTTTTTTTACAAAGGTCAGTTTTACTGTTGCAGATCAAAAGCAAGTCACACTAAACCACCATGTAATTGGTAACTGGCGGAGTATAATGTGAGAAATCAGATTCCCACATTGCCCTAAGACATGGTTGTTTGAACTATTGCCTGCTGTATAAGCCTCATTCCATGGCTGGATTCACACATCATGTTAAGTCAAAATCCCCAAACTCCACATTATGGCTTGCATAATGTACAGAGGCAACCAATACTGTCTTCTGCTGGGGATTCTATTATTTTAAATGGGCATTTAATCCATTACATTATATCTAGTTTCAATGATCAACAGGGGGCTTATATTAATACATTTCTATTCTATGCAAAAACCTACCATCGGTATTGCTAGCCAAACTTATTCCAAGGAAACAAATCATTTGCAGTGATCCTGTTGAGCAAATAATGGATTCAATTAAATATCAATATATCCTAGAAGATTATATCTCACAATGAGTGAAAAAAAATATACAATTTCACCAGGGATACCCAAAATATCTGTTCAGTTTCTAACTGGATACTGAATTGTAAACCTTTAAAGATCAACAGCTTGTAGGCCTGAGGCATGTGTAACTCTTGTTTTCATTTCATGTAATCTTCAGCCTTTTTTAAAAAAAAAAGTCCGTCCTTGTAAGTAGAAAAGATGGATAAAGAGACTAAAGAAAAAATGTGGTGGAAGAAAAAGTCAAAACAAGGTACATGTTTAATATAGATTTGGTCCCACACAGCACCAGCATGGTTTAAACCCTGGAATAGAGTTCAGTGCCATTTTTGGAGAACGAATATATCTGGAAATTTGCAGAACTATAGTGTATGCTATACTGCCAAGGATGAAGATGTAGTACAGATAGTCCTCGACTTACAACAGTTCATTTAGTGACCGCTCAGAGTTACAATAGTCCTAAAAAAATGGACATGACCATTTTTCACATTTATGACCAGTGTCCCACTGTCATGTGATTCCTCTTTTGTGACCACCTGACAAGCAAAATCAATGGGGAAGCCAGGTTCACTTAACAATCATGTCACTGACTTAATAACTGCAATGATTCACTTAACAACTGTGGCAAGAAAGGTCATAAAATGGGTTAAACTCACTTAACAAATGTCTCACTTGACAACAGAAATGTTGGGCTCAATTGTGGTCGTAAGTTGAGGACTACCAGTAGTAAATACTTGCTCCCCTCCACAAGAACAGCAAAATATACAATATATTTCTTCAGTTTGAATTCACCATTTAAGTGGTTGGTTTTCTCTCTCTGTCTCTCTCTCTCTGGTAAAAGCAGAAGCATCTTTGTGAATATACCAACCAGCTGCTGAAAACAAGAGCAAGCATGCAGACAGCAAGAAACTACAAGAGAGATACCCAGGGTATATTGAAATTTTCTGGTAACTAGAAGAAAATTTCTTCTACAGAAGAAATAACTATTTTCTCCAGTATTCAAATTCACTTAGCAAAAAAACATGTATCTGACTCTGCCCATCAACATTTTTTTCTATAAAATTAGTAAAGCAAAGAAAGAAGTTGGTCCTATATCTGTGTCTGGAGCAGATCTCTGATAACTTTAGCTAGTGTCTTGGCCAAGCCTGGGTTTTTTGGGGGTGGGTGGGGAGGGGGGTTAGATGTGGTTGTCTGTAAGAATGGCATGTGCTTAAGAATAGCAATACAGCATTATTGCAAGGTAGATTCTATACGGATCCAGTCTCTAATACTTGCAGACTGGAAATTTTACACAAAAATCTAACTCTTAAAATCAGTTGTTTGATATAATTATTCATATCTAGAATTATCTATTCCTTTCCAAGGCTAAATCATCTCTTTTGCCTAGCACAAAAATGGCCTACTAACTATTTCACCTAATACTCTGATATAAATGCTGTGTTTAGGAATATATGGTGGACTGAAGTGGATTGAGGAGTTGGCCTGTTCCATGCCAGCAATGTTCCATGCCAGCAATCTTTTGGTTCCAGTTGTTCAGCCACTTGCCTGTGATAGAAACCTTTTACTCTGCTTCCTCTTCACCCATCTTTTAGTTCTTTTCCTGCCTGCAAAGGAAATCCAATTCTGCAATGGCTTTTCTTAAAAATGGCTTGATTGATTCACTAGTCCAGTGATTAACCCTGAAAGTAAAAGCCAGGAAAGTGAGCAGGTCATGTATGCCATAATTGAAAGTGTAACTGAAAGGAACTTGGCAGTCTGCTTGATAGAAAATTCACTCCCAGTGGTTGTTACTTCCAGCAGAAGTTGGCTGTAGGGATTGATAGTTTAGATGAATCTGAAGTAGATTCTGTTAGTTTACAGCAAACCCTCTTTTTCAAACTCTAGCTCTTAGCAGCACATATCCACTGGCTTCATCTTGATGGCACAGTTCTGGATGACCCCTAGATGGCAATAAAGAGATCTCAAAGCATCTGTTGGTTGATAGCTTGAATAGTTGACTGGTTGACCAATAGTTTCAAGGAGGAATAAAAATAATATTTTTTGAGGGAGGCCAGTTCAAACATGTGAAAAATAAACTGTTCAATCAGTCAATGATGTTGGGAACAAGAAAAAAAGGGGAAAAAAACTTTCCAATGCCTACAGTAACCAGAGCATTGTTCATGCCATTTGGAGGTGGATTTTCCCATACAGGACAATGTTGGATGTACCTGGAATTTTAGCAGAAGAAATCACCAGTCATGACACTTACATTAAAGTTGTATGAATAGAAACACATACACACTGTTCCATGTGTGCAGTAAGGCACACTGGCTGAGCAGCCAGATTTGGGATATCTTGATTTCCTACTGCTCCAATAGCTGTGAGTATCATCTAAGTGAATTACAGTATAATGAATCTGATGTATGTGCCACAAGTTCTCAGGCAGTTCTTTCTTCCCATGTCCAATATACACATGTACATTGAATTTCATGTATGGATTTGAATGAAAGATAGCACAGGGGACACTGCAAAGGCTCATAAAGCTTAATAAAATTTATACCAGGGGTGTTAAATTTGCGGCCCGCGGCCCGGATGCATCACACACTGGCCACACCCATGCCTGGTTTAGCGAAGGGGAGAAAAGTCACGATACATCATGTGACAACAACGTGATGATGCGAGTTTGACACCCCTGATTTATACAGTCAAGAGCAACAAAAATATAAGCAACACTAAATGGGACTGAAGCAACGAGCCGAATTGTTCAACATATGAGTATCTATAATTTGCACAATTCAGATACATTTTCTATCTCAAATTCATATTAACGATCTTTCAAAAAAATACTTTGGGGAAAAAAGAGTAAATGCTAGCTTGTTCTTTATAGTTCCATGGGTAGATTGAGATAATGAGCTGCTATAGAAAATCAACAGAACTAATCAAACCATTTGGAGACTGAAATCTTCATCAACCTCATTGCCATGTCTGAATACCCAGGATGGTGCTTTCAAGATAAAGCAAGAATCCAACCAAGTAATTAAAAGGAAGCTGCTGGCTCTTTGGCACTCATTGTATGATTAACAATCTGGAAACAAAGTACTACATTTCTACTCTATTTTCCAAAAACAGCTCCTCTCATGGCACAGAGAGGCTAGAGTAGAGAGCCTTAAAAAGCAAAAAAAAGAAAAAAAGCAAAGCAAAACCTTGCAAGTACATGAGCCCCAATATAAATTCATCTCTCTCATGAGTCTACAGTTTTACAGGTTGGTGACAACATAAGAAGTGGCTAGAAGAATTACACCAGGGGTGTATAGTCCGATGGTTCACAGTATCATGACGTTCCCACAAAGTTTTGGTGCAGCCTACAGACACCACCAAAAGTTGTAGAATCTGTAATATAATGGAAAATGGAAATAGTTAACAATATGCAGAGCAATTTGTTGTTGTTTTAACTGTAGGAAAATGGATTTCAATATAGTTTTCATCCTAACTTCATCTTTCTTTTTTTAGGGTTTTGGCATCATCTACATATTTAAAATGTAGTCCCAACTACCACTCAAAGGTCAACTGGGAGCATATCAAAAAGAGCTAACCTTTGACTAAAATTTGGTTTAGACCAAAACTCCAACTTTGTCTCCCCCAGATATGCTGGAGAGTAACTCTAATGTGCCTGGCCAATTTAGTATGGAAATATAGAATTGCAATTCTATATACTGTATAAGAAGGGCAAAAGGGTGATATAGAATGATTGTTGTTCTACTGTTCTAGGTCAATATCCTCTTTCCAGTTTGAAGTACAGAAGAAAAAAAAATGAAAACAATTATTTCTCCTTTTTCCTGAGAATATTCTAATCCATGACATGAATTTCTAAGTCTCTACTACTGCTTAGCTTAAAGCAGTATTACTCAACCTTAGCAGCTTTAATGTATGTGGACTTCAGCATTTTGGCTGGGGAATTTTGGGAATTGAAGATCATACAGCTTAAAATTGCTGAGATTCAGAAACTCTGGCTTAGAGCGTGGCTGTTCAATACAGTGTATCTCCCAGTATTCTTCCTAATTGACTCATACAGCTATAAAATATGTTTCAGATAATCTGCAAGATCACACAATATTAAAGCTTCAATGAACTTTCAGAATTCAATTTATTTGTTGTAATATATTAAATAAGTCAATTATGTCTGTGAACCATGCAGACCTGGATTCTGAAAAACTAAACCTGGACTACTGCGGCATTGTCATATGTTCCTGACCTAGGCATAATTCTGGATTACCATGCAAGATTGCTATAACTCACAAACTGTCAGACATTATCCTACTTTTATCTCCATCTATCTAAATGATGAGTTTAAATGTTTTTAATGCTTTAAAAAAAAAAAAGCTTGGAAACTTAGAAAGACTACTTATTTTAAGAAGCAAGACCTGAATTAGAAATATTACAAAATTCTGTCTTTATGTGTTCCTTTTAATTTTGAGTAAATAGATTATATATCAGTCCTTGATTCAATGGTGGATTTGGAACAATCTTATTCCCATAGAATAAAAGTCTTTTAGGAGCAATTAACATAATCTTTCTATCTACAAAGGTTATGCTTCCAAGTTCTAGTCCTGCACTTGTTTCCTGTCTTATCACAATTTCCCATAGAATGCAATTTAACTCTTACCTTTCCATAAATCTGGAGTACATCCCTCCACTTTTTGTCAAGTTTTGCCTTTCTCCAAGGGTCCGGCTCTTCCTTCTAGCCTGCTCCATTCATTTTCTGCAGCTGCTTATTTCAATCACTTGTTCTATCAATCTACTTCTCATCCCTCCCTTCTGTTTTGCCTCAGGACAGAGTGCTATTTACCAAGAATGGGGCTGGGGAGACTCATGGGGAGGTGCCTACTTTTTCCCACTCCCATGTTGAGGTGACCCAAGGTTCTCCAAACAGAGTTTTCTCCCCATCTTTCTATATGCTATTATCAAGGAAAGGCTGGAGTTGACTTTTGTCTCAATATACGTCCTTACAAAAATCACCATAATGATGGTATACCCAATTACAACTTCAAAAAAGCCAACTATGATCTCATAGACACCTACCTCTCATCTCTTGATTGGCAAATTCTATTCTCTGGCTGTAACACTGTCGAAGACCATTATAACATTTTCTTGCTCCAAGTCAAAAGAGTTATTAAACTATACATACCACTCATAACCACCAAAACCAGAAAAAACAAATTACCCATATCAATAAGGAAGCTCCAATCCCAAAAAAAAAATCTCTCTGGCGAAAAAACAAAACTGGCTACGTAGCAAACTTTAAAAGCCGCTACAAAAATATATACCATCAAATAAAGACTGAATGCACCTATTATCACATCAAACGTATGATCTCATAGACACCTACCTCTCATCTCTTGATTGGCAAATTCTATTCTCTGGCTGTAACACTGTCGAAGACCATTATAACATTTTCTTGCTCCAAGTCAAAAGAGTTATTAAACTATACATACCACTCATAACCACCAAAACCAGAAAAAACAAATTACCCATATCAATAAGGAAGCTCCAATCCCAAAAAAAAAATCTCTCTGGCGAAAAAACAAAACTGGCTACGTAGCAAACTTTAAAAGCCGCTACAAAAATATATACCATCAAATAAAGACTGAATGCACCTATTATCACATCAAACGAGGAAAACCTTCTGCACACGAAATCCAACCGCGCCTTCTATAATTTTGTAAACAACAAACTTAAAGACTCTAGATCTATCCCACCCCTAAAAGGACCTAACGGTAAAGAATGTAATGATGAAGCAGTTAAAGCCAACATCTTTAACACATTCTTCGGCTCAGTCTTTGTAAACAGCAATGGCTCATGCCCAACATTCCCTAGTCGTACCACAAATAATCACAATGATCTAACACAAATAGATTTCACAGAAGATAATGTTGAAAAGGCACTACGCAGCCTAAAACCATCTCTATCTATCAGACCTGATGGATTATGTGCATACTTCTTAAAAAAGCTTTCCACTGCTATAGCTGAACCTCTAAGCATAATCTTTGAAAAATCTTTCAGGACCAGCTCCCTACCCAACCTATGGTCACTAGCCACAGTCATCCCTATCTTCAAAAAGGGAGATCCTAGCCTAGTTGAAAATTACAGACCAATCTCTTTATGCTGCGTCACCTGCAAAGTCATGGAATCAATCATTAACCAATCCATTACCCTCCACTTAGAAACAACCTACTCTTTAACAAACAATTTGATTTCAGAAAAAAATTATCCTGTAATCTACAACTTCTACACTGCAAAAACATATGGACTACAAAACTCGATCAGAGCAAAGCAATAGACGCAATTTACATAGACTTCTGTAAAGCCTTTGATTCAGTGGTACATGACAAACTACTTCTAAAACTAAAATCCTATGGCATCTCTGGACCCCTACATAATTGGATAGCTACGTTCCTGTCAAACAGACAACAAGTGGTCAAAATAGGGAGCGCCCTATCAAATCCTGTACCAATTAACAGTGGTGTCCACCAAGGCAGCATTCTAGAACCAACACTCTTTATACTTTACATAAATGACCTTTGCGATCATATTATAAGCAACTGTGTTCTCTTTGCTGATGAGGTAAAACTATTTAACACCACCGACAATGCTGCTACCCTTCAAAAAGACCTTGACTTTGTGTCAGAATGGTCAAACAATTGGCAACTCCAAATCTCAACTAACAAATGCTCTGTCTTACACATTGGCAAAAAGAATCAGAACACAAAATACAAGCTGAGTGGACACGACCTTGTAGACGACCCTCACTCCATCAAGGACCTTGGAGTACTCATATCTAATGATCTAAGTTCCAAAGCCCACTGTAACAACATCGCCAAAAAGGCATTAAGAGTTGTAAACCTAATCTTGCGTAGCTTCTTCTCTGGTAATATTACACTACTAACCAGAGCATACAAAACATTTGCTAGACCAATTCTCGAATACAGCTCATCTGTCTGGAACCCGCACTGCATATCGGACATTAATACAATTGAACGTGTCCAGAGATATTTCACAAGAAGACTCCTCCACTCCTCTGCTCGCAACAGAATACCTTATGTCACCAGACTTGAAATTCTGGGCTTAGGCAATTTAGAACTACGCCGCCTTCGGTATGACCTAAGTGTTGTTCATAAAATTATCTGCCACAATGTCCTACCTGTCAATGACTACTTCAGCTTTAACCACAACAATACACCAGCACACAATAGATACAAACTTAAAGTGAACTGCTCCAAACTCGATTGCAGAAAATACTATTTCAGCAACAGAGTGGTCAATGCCTGGAATACACTACCCAACTCTGTGGTTTCATCCCCAAACCCCCAAAATTTTAACCTTAGACTGTCTGCTGTTGACCTCACCCCATTCCTAAGAGGTCTGTAAGGGGCGTGCATAAGCACACCAGCGTGCCTACCGTCCTGTCCTAATGTACCCTTTTATTTTTATTCGTATACATTTCATGTATTCAATTCATGTTTATACTCATATGTACTATCCAATAAGTGTTTGACAAAATAAATAAATAAATAAATAAAATATCTGTCCATCTGTGATATTTATGTGTCATCCATCTGGGCCATAAGGGAGGAAGGCAACACCTTTAATCTGTGGGTAAAATGTGTTTAAGTGAAGGGGGGTTTAAATCATTTGCTACAACTATCTTCTCTGAACATTGCAATGAATGCTTCCACAAAGTCTTTAAATAAGGCTAACAAGGTGTATATACCAAGTCTAGGACATTTAGGTATATAATATAATCTGTTTCCCCTGCAGATTAAAAGAAACCCCATCTGGTTAAACAGAATATTTCAATCTTAAAACTAATAGTGCCTCTTTTACATTAACAATCTGCATATTGGAAGTTAAAAGAAATTAGAATGTTAATACTTGAAATATTTTCCTCCTTATAAATATTGCAAGAAGTACCAAAAGAGCATGTGGGTCTTTTAAATAATTATATTTTGACAAACCAATAGTCTAGTAGTTGAATTAGAAGAACTACTCCAATGAAAGGTTTGAGTAACTGTTTTGAACAGCAATTTATTAATTAAAGCCATGGCTAACACAAAACATGGCCTAGCTTAAGGGAACTCAGTTGTTTTTAATCATTTGTAAGTTTCAGTGGGATGAATGACTGGTAGGTGATTGTTTTATTTGATTCACCTGCAAGAATTAAACGTGAAATAGCTACAAGCCAGTAGGAAATTATACTTCTTGGGGAGGTGACTAAAGTAGGATTTACTAGGGTTTATTTGGCTTGGTTTCTGTTGGTAAAATTTGCAGCCCTAGACCAGTAAATTAATATTAGTGCTAAGTGGGGAACTGTACTTTGGTAGTCATATGGTCTAACAGGCAAAGTAAAAATAGGAAGATATATTTTTATCAGTAAATAAGCTATAACTTTGTACAATTTTGTAATTCTCCCTCCTAAGTTCTACTTTAATTTCAGATCTTTCTTATACTACCTTACATCAGGAAGTTTTACTAAGCATGAATGGAATAATAGATGTCTGAATGTTATATTTATACTTTGAATTTAAATTTATTTTTTCATCTTAATTTGTATTCCTTTCCCAGAGTTTTATTTACGCCATGGCAGAAATGGAGGATTCTGATTACTTAGTTTCAGATGAAGAGGTAAGAATGCTTTTTTAGGATTATTTTGAACCAAAGATTGAGAGGTTTCTTTAATTGTAGAACAGATAGGAAGTCATAGCAATTGTGTCCATTTATAGCAGCATATCATTGAACTAAGATTAATTAAATCATTAGAATGATTAAATCCTAGCTGTGTTAAACTATAACTTTGATTTATGAAAATACAGGCATAGAAAATCCTTAACCTTCCAAATTTCAGTTTGGGAGTCTGCCAGACTGATTTCCCAGTTTTAAAAGTCTCAAAATTCAATATCAGGTTTGAGATAAAATCTAGTTTTAGGGCTTCTGGCAGTTTTCTATATACTGAAATAAAATCTAAAATGAATAATAAATTCTGCACTTTTGAAATAAGTTAACATTTTCCTTATATCTTTAACCCTGCTGCTGAAAACTGTAGCCTTTTCCATAAAGAACAGGAAGCATACCTTAATGTATGGAACAAATAGCTTAGCTTGTTCATATTAGCTTGGTAAAGGAAAGGTATGAAAAATTCACTAGCATACAGTAATTGCTTTGTTTGATCTCACATCCTTAAACTAATAGTGTGATAGCTGTGGGAAATGTAGACAATACAGGAAAAGGTGGATATAGTTCTGAAAAGCTGTTAGAGACAGTTACTTCTAGTAACTGTTTAGTAGCAATAAAACACTTATAAAAACATTTATAAATAGGGTGGAGGTAGTTGAAAAGCAGTAACCATATTCAAGATGAAGATTCAAGACTGAAGTGGAAAATTCACCAGGTAGAGTTTGCAAAAACTGCCGCAGGAGAAACAAGGGATTATCCTTTGTGTAACTTTTAAAAAGGCGAGAATCAGTCTAAGTTTAAAAATGTTTACACAATTGTCAGATATAAAGTTCTGATGTTTTGAGTGTGTTGATGACTTCATACATTTTGCTGGCAAACTAGAATATGATATGGACAGTATATAAGTTTTAGTTAATTCAAACTCAAAATTTGTGGCTTGTTAAAAAAAAGCCTGTGGCATGGTGTGGTATGTTTACTCAGTTTTCATGTGCCTGGTAGATGACCTAGGCATGGAATTGAATGAAGAAATTGATCCTTGCTGATCTTTCTGAATATCTCATTTTTGATACTTTTAAAATTACATTCTTCTGGAACACTTTACAGTATAAGCATGCAGTTACAGAACATTTTGCTAGTAATTTATGGAAGAAGCAATCTTGGAAGTTTGTGAAAGTCTTTGACTTTCAAGAATGCACCAGTTTTGTTTTGTCTTCCATGTGTTAAAAATACTTGAAACTAGTTTTTTTTGTATGTTCAAGCTTGAATATTATTAATAGCATGTCATTTTATTTATTATATTTATATCCTACTTTTTGTATAACTTAAGCAAACATAAATGCTTCCACCTATGCTCCCTACAAAAACTTCTCTTTGAAGTGAGTTAGGCTGAAAAAAGTGACTGGCTTAAAGTTACCCAGATGATTTCCATGCCTAAAAGAAGATTAGAACTCTACATATCTAGTCTAGCACTACAACTGCTAAACCAAATTTGCTCTGACTTGATTCAAATGTTTGATCCCAGGGAAACAAGAAAATTTACAATTTTGTGATTCATGTTAACTTGAAATTTTGACCAATTATGGCTTGTAGATTAGATTATACCTAGATAAAATTAGCCTGATATCAATCATTGATATGCTGGTTATTTCAGGTCTGATTTCAGCTAAACTTTCAATGTTGGTTTGCCTTCTGTTTGGACAACACTTATTTTGATGTTGTTTTGATTCTGGCAGGTGAATGATTTAAGTCCTATTCATTAGTTAAATATTCTTGCTTTTTAGAAGATCTTAGATTTTAAAAACATAAGTGTCTTTAAAGTCCTGTCGTATGATAATTCACTGTATATTTTTAAAATGCCTGCTTTCCATTAATTTAGATGGGTAGATAATAACAAGCCTTCACTATAGTTACCTCAAATCCCCTGAAATCTAAATGTCTCTTTAGATTCACCAAGCTTCTGGTTTTTTTTCCACGAGGAAGCAAAAGCAACACATTTGGTATTTTTATTAGTATGAATTAAATAATGGAAAAATGGCCAATACAGATAGTCCTCAGTTTATGAACGATCACTTAACAATGGTTTAAACTTACAACAGACTCAAAAAAGCTACGTCCCATCCTCGAAGTTATGACTGCTGCATCACCCTTGTAGCCATGTGATTGCATTTCATTCACGTGGCAACTGACTCGTATTTATAACCAGTTGCAGCATCCCATGGTCATGTGATCATGTTTTATAATCTGGCAAAAACCAGCAAAAATGCCCATTGGATAAACTGGATTTGGATTTATGCATTGTGTTTAACAACAGTGGTGATTCACTTAACAACCATGATAAAACCATGATAAAAATGGTCATAAAATCAAGTCAAGGTAGGTGGTGACTCCACATACAATCACAATGGCTTATAATACAATCACAATGGCTTATAATAAAAATTCCAATTGTCATAATTTAAGGACTACCTGTAGTCCTTTTAAAAAAAACTGCATGTTTGTCTAAATGTGTATTCTGAGGTTTATACATTTAGTATATACAACTTTTATTCAATTTTAGATTTCCACAAACAAGAAGAGACATTCTCGCCTTGGAGAGGATAATCTCGATGATACGCTGGAATATGATTTTGCTGGTGAATGTTTAAAAATTAAAAAAATTGAGGATGTGAATGCTAAGAAGAGTGATTTATTGACTGATCAAAATATTGGAAAAGAGGCTGAAGCTGAAAAATTTCCAGGTTCCATGGAGCTAATAGTATCTGATCCTCTGACTCCTATTCCAAAGACTGAAACATGTGTCCCATATTGTGGTTCTCTCAATCCTTGCACCTCATACTTAAAAGCTGAAAATAGTGCAAACATAAAGGAAAGTATTACTGATTTAGAGAGAGAGAGAAAATTAAATCCTCCATATCACATGGATCAGGGGCAATAAGTGAGTTATAATTTAGACTCAGTGTATCCTTCTGCATGTAGCTACATGTGTTTATGCATTTTTTGCAGTTAACTGCAGGATTTGGATTTGATGAAATGCTATTTCAGAGAAGCTATTATATTTATGAATAAATCAAATGTCTATATTTAAGTCTTTGCAACATCAAATGTGAAAAGTTGATCCCAAATGTTTGAAGGCAAAAGAAGAGGAATTGTCCAAATTCAGCAAATAAAATTATGTTAATGTCTTTCCTTCAGCCAGTAGGGACCACACATTGGTATAATCCTGTCTATACAACTTGATAATTATACTGTCATAGCTGAAGAGCACAATTTATGCTTGCTAGTAGGTTTCCATGGGCTGGGAAACTGATTGGTTGGTCTTAGTTTATGGGTGGGAAACTAAGGTTTGTTTTCTATATCTTTATGAATTATAGCCCTACACCAAGGGAGAGAGATGCTGAAATGTACTAGATAAGGTTCAGGCCTCAAAGCCCTTCAAATTGAATCTTATCCAAAGGGTAACTGTTGAATTCTGTTGAATTTTAATATAGATAGCCTCTTTGACTCCTAAAGTCAAACAAGGAGTCAAAGAGGCTATATTAAAATTCAACAGCCCTCCCTTAACAGAGGGAGAGGGATTCAACACCACCTATCTCCTGTTTACAATGCAATCCCAGGAAAGTTCCATACCCATTTGCACTCTGATTCAGGTGACTCTGAAGATACAGATAAATCCCCAAGTGGCCTCAATAATTGTCAAAGTGCTAACGACAGGATGACTGCAAAGAATACAAATCCTTCCATTCCCCACAAGTTAGTCAAGCTTCTTTGATGAGAAGTGAAAGGTTTTCAAAGAAAAAAGCCAAGAAAGTCCAGTTGCCTTAAAAAAAAAAAAAGCACCATTTGGTGTACAAAGGCAAGTATAATTTAATAAATATAACAGAAACCTAGTAGACTGATTCCTATGTCTGGAATAGGGCAGCTAAAAGATATGTTCTAGTTTTCTAGTTGTGTTCCTGTTTTGAACACGTTAGATTTAGAAATAGAAAGTTCTAGGGCTTGATGGGCTAAATCACCGGTGTCAAACTCGTGGCATATTGCCGTTGTTGGAAGAAATGTCCATCTGGGTTCAGTTCCAAGTGTGGAGAAAGACACTGGAAACATGGTGGCTGTTTGGAAAGATGGTTTAATGGTGGACAGGACCATATGGTTTGAGATCCTGGGCAAAAAAAAGCACATGGGTGAGAGAGGGAGATAGATTTATACCCTCTCTTGGGCCCAGCCTTGGAGCTTCCTGTTCCTGTGTAAGAAATGTATTCTGATTGGTTGTCAGACTCCCATGGGGCCAGGTTGAATCTTGCTGGGTGATGATGCTGGGTGATGATGTAATGAAGGGGCTTTGGGCAATTCCTATTATGGCTTAATGGCTTTGTTCTGGTTTGGATCTTGAGTGAGGGCTAATCCTATCACCCTGGAGCTGAAGGTCTTTTGTGTTGTAGATAAGCTGGCCCAGTCTTTTGTGTTGTAGATAACCAAAATATCTGCTGGGGGCAGGGAGCTGGGCTTGAGTTTCTGTCTTAAGATTTCTATTTCTCTTTTAGGGGAAATATTCTATTCTGCTTTTTTAATATTTCTTAGAATATTCCATTTTCCTAGGAGAGGGGTGGGTGCTAACTTCCTACACCATCACGTGACGTTTCACAACATTTTTTTCCCTTTGTGGAGCTGGGGTGGGCGTGGCCTGTGCTTGACGCATCTGGCCCGCGGGCTGCCAGTTTGACACACCTGGGCTAAATGGTTCCTTCCAACTTGTGATTTTACTATTCTAGTTTATAAAAGATTACTCACAATATCTCAGTGCTTTCCTTTCATGATAGGAAAGACACATTTTGTATCAAAGCTTGGATTTCAGATAACATTGATTACAGGAATAGGCCACTCATGAAAAGACTGTATTTGTTAACCTCAGTGTTTTACAACAGTCTTTTAGTTACAAAGTCTTAGAGAAAGTACCACATACATCCTGTTTCATTTTACCTTGAAATCAGGTTTACCGTATTTGGTGGATAGAAATTCTAAGAGTACACATATGCTGAAATCATCTGCTGGGAGCCTTGACAATTTCCCAGTTTTATGAAAAATTCCTTATGTGCTGAAGTCAATGCCTCGGTAGTTGCATTTCAACACCATCAGAAACAACAGGATTTGAAGCTGAATTATCTTTTTAAAGTATCTCTCCTGTTTAAGTATTTAGAGAAAGTAAATGCAATTTACTTTATCGCAGCATGAAGTAAATCACAAAATAGAACACAGAATTTTATATTTATGAAACTGGAATTATGCTGCACAACTGCCAAATTCCATAAATCCATAAAAATGGCCAACAGCCATATGCATTGAATTTCTGCTGAATATAGTTAAGTGAACATTGCTGCAGAAGCAAACTTAACCACAACTGCAATATATCATGTTCTAGTCTGCATGGGTTGTTTTTTGCACATGCTTCACAAAAGGACACAATTCTCTTATTAAATGCTCCTTTCTTTTAAAAGATATCATGTTTGATTAAACTGGTTCATATTTTCTAAAGTGGCATCAAATATCACTTAGTTACATGCCAGGAATGGCTGTCTGGAAAAGTTCAAGGTACCTGTATTTCAATTAAGTACATCAATGTATGAATATCTTATTACAGCAAAACAAATACATTTCCCACTCCTTGTATTAAATGTGTATACTTCATTCCTTTATGGAGTAATATGTTCCAAAGCTAGTTTTCATGAAGGAGATTTTATAAGCAGTTCTCACAGTTATAATTACAGTGTTTCAAGATCATTCATTCATGTACACCACCCACTATTAGCAAATAAGGCTGGAAGGCACTCTTCGGTCGATATGTTTTTAAAATATGTGAATGTTTTGGAAAACAGGAAATTCTTAATCTTTTGGTGCCAAAACTCTTTGTTGCTGTCCTGTAATGCCCCCATTTTGCCTCTGCTCCTGGAATTTCCAGCTGCTGAAACCAGTTGCATCCTCTTGTCAAATTCTGAGGCTGAATATCTCTCTATTCACAGTCCATTCTTTCTGCATGTGGAAGGAGGAATTCTTCTATAACTTGGAATGCCCATACCCTGACTACAAGAAAGCAGACTTTAAATACCAGGGGCTGATAAGATTAATAGCAATAGCACTTAGACTTATATACTCTATTCATAGTGCTTTACAGCACACACTAAGCAGTTTACAGAGTCAGCATATTGCCTCCCACAATCTGGCTCCTCAATTTACCTACCTTAGAAGATGGAAGGCTGAGTCAATTTTGATCCAGTCAGGATTGAACTTTGGCAGCGAGCAGAGTCAGCCCACAATATTGTATTCTAACCACTGCACCACAATGGTTCTGGCTACTATTTGCCTACCACAATATTTTGTTAATAGAGCTAATTCTGAGGACAGAGTGGTCTATTTTAGAACAAATGGAGGCAACTAATAACATAAATAAGACTTTTCCGCAAGAAATAGATCAAGATCCCAGTAAAGAGTGAGGAGATGTTGTAGATTGTCCTATAAGTCTTTTTCTTCAGAATGAAGTGATCCTGTTTTATAGAGTATTAGGGATAAATATACAGAGTTTATAGGTCAATCAATGGAATAGGTTAGTATTAGACTCAGTAACATATATTAGAAGAGCAGTCTAAGTTTCAGTTACAGTTTGAACAGAAGCTTTGGTCTACAAAGCCAATGAACAATAGATTTTGCTGCTCTGTGTTATCATGGCAAATGTAAATTGAATTATAAATGAGAGGTGACAGTAAGCTTTTTATCTTAGTCAAAACCAGCCTGGTCCAACTTCCTGAATTTGATGTCCCCAGAATGATAGAAAATAATTTCCAGAATTTACCACCATCAGAGATTCTATAAAGATAACAAATTGGGAAATATTGGCCTTGTCTGTCAAAAAAATTGGAAGAAAAATCTCTATACAGTTAAGCTGAATCTATTTGATGAATCAAAGCAGCAGAAAATAGCATCTCTTCCTTTTCCATAGATGGAGAAACTACTTGCAGCCTTTTGAATGTTTTAACATTAAAATGTGATACCATCCTACAGTGCATCTAAAGAAGAATAGCATTTCTGGCACCCTGGAGAGATGCTGCAGCGGCCTCTGCATTTTGCCTTCAGCATCTCCACCCGAGGCTGTACTCTCATTCTGCTTAATTCCTGGACTAGACCTACTGTGTGCCAAATCCAAATAATTTTGACCAGAGCCATTTGGAGTCTTGTGTTTGTGAACCTTTATTATAAAGTGTGTGCATGGTTTGCATTTCCAAATTCTTATTATCATACTGCATTT
The DNA here is from genome assembly GCA_003457575.1 of Thermophis baileyi. Taxonomy (NCBI): domain Eukaryota; kingdom Metazoa; phylum Chordata; class Lepidosauria; order Squamata; family Dipsadidae; genus Thermophis; species Thermophis baileyi. The sequence continues at coordinate 3,343,876 of QLTV01003323.1, read as the reverse complement.
GGATGATTGCTACCTAGTAGTAAAATGCTGAGTGATCATCTTCCATAAATATATGTTAGGAAAGCCCTGTAACACTTTATTAGTTTGCATTTATGCCAGAGAAGCCTCATAATTTAGAATTCTTCTTTTCTACTGCTGATTAACAATTTACTAATGGTTTGATGCCAGAAAGTAGCTATAAATGAATCAAGCCTTGACTTTTCATAAATAACCTCCCCCACCTCTTTGGGGCAGGGGGAATTATAGTTCCACCTTAAAAGCATTGGTTATAAGCTTGAGCATTTAAAACATTTAATTAAGATCTTGGTAAATAGTGCAAGACATAGATGAAGGAAACTACAGCAATTGTTAAGAAATGATTGACGACCAAATTATTATTGTCATTTGCTATCAAATAAGAAGATGGAAATCTTTCCTGTCTATCATCTGTTCTGAAGCATTCTGTTAAAAATTGAAGAAGATAAGCACGATTGAACCTAAATGTTTCAATCCTGTCAGACTATAACTCCTACCATTTTAATTGAAGCTGATGTGAGCTTGAAATGAGAGAAACTTGGGAAGACAATTTGGGAAAAGCTACCCAAACTGTTTACCCTTACTGAAAATGTCAATTTAATTTTGTTATCTTGAACACTTAGCAATGTAAAATTTTGTCTTCACATCCCAAATCACAATAACAAAGTGTATTTGTAGCCTTTCCACTGGTGGGCCCTTGCTCACTGCTGGCTCTACCCCATCCAAGCAGCACAACCCAGACCAATACATAAGTTATTGTCTTCAACTGGCATCCAATATCTATTCCTTCAAATATAAGGAGACTTAAAAAATTTTCCAATTATGCATCTAAGAACAATTATATTTAAAATGCTGAGAACTGATTTGAGTTCCCAGTTGAAATAGCAGGACCAGCACAAAATGGTAATATTCAATTAGCACAAGAGAGAGCAAAGATTGTGACTTGTGGCTGGTGACCATGTTAACAAAAGTGAGAGTTAAGACACTGAAACCAAAAGTACTATCAACTTTGCCATTCCAAAAGCTCTGATAGGCAACAAGTTTTAAAAAGGTAATAAATCTCATTGAGTCATTGAGGTGTGGGGATTTCTTCATTTTAGCCACATAAATGTTTCAGTGCAACCTAATCTAATTCATTTGCTTTTACCCAGATTCCTACTTTAAAAATTGGAGATTTATCTTGATTAGCATGTTTCAGCTTAAATTCCATCAAATAAAATCACCCTTTAAAACATCTTGAATTTCTATATACTGTACCTACATCCATGTTTGGGATAATATTGCAGGAACTGAAAGTGCATGAATCTTGAAGCTACCATATATTGTATGCTATAGAAATCCTTGTTATAGAACTGATTTGTAAATCAAAATAAGGTAGAAGAGACAAATCATATCAAGTCAGTCTGTACCAACAGTTGAGCCTCTGGTTTGTCTTTTTAATGATCAATGAAAGGTGATTTTAAGAGGAATAACGGTGACGATATATTGCAGCAAAAGTGAGAAAGGATATTGTAGTAGTTAAAGACTGACATAAGGGACCAGTTCTCATAGGCTAGAATTATTTTTGTGAAATAAAAAAGTATCTAATATTGGCATATATTCCAATATTTAATATGTATTGTAAACAGGGTTGGGAACAATTAACTCAGAAGAAAATAAAGTGCAGAAAGTATTATTGTAATGATATTTGATTAAGAATTGTGTTCATCCACAAAGCAGCATCAATAGTACTTTAAGAAGTAATTATTTTCATCCAGTTTTTCCTTCTTAGGAAGTCTGATTCCCTATACTGCAATGATTTATTTACATACACACAAAGGCACTCTATTGAACAATATCTTATTTATCCAACTTCATGTTACCTGAATAAACAAGCTTATCTAAAAGCATTTTTTTCAACTGCTGCAGGTGCCCTAGAAATGGAAATTGATTTTTGTGAAAACCAATTATTGTGATTGTATGCTTGCTACTAACTATAATATTGTATGAGCAAATGGCATTATTGGTGCTATTAGTTAATGTTCAGGCTAATATTGACCATCTATTTTCAACAATAAATATAAGTATCCTCAACAGAGATGTCTTTTCAGCATTTTTCCTAACAACTTGATAACACAGTCAGCCTGAAATTAAAGTTGTCTAACCATAATAATTAGGATTTAGAGTCACAACTCCATTTCCAACCTGTACTCTTCATTGTTTTAGATTAGAAAGGGGAAATAGCAATCTTATAGAAATAATGAAAGAAAGGGAAGAATTTGGATTCTTATATTAAATTGAAATTTTCCATGACTAAATAAATATTAACAAGGAAATATATCTTGCTTAGATAGAAATCACTTATTACCATTTGTTCTCAACCCAAGAGAAGATGTGGGCCACACCTGATTTATATTTTCATAAAATCTTACAGCCATCTTGATGTTTTCAATTTTATAATTGTCAGTTATTAGGCTAAATGTCTACGGAAAGTCTCAGTTATCCAGGTCATGGTTGTCCCAAAAATGCTTTTTCATTTTGAAGACGTTTCGTTTCTATTCCAAGAAGCTTCTTCAGCTCTGACTGGCTGGTGGGGAATGTTATTAGGCTACTATAAATAGCCAGCAAGAAACTGTATAGAAATTAGATAGCAGCAAAAATGATATAGAAACATTGAAAGTTTATTTTAACAATGTGTGTATATGTTATTGTGTGTATATGTTATTGAATTAGGATCATTAAATCAAAGTGTGGAGAAGTTACTTTAGGAAAGGAATGGCAGGACTTGGGAGCAGAGTTAAAAGAGGAATCAGCCTAGAATCTCTACAGTTTTCTATTTGCAACTCTACATTCTTATTTCCACTTACACATATTTCTTTTGTCTTTTGTCCAAACAGGATAGTCTTAAGTAAACAACCATTTCTTCATTTAGCTTCTGCTTGAGGAACAGGTGGCAATTATGGCTAGGAGGGCCTTTGCATAACTCAGTCTGGTGTACTAGATACAACCATTCCTTATTCGGGGAATTATTCACATAGACAGTTATACCGAGGACTTCTCAAGATTGGATTACTCAATATACTTTGTGTGATATTGCCTTTGAAGTCCACCAGAACCTAAAGTTAGCACAAAATGCAGTGACTCATATAGTTATGGGTGTGACTTGTTATACACAAATGGTACTGTCCAATGAGATTCAGAATTGATTGTTCCTTGAAAATCCCTAGGATTTACCACAGGGACAGGCCTTCTCCACTGCTTTCCCCCTTACAGAAAGATAACAGAAAGATAACAGAATAACAGAGCTGGAAGGGACTTTGGAGGTCTTCTAGTCCAACCCCCTGCACCACTTCAGACAAATGGTTATCCAATATCTTCTTAAAAACTTCCAGTGTTGGAGCATTTACAACTTCTGGAGGCAACTTGTTCCACTGATTAATTGTTCTAACTGTCAGGAAATTTCTCCTTAATTCTAGGTTGCTTCTCTCCTTGATTAATTTCCACCCATTGCTTCTTGTCCTACCTTACCTTCCTTCTTTGGAAGTGCATGCGTCTTGAGGTTAAACTGTCACCAATCCAGCTGCATTCAATTAAGCTATTAAGAACCTTCCTATAGTAACATTTTTCATTTGGTATAAATGTTGATTGTGGCTAGTTTCTGCACTAGGAGATAACTGTTGTTCTTTTTTGTTTATTGTTTTGATCTTTTTACTATAACTGGAAACATAAGACACTTAGAGTTGGTTTATGATTAAAGCCCCGATTCACAATTCATTCTTACTTGGCCCTTTTACGTGACATTGGGTTTTGTGATGGAACCATGCATTCAAACTCTTTTACTGTTTTACTGTTCAGTTTGGTTTTATGGTTAGTCTATTAGGATACAACTGTTCAAATACCCATATAATTTTAGGCTCAATAAGCCTGGGTCAGTAGTTGTATATCAGCCTAACAAACAGTCATGAAAATAAAATGGAGATCCATGTGTCTTGCATTTGTCTTATTAAATGTATAAATATGAAATTCAAAATTATTTCTGATTTAGCCTGAGGCTATTGATTTGCTTTAAAAGTTGCTAATTGCTCTCTCCCTAGTTCTTATAAATACATGGATTACTATGCTGGCTGGGATTCAAGAAAGCATCAGGTTGAGGAAAAGCTGTAGCATGTCATTTGTGTGTGTAAGAAGAAAATTGTGAACTCCCAATTGTGAACACCTAATGCAGCAAGACTGATTAAGCCTTTCCAGCCTATCCCAAAGGTACTTTTCTAAAAGGCAACTGGACTTTCTTGGGATTTTTTTCTTGAAAATATTCTACCTCATCTTGCTTGAGAACTGAAATGTTTTCAAGAAAAAAAAAGAACAAGAAAGTCCAGTTGCCTTTTAGAAAAACATCTTTGGGACAACCATAACCTGGATGATTTAGAATCTCCATAGACACTTTCCCACACAAAGCTGAAACTAGCTAAGTGTTCTCCCATTAGGAAATTAGTGAATACTGACAAACACTATCATAACTAAATTTCCTCCAAGTGTGGAAATGTTTTTATCCACACAACACAGCTTCCCCAATATAAACATATTGACACTTACATAAATGAAAGGGAACAAGATTATCACATTCTGTGGGGTCAGCACAACCACAGAAATGCCAAAGAGCCTATTTCCCACAATTATGGCCACCTCTGTTCATTAAGGTATGTTCACCTTCAAATTGCTGTCCATCCATTTTGCTGCCCAGCTTTTCAAACAAAACTCTACTTTTACTTCAAGCAATTGTTCTGCATCCTTATTGGGTAATCCAGCTTGGAATTGGACCAAAACTTCTAATATATGCAATGTCTTAAAAAGCAAATCAAGTAAGTTTTCCAATGCCATTAGAATGCCATTCAATTCAAACAATGAACTAAAAAACCCCAAGATTCATATAATTAAATAATGCTTTCTAACAGGTTAGCAACACTTTCTAGCATAATGTTTTGGCTACCATATGGTAGCAACAGCAACTAAAAAGCATCTGGAAAGCAAAGTACTAATAAAAAAAGACATGATCAGAGAATTGGTATGGAATAATATTGGACTGCTGCAAAATCCGTATTTCAGAATCTTGCTTAGAAATAATGCCTATCAGGAGGTTTGTGGAAGATACAATAGGTCATATATCACACAGCTTAAATGTGGTGTGCTCCAGTGGCTTGCTGAATGAGCCTCAGCTGGCTGAACTTACAAATCACACTAAGCTATATACCATGCCTTCCAAATCACATGACTGAAACCACTGTGCAAATGACAAATAAAATGTTATGGCTTAACATGATGTGCGAGCCAACTAGTCTTTCCATCTCACTTCATTGGGCTTCTGTGAGGTAAAATAAGATAGATGGTGAACATATGATAAATCAGAGACTATCCCAGAACTCTTGGAGGCTATTAAACTTAGGATAGCATCCAGATGCCCTCTTGAAGAGAGTGTTGTTACTCTCAAAACAAATATTTTCACCCTCAGGATAATCTCATCAGCAATATGCATAGCTCCTAAGGCATCAAAACGAGAGATGAGAGAAATGGAGCAGTAGAACTGGCCTCATAAAAATATTCCCTGTTCCAACTATAATTTCTCACTTGGAACCTTGCAGACCCCTGAGCAGACATTACAAAAATTGTTTGGGAGCTGAGAGTCTTCTGCATCTTCCATACCATATTTCACATATAAGCATGAAAAGTTTGAGAACCATTGTAATAAGTATACCACTCTGCATAATGCTGCCTAAAGGAGATTAATTATTTTGTTTTCTTGAAATACTAGTAAGGAATAAGTGTTTGTGAGGAGAGAATGTAAATTAATTAATCGTAATTCTCTATACATTTGCAGAAATTTTCTATATAATGTCTCCCCCCCCCCTTAAAAAAAAGCTTAACCTAACTTAATAATGCATTCATTCCTTTGGTTACTTGGTTACTTCTGCGATACTACAGTTATGTAGGGATCATTCTCATTTAACTATGGTATTAGAAATATCAAATCAGGCTGCCCACTGGAACTCACCATCTGCTAGCAGTGCCAGCCCCAGATTCACATTCAGGATTTTCACTTATAATGCTGTGCATCACAGCAAAATCAGCAAATGTGTGTATTAATAAGGGATATTTTCTACTTGTTCCTGTTTTATTTTTTTCTAATCTGATTTCACCTATTGAAAAGAGAGGAGGTTTTTTTGTCTTTTTCTTTTAAATAACAACATCAACAAACAATATTTATTAGCATTGTTTATCAAGTTACCATTAAAATCAAGATGCCAGATATTTTAAACAATATTTTGGTAACTGCCACTCCCAGACTGCTATTAATAAATTAGATAATTAATAGATTAGAAAATTAGCATTCTCAGTAGTAAAGTTCTATATTTTCATCAAGTATAAAATGTGAAGACTATTTTGTACATCCTTCCTTGCACATAGCTACAAACAGAATGGTGGAGAACTTGCTAGCCTACTGCCAATCCTGGATTGGACATTTAGAAATTCTGGGCTACATAAAATATTATCTAAAATATACAGACACAATAAATCCTTACAAATTCAAGGATACAAGGACTAGAGCTCAGCCAGCCAAGCTTCAAGGACAGAAATAGCAATATGTCTTAGGTGTCCATTGGAAGGTGTAGTGAAAATGATGAAACATGCATTTTGAGATCACAATTCAAGCCCCTTTCATTCAGCAAGATGCATGGCAAAAGGCCACAATTCCACTGGGATGTCACAGTGCATATTTCATCTTTTTTCCCCCTTCATCCCAGCTAGTAGTGGACACTTATATATGTGATCCCACTGGTTCTCTACAAAGATCCTTTGTGAAAGAAGAGGCTTGGCCCTGCAAGTAAAACTGCTATTAAAGTTTATACAAGAGCATGATTTAAAAAACCCAACATTGCCAAATATTGGCTAATCTTTTTTAGGCTTTGTAAAACAAATTATTAGAGGAGTGGGAGTGTGTTGGCAAAATAGAAACATAGGGGAAAAAATGTAATTGGCACATAAAAAGGCAATCGTAAAATGGTTTAATTGAAGTTTCTATGGCAAGGTAACTGATGTTTCTTTTATTGAGCTAATAATTCTTTTTTTAAGATAGTAATAGTAGAAAGGTGGTGAATTAACTTGAGTTTGGTTAATTATAATCTATATCTATGCTAAAATCATTTATTATTTCTGCATGTGTACGACTGTCATTTTCTCCTCCTTTCTGAAATGCATAAATAAGAGTGTTTCCTTTTGTCAGGAGGAGCTTCTCCCACTATTCTCTAAAGGGAATTCCTCCTATTTTTAACAATAAATACTGCATTGAGCTTTGATTATTAGTTTGGGGTCCTATGTTTGATTCCACATAGGTCAAGTGTTTTACTTTATTGAGCTCTAAATAGCACATTAAGTTAGTGCAGAAATATATCAGGAGTGGCTAGTTACATCCTTCTTGGATGAGAAGGAAAAGAAATGGGTGAATCTATCACTTTGGAAGTTGAAGAAATACAGTCAAAAGCTTTGTAATAGTAGGCTGCAGCCTTCACATCTAAATTCCAGGGCCACAGTACATACCTATAGTCTGCAATATGAACCAATGAACCCAGTGCTTGAGAAAAAGAGCAAGGGTCCATAAACAGATAGAATATTAAGTGAAGAGCTCTTGAATGCTTGGGAAAGATCTGCGGCTAACCTGAAGTTTGGCAGTCTCATAACTTTGTAATCAAGACAACTAGCATTAACCATGCTTGCGTGGCCCAAAGAGAAGCGAGGAGATTTTAAGTGTCACTCTAAAACAATGAAGCAATTTCTATGTGACTTGTTTGGCTTGATAATACCGTAGTATCTGCCTTGCTTTTCTATCTACTGGTAAGGAATATTTTAATATGAACTATGACAGTATTTGATTAGACTGCACAATATGCTGCTCGTAATATATGTGCAATTGATGCAAAGTACATTAAGCCAGGAGAAAGGGGGGAAATGGTGTATCCAGGAGGAAAAATGCTTTTCAAAAAAATTCGTACATTATTCCTTTCTAGAATTCCTTCCTTTCAGTTGATAAAATGTCACTTATTTTAGCAGCAATCCTTTCTAGTAAATGATACATTGAGGAAGGGGCTCTGGAAAAAAGAAATTGTGGGGAACCACATGTACCACATGGGCCACAAATTATCTAGTCCTGATCCAATGCTTATACCTATCCTATATGCCCTGATATAACAGTATTTGCTATGGCAGGACCAAAGCCAACTTGTAAAATAGTAAAATAGTTGGTTCATAGGCAGATTTAATTATTCTGATTCATTCTTTTGTACTTCCAAACTGAAAATGTAAACTGTCTGCTTAAATGATACCAAATTGAAATTTGTTTTCTTTTTTCTGTAATGTCCATTTATACATGCTTTTCACACTTGTACTCTCCTTTAAGCTATTTAATTGTTTTCACCTTTTGAACTTGTGGCTTGTCATGTCTGAAATATGCATGACCTCCCTGCAGAATTTTGAATTTTCTGGTAGAAACAATAAAACCTTGACTTGTATGTCAGATTTAGAGGAGAATTTGTTTTACTTTTTCCCCCTTTTGTTTCCTGGCAAAGAAAGCTTTTTCCCAAATGTGACAAACAACCAGAGATGGGTTCCTGCCAGTTCGGACCGGTTCTTTAGAACCAGTAGTGGGAATTTTCCCCTGTTTGCCGAACCGGCAGCGATGGCTGGCTGGACACGCCCCCGAACCGGCTCTCTCGGCAGCACCGCAGAAGCTGTTTTTTGCTTCTGCGCATGCGCAGAAGCTGGATTTTCAGCACGTGGCGCGGGAGGAAGCTGGATTTTCAGCACGCGGTGTGGGAGGAAGCTGGATTTTCAGCATGCGGCACGGGAGGAAGCAAACCGGCAGCGAGGTAAGTCAGAACCCACCCCTGCAAACAACCAAAAATAAAAATGTATGAATGACTCTTGAATTTACAGAACAGAAGAGAACAGAACAGAACAGAACAATACTTTATTGGCCAAGTTTGATTGGACACATAAGGAATTTGTCTCTGGTGCAGGAGCTCTCAACAAAATAATATAATCATAAAATACCAATAGGAGAAGGTAGTAGAAAAGATGAGAAGGATGAAGAAATTCATTATTAAAAGAATGTCCACAAACTATAATTGTCCCAATACTCCTTTATTTATTAAATTAAATATATTTTAAGAAGTGTAAATATATATAGTAGGTTAGGTGGTTAATCAGTTAGTACAGGACCAATGAGAACTAACTGATGCTTAAGTGTGCAATAACTCTTGCTTTGGATAGGTAACAGTATTATTACCTATCCTATTTGTTCCACCTTTGTTTTTATGTTTCTGGAAATATAATAGTTCTACTTCTTAAACCAGCAATTTCAGGTTCTTGTACATAAATGTGCTGGAATTATAAATTGCCTTCTTACAATCCAGTGGCTGAGAAATGTATAAGTTTTTCTCCTCAGGTTGATATCAAAAGTGAAAACAGACAGACAGGGGGATTCATTCTTTTTAACAATTATTGTTAATTGGTTTAAATGCTTGTATGCTACATGACTTCCATCTTCATTGTGGCATCATGTAAACCCTAGGCATGTGTATATTGGAATAGTACTATTATGAAATATCAAATATTAACACAAATAAATGTTTTCAGAATATTGAATGATGGCTTCAGCATACTTTATCTTAAGGGAAATGATGCTCCACAGAACAGTTGCTCTGCTGGAAGGTCCTGTCCCTCATTATTGCCAAATGAACATCCTGTGGCTCCAGCTTGAAGGATTCATTGATGATCTCACTGAAGTGACAGGTCTACTGTATATGAAGAAAATATTTCTCTCTCACATGCTGGTCCCAAATTGATTAAAACCTTATGCCAAATCTTTAAACCTGGCCCAACAGCAGATTGGCAGCCACTGCAGCTATTTCAAGAACCTTTTCTGTGAGGAAGTACCTGAGCACATTAAACAGCAGCCTGGTTACTCCCAGACAATGCATGGCAGCAGCCAGCACTGAGGATATTACAGTAGCTGAGGATCTGGATATCAAACAGGATTTGTAATATAATTATTTCAATTGGTCTTTGGTTTGTCACACAAAATAAATTTCTGGAAGTCTTGACAAAGTAATTTGTAGGTCAAACACCATGATGTCCCAAAATATTGAAATATCACTTATACCCTCTATGACATTGCTACTTTACTTATCCACACTCCCACAGTTCTTTAAGGCCAATAGATAAGTAAATAAAAAGTTGGCTCTTGTCAAAAAATAAAGTTGTCCGTAGCATCTCTAAGTCATGGATTGATTAACTATGGTTTGTTGATTATGCCACAATTAGCTAAATTCATATATCACACTAAGCTGTAACCATTGTTTTTAATCTTATTTTACACAACATGCTAACCTATAATGTTTTTTGTTGTGGTTTGTTTTGTTTAGGCACACATTGTTAACAGCCCCAAATACTTTTCTGGTTGAAATGTAGTGCTCCACAATTGACACATCCTAAATTCATTACTTTGTCCAAATAGTTTTTATTTTATTTTGGGTATGAAAGATTTCCATGAGCTGAGTCTATATAAATCATAGACTGCTATTTGCTAAATGTACTTAAAGTCACAATTTGAAGCAGCTCATATCAGTTACTTATATCTCTGACTGAAATATAAAAATGTAATAATTTGTAAATTTGGCTGCCTGTATACACAAATCATTAACTATTTGAGAATAGAATGTATGTAATTCTAGAATTCTTGATTTTAAGAGAATCAAGCCAAACACATATCTTGGACTACAAAAAAGAAAGTTTTGTAACTTTTAATGGACTAAATAGGACTTCATGGCAGGATGAGGTAAAAGAAAAGTTGTTCAAAATGGGGAGAAGTTCCTAAAGAATGAGGTGTTAAAACTAGAATTGCAAATAGTACTAAGGGAAGAGAATAAAAGGACAACTGAAGATGCTAATATGGTAATTAGTTAAAATCTGAAAATAAAAGGCAGTTACAGAAAAGTCCAGAAAAAGTACACACACAAATTAGACTTATCTCATTTTTTTTTAAAATGAATATTTTTAATGGTGTGTGTAAATGTTGACAAAATATCTTACAAAGTATACCATGACATGCTGTCCACTTCATCAGGTGCAACAGGTTCAAACTGTTTCCAGATAACTGGGTAAGACCCTAGGTATCTCACATGGACCTGCATCATGCATGGAGTTCCAACTGGGAATGAATCCAAGTGACTTTGTCAGGTGTTGAACAAATTCCTCTGCACGGCCCTGAAGATGATTACCCAAGCTCTCCTGTCCCAGGAAGGACTGATCTGGCAACATTTTATGGACACAATAAGGGCAGAGAAATTATGTTGTTTTGTCACTCTTACCTCCACGAGGTAGGCCTTAGTAGCAGCTGTAAGTCGTGTCGGCTTGGAATCATCCTTTGTTTTCCTCCAGCAGCACTCTAGGCATCTCTTAACAGTGGAAACATACCCAACACTGCCCACACTGACCAGCTGTAGCTTCTGAGTGGTCTTCAAAGACTAATGAACTCTTGCCTGAGAGGAGATCAGCAACCTCAGATCACTAGTTATAATATATGAAAAATTATATGGCTGCCTTAATTAGAGAGGTCATACAAAGTCTTTCAAATCATTCTGAAGCATGGACAGCACTAAAAGATAGCTCAGTATTATGAAGTAGATTCCAATATATTTTCTTTCAAAGGAAAATGCTCCTACTTTTCCTATACTGACATGATAACCTCAGGGATTTTTTTTAAATTGTCCTTGCCTTTATTTATATTTTATATAGACCCACATGAGGTTCTTTAATATTATAAATATAGATCAATGTACATTACTCTCTAACTGCTGCAGCATAGTAATGTAGCACTCTCTGTGATGTGATGTGTATGATTCAGAATTATTCTGAATATTTAGAAATGAGTTTTATACAATTCTTTTACAATGGATTGATATTCAAATATTTCATCAATTTACTTATATATCTTATGTTATCAATTTACTTGATATGGTTTGTCGGAAGAAATATTCATTTGATTCAGTTCCAAACTGGAAGAAAGGCACTGGAGACAAAATGGAGGCTGGAGGCTGATTGGAAAGAGGGTTTAATGGTGAAGCAGAACCACCAAGCACATGGTTCTGGGCAGCTGATCATATGGAGTTGAGAGTGAGGGGTTTTTATACCTTATCTTGGGCTTTGAACTTGAGCTTCCTGTTTCTGTGCAAGAACATGTATTTTATTGGCTGTTGTCAGACTTCCATGGGGCCCTGTAGGGGTCATGTTTGTCTGAGCTTAAGTTTGGTTGGAGTTTGGACTCATGCAATGTTCCCAGGTGATTGTGCAATGTGGTGAGCTGTTACTAGATGGGTTAATCCTATTATGTCCTGGAGGGTCATGTCTTAATCCCATCACCCCAGAGCTGGAGGTCTTTTGTCTTGTAGATAGGATGGCCCAGTCTTTCTTAATGGGCACCAAATATCTGCTGGGGCAGGGAGCTGCTTTCTGTCTTTAAAACATGTTTCTTCTTTTATCATCCAAGGAAATATAATATTCTGCCTTTTTTTAATATTTCCCAAAATATTTCATTCTTCTAGGTGGGGTGGCTTCCCTCGGGTTATATAATACTGTAAATAAAAAGCTAAGACTTCCAGAAGAAGAAATGGCAGATTGAAAACAGTTCCAAACAATGGAGCTGATGCCCATGGTGGAATGAAGAGCCAGCAAGTAGACTGGCTCTATAATAATTCCTCTCTGGATAAGGAGAGAACTTGAGATCATTCACAAGTGCTCCATATAGTTGCAAGGAGTTCACAAAACAGCTGTCTCCAGCAGGTTTAGAGCTCTGGGAAACAAGGAAATAGCCATCTTGCTCTAATCACAGTTGGTTCCTTTGAAAAGACACTAAGCATACTTTATTTAAAAAAAACACTTTCACAAATTATTAACTTTTCAGCTTTTGAACCTTTGGATTGACAAGTTTGATAGCACTTGGTGAGTTTCCTTCAATCCTTAGCAAAAGAAGTTTTAACTAGAAGTTTAAGAACATACATACATGTTGGAATAAACAGTAGAACAGTAATTAAAATTTTGATTTTAGAAAGTTACAAACTAAGGATCCAGATGAATTTGAAATAAGATTTCTGAATTAATTATAAAGAATTATCATGTGGGAAAATACTTTTGTTCTGAATTATTTAAAATAAATATATGATAAGATTTTAAAAATTGGACACTAGAGCGAACTAAGGGAAACTAAAGATAACAATTACTGTAAATAAGAAAATTTAATGCCAGAAGAAAAAAAAGGTCTATGGATAGACTGTGTCTAAAAGGCATTATGGGTGAGGAACAAGTTCTACTTGACAAGCTTGAGACTGAGTTGAAAGTGGATTTATAAATGATAGGCTACAAGAATGATACAAGAAAAAAAGATGTTACACTAGACATACAAAAGTAACTGGCTAATGGCTTAATGATTAAAAGGAATATATAACCAATAAATCAAGAGCTTGATATTGATAATTTTTCTATACTGGATTTGCAAAAAAAAAATTGGTAATGTTTTGAAGAATCTTGTGAAAAGGGACAAAGAAAAAAAATAAAAGAAATTGAGTTCTATGACATTATTTGAAAAGAGAAGTGTCTGTTGTGAAAATTCAAAAATTGAAAAATTAAAGTCTTAAAGGTTGATGAAAATGCACATTGGAGTTTTGTTATTATTGTTTTAATGTAACTGATAAATATGATCTCAAGAAGGAGTAGCTGGTCAAACTTTTATGATCTTTTGGGAATTCTCAGCCTCCAAGTGAATCTCTACTAAATGTTTTTATAAAGAGCTACTGTTAATCTTGTTGTTATTATAAGGTCTCAAGTGTGAATCTAAAAGGCTTTATTGCACTGTATAAAAGCATCAACAAATTAGCTTGATTCATTCTTCTATAAAGTCCCTGAAGACAATTCTTTTAAAAGACTTTAATAAGTCAACCTGACCACACTGTGCATTTATAACAGGATTTTACTTAGAAAAATATTTCCTTAAATGTCTCCTCAAATCAGCTTGTAATAAATGGGAAAATGACTGAGCTTGACGGAAGGAAAAAAACCTATTTGATTAAAAATAACTGTACAATCCTTTTTTGTCTGGCAAACTGTTTAGTACAGATGTTTACTTCTACCTGGTATTTCCATGATTGTTTTCTGTATGATTTTTCGGTAAATAGACAAAACCAAAACAAAGAGTGGATATTTCCCTAAATTGCTTCCATTTCTCAAATGAATTCATATTGATTGTGTAAATGCATCTTCCAAAGCAGATAATCTATTCCTGCCAGTTTAACTTGTCAGTCATCACTTACATTTAATTGACTTGCAGAAAATGTCAAAGAAAAGAATGAGGGCTAGATGGAACAAGAAAGATTCTTCACATTTCAGATAGCTGGCCCCAGTAAAGATGAGGGAGGGCGAGAAAGAGAGAGAGAGACTACCTCCAATAGTAAAGTCCTACTGAATATTATCACTTTTGCCTTTTTATATCACCTGTCTTCTAATCTTATAAGCCAAGATTTGGATTTCTTTATTTGAAAAGAAAAGAAAATATTTGGTTTTAGATATTTTTATGACTAGAATCTTGATAACAGGCCTATAACTCACTAATTTAAAAATGTAGTCAGACATACAGCTATTGTGACCTGCGGTGTCTGAACATTTCTATTATTTGTAGTGTAAACGAAACAAGTAATCATTATAAAGATATCCAGTCTGAATCTCCCACCAGTGCCACCACTTAATGTTTTCATCCTGTCCACTGCAACTCTCATGCTCCCAAGGTATGTTTAAGTCCTACATACTACCATCAGAAACTTTTCCATCCTTTCTCTAGCATCCAGAGACAGCAAAGGAAAGAATCTTAGCAAGATGATATAAAAATAGCTGGACCAAACTGGCAACAAACTAATCTCAAAGTCTAATGCAAAGCCACTTTACAAAACCAGCCACTCTCCATGACTTTCCCAGCCAGATACATCTTTCCTAGCACTTTCTGCTTATGCAGCTCTTCCTGTCCCTGAAGAAATAAGTCCTGAACTGATTTGCAGACCTTTAGGATCTCAGGTACGATGTTCCAAACCTTTAATTAAAAACTCAACCACAGAAACCACTTTTCTTGGCTTGCTGGACAGCCAAGAAGCAATTGCAGGTTTGACTTTTAACATAATTGGTAAGGAGCCTTAGTCTTTAACATCGACAAAATGAGTTGGCTGCTTCTCCTGGCTGGCTGCTTTGAGTGTTCATGGTGCCACTGCTGAGCTTGAAAGCATAGTACAGCCTGTAGTCAGCAAAATATAAGAGCAGGGGAAAGTGCAACTCATGGCAAGGAAGGCATCAGCAATCACTTAATTAATACGCAGGTTCTTAATGCATTTAACAATTAAACTTTAATTCACTTTCTTTTCTAATTCTTTTAAATATCACTTTGTGATACACAGATACCATGCAGATTTGGCTGCGGGGTGGGGGGGAGGAATATAGTTTGGAACATTAATATATTTGAAAATGTCTTTTGCTGCATACAAAAAAAATGATGACTCCAAAACAAAACTTAAATATGAAAGTAGTATTGATGTCATCTCTAATACAGAGAGCATAAACATATTCGACAGAATATCTAATCTTATTTGCCAATCTTCAAATCAATAGGAGTGACTTCACCAAGTTTTTGTGGTGAAAATATTTCCCCTCAGTTTTCAGTACTCATGTACCTATCCTAGGGTTTTTTTTTGGGGGGGGGGTGTATCTTCAAATCAGTCTGGACAAATTTATAATGTAGGCAAAATCAGCTGTCTATTGAACAACCACCACAAACCAAGGCATTATTCTAAGGCTACTCGTGGAAGATTATGTTAAATGCATTAAGAAATGCTGACATATTGCTGAGAAATCTGGAAATTGCAGTCAAAAAGTATCTTGAAGGAAAGCTTGGGAAAAGTTTCAGAAAACAGCACTACAGGATATATATTTTTTTAAGAAGTCAAATTTTATATTATTGGAATTCATAGGCTTTTTTTCTGCCACAGAAATAAGCATTTATATAGTAGAATATAGTATGCCAAGATTAAAATGTTTAGAGGAAAATCAAATAAAGGGTAAGTTTATATATTTGGATGTCACATATAATTCCCTAATTTAACAAAAGCAGATTTGGTTCCTCTGAGCTAAAAATATTATAAAACCAAATTGACATACAAATATTAAATGGAATTGTAGCAAGTTTTTATTTGAAAAGTATCAATTCATTTATTTATTTACAATTTTATAGCCTTCCCCCAACATCATCATCATCACCATTATCACCATCATCATCATCATCAAAAAATAATAATAAACCAACCATGGCAATCCTAATGATTATCAGCACACTGGGTGTCATCACAAAAAATCTTAGGCAACTCATAAAAATATTGACAAAATTTTATCTGTCAATTACAAAAAGCCACATTGCTTAGATCCACACATATACTATGCCAATACATCATGAAATCCTAGGTTCTTGGGAAGAATTCAATGTGTATGAAGGCCAACACCAGCTAAAAAACTAGTAGCTGTGATTTCACATTGTTGTGTATATAACAATACACATTTTAGAAGGAGATCCAAACAACCAAATCAAATTCAGAAACACTAACAATCACCACTGAATGTCAGTTTTATTCCCAAGTTTGAACCATATTGGGTCTAACTGATGTTGTAAACCTAGTCATATAGTTTACTTCAACTCTGGAACTTTGAAATGCATTTGAGCATTATTATTTTTTTAATTCAGGTTGGCACTGTGTGTGAAAATTTCTGATAAAAACTATCTGCAGAAACATCTTGAGGGCTGTTTAAAAACTTCAAGATGGCAACTGATCAAAATTCCACCCCCTTATAAGTGTTGCCCATGCAATATATGGAAAGAAAAACAAGCAACAGAAAGAACTGTTTCTATTATTTGTGAACAGTGTAAACAGTGTAAACAGAAATATAAAACATATTACGGTGATCTAGTGAGTTGTGTGCCTGTTTAGTCTGCTGTCCAGGTGCTGATTCCAGATAAGTAATTCCAGCAGAGTCTAGTGTTACTGTTATTTATACCGCTGTGGTAAATTAGAAGCAGGGAATCCTTTGCTCCTGCTTCTGTTGATACACAAAAGGCAATAATGGCAAGTATTTCAGATTAATAGTGATCAGAGGAATATTTATATGAATCTAGTTGGCTTCTGCGAAGAGATCTTAGCTTTTTCTAGTTTTGTTTTTATGACTACTTGCATTATCCATCTTCCATATGAAAAGCCTTCTTGAGAAGCAGGTGCTGCCATCTTAACTGAATACATTTCATCATGGGATTTGTAGTCTGCCTTTATCACATCAATAATGCTTTCCATTTCCTGAATGACATTTCAGATATGAAATGAAAGCTAGAGAAAAAAACAGGTGCAGAATAACCTAGTAAAATTAGCATATTAATTAACCTTTTTAAATACATGCATTTTAAAAGAAATTTGCATAAAGAGTAATCTTGGAATACTTCAATGAGTATTAGACATCTATTCTGCCATGCCTTGAACATTAGAATTGACCCTCAAAAGTGTGCTATGATAATTATGGCTCATTATGACTGAGAGGAATAACTTTGCAGTGAAATAATAAGTAATGTTCTTAAATCCCATTATTTTTGGAGATTACTGGAAATGGAGTAAACTTAAATATCAAAAAGTTGCCTTTTCACAAATTGCTTCTTGTAATGCTAATCATTTGGGCTTGCTCATAGCCATTCATTCTACACTCTAGAAATTATTTCAAGAGGAAACTTTATACTAGAAAAAGCTGATATTCTTCTTGTTTCTACATGGTTTTTTTTCTATTTCTTTATTCATCACAGTTGTTCTTTCTGAAGTACATTGGGTTTGAACTGTATGATAAGGCACTTTAAAGTAGTTGCTCTGAAAAGAACACAGACATTTAGAAAATGTAGAGTCTCTGTTTTTGAAAGGAGCAAAAAGCAATCTGTTAAATAAATGTACTTTTTTTCCCCAAAAAGGGTAATAATACAGTATCCTAATTTCTCAGTCAAGTGTAGTTTCGTTAAATGTTTAGCCATCTATTCTTTCCTATGTTGTTTCAATAATTCATCTCTTCCTATACTACGCCTACATTAAATCTGAAACTGTTCCTTAGGTTTTTTTCCATTTATAAAATGTTATGCACATTAGTAGCACTATAAATACAAGTTTGTATATGTCTGTTTGTGTAAGCATGTGATTCTTAAAGTGTTAAGCTACCATCTTTGCTACATGCTAAAAAGCAACTGCCTGTCATTAGCACAACATTTCATTTTATGAAATCAGGATGCGATTTGTTTACATTAATTTATGGCTATGGATTTTACATAGCTGAACTACAACCACAAACATTCCTCGCTATTAGCAAAACCATTGAGAGTTAATGGGGATTACAATTTTTTAAATATCCTTTGGTTCTAAATACTACTCCATTATCTTCTAGTTCCTGATTTATCTTAAATTGGTGCCCATGGCACAGACTTAACAAAGGACAATAGTGTATTGCACAGGAAGACATGTCCATCCAGACTGGCAAGGGCTACATAGAACTGCTTTCTCAAATCACTTTCCCTAAAACTCTGCCTCTCAGAGAAAGGCTTTTTTTCTGTACCAAAAATATGATAACTGTCCTTCTGTGCACAGAAGAATACAAATCTATTCTCTTTCTATATGCAACAAATTGTCTACTCCTTCAGTGGAATAAAGGAAGAAATGAATCATTGCTACTTGCTTTTCTTTGCAAGGATTGCTTGATTCCTGTCCAGCCCTTTCTCAGCACCAAAAAAAAAAAAAAAAAAAAAAACTTTATACAAAAAGGAGATTCTCTGAGGAATCAGAGTATGGTAAAACCATGTGGGGCTTCAGCAAAGGAATGGGGCTTTGGGGAAGAACGCCTTCTTTCATTTCTAGAGTTCATTTTTAGATCACTATTCAAGAAAATGTATATTTTTGCTTAAATGTCTTTGTTTTTCTCAGTGTATACATTTCAATAAGTCTTGTTTGAAAAATACTTTCATTATGGAAATAACTGAGTCCCAAAGGCTGGACTGTATATTCTCCCTCAACAAATCTTTTACCAAGAGCAGTTATAAAAACAGCACAACTTATTTTCCTTTCAAATTCCTTGAATCAGATAAAAAGAAATCATAGCCAAATAGTCTTCTCTCTAACAGGAATACTTTCAGCAGGAGTATTGGTGTTTCTGTCCAATGAAGTACTGCACATTGGATTAGATTTGGGATCCAATTCAATGTATTTATAAAAATTAATCAGCTGTTTCTCTTAATAATAATGGAAAGCACAAAGTCTATATGAAAATGAATAATTTAGCCAGCGGCCAAGCTTAAGCCTTAGTTCCCAGGATAATTGAATATGATTTAATAAAGACTGTTACAGTACATCTCTCAATAAAAATACTTGCCTGCACTGTGCACCAGACTGTATAATCAGCAGAAATTAAAACAGCCAAAATGTGTAGGTCTACTGCCAAAAAAACCTGTCCTGGATTATTCATTTTTTACTAGCTTTCTCTGGAAAGTAGATAACTATTACTAAGTGGTTTCCTGCAGGCTTAAAGCAGGGCCAGAATAATCTGCTGAGCCATGTAAATTTGTCGACTTTATACCATCCATGAAATTCACACTGATTGATCTGCAAGAAAAAAATAACTATCCTTTCAATTTCTGTGCTTTCAAAGACCTTTTTAGGAACTAACAAAATCGATACATTTCTTTAAATAAAGTGAAGTTATATTAATGTGGCTATAAATTTCAATCAAAGTTGGCATATCTAAACTAGTACTTCTTTATTGAAATATCCATCTGTGCATTGCCAATTATTTCCTATACAAAGTAAAATGAGGTGATTATAATAAGGATAGAATTTGATCTTACATCAGTGACAGGCAGACTACAGATACATTTAGCATTAAACAAGCAGCCTTATTGTGTGACCGCTGAAAGGTGTAACACTGTTCGACCAGGTCAGTTCTCCAAAGTTTTCAGTCCTATTTGGAAATGTTAGAGTTTGAACAGGAAATCTTCAGCCAAATATATGCTCTATATCTGAACTACAAGTGCTTGAAACAACAGGACTTTCCCTCACTTCTTACTTCAAGCAGTGTGTGCGTGTGTGTGCGCGCATGTGCATCTGTGCATATTTAAAAGGAGGAAGCATTCCATTTGATGTAGTATGGTGTAGAAATATATTTTCACCCATCTGACTTTGAAATAAATCGTAGGATGAACTGTTTAATAAAGGCACCTTTATTGAGATGGAAAAGGAAGTCTGCCACTGAGTTTTAAACTATCCCTCATGATATAAGACCAATAGTGGCAGAGTGCAAGACAACTAAGTAACTTTAAAATTCAAATACCAAGAAATAGCATTATAATATCATTCATGATGGGGCATACCGCATCATTAAAATTGTTGTGATTTTAAGGGTCTTCCTGGTCTGTGATGAATCATATACCTTGCAGATCAAGAGGACTCCTGATAGTGCTCATATCTATTCTTATTAGACTTTATCAGAGATTTGCATCCATTTATTTGCAGGAAATTTACTATGCTAACTTCCTGCCAACAATGTGGTTTGTTGTGCAAGGAAGGGTAAGTGCTAATGGAGAAACCTGCCAGAAGAAGTCTCTGGCAATGCTTTACTAGATGCACCTGAGTTATTATATTAGCAAAGATGAAATCTCTAAAACTTTTACTCAGAATGTTTTATATACTAAGCATCTGTAGGACCTGACTAAATACAAGAAAACACAGCACACTTTTCATCCAAATGCTGCTGTACAGATAGTTTGAGGTCATTTATAATTGGGTTGGGGGGCGTGATGACTCAGTGGTTAAAGACACTGAGCGTGTCAACTAGAAAGTTAACAGCCCGGATTCGAGACCTGAGTGCTGCACGATGGGGTGAGCTCCTGTTACTTGCCCCAGCTTCTAGCAGTTTGAAAGCATGCAAATGCAAGTAGATAAATAGGCACCACTTCAGTGGGAAGGTAACAGTTTTCTGTATGCCTCAGTATATAGTCATGCTGGCCACATGACCACAGAAGTGTCTTCAGACAATGCTAGCTCTCTTGGTTAGGAAACAGAGATGAACATCGCCCCCTAGAGTCAAACATGATTGGACAAGGGAAATTTTACCTTTCTTTATAATTGGATTGTACAATGTTGGGAGAATCTACAGCTCCAATGGATCACAGGAGAAGTAAATATAGCTGGAAGGAATGAACAGTAAAAGCTGGGGACATTTTTTTAATATATTTTTGGAAATTACGGATGGAAATTGGAGTATGATGCCTTTAGGAAGTAAACTACCTACTTTCATTCCTATTTTGAATTCCCCTTTGCTATGTCTTTAGCTGATCTGAATACTCAACCTATGTGTCTGAAAATATGTGCATAATTAAACATATATAGACAAAAATTAGGGATGTGCAAATCAATCTATAGATTGATTAAGGCATTATTGGGTGTTCTATGCATGGATGGAAATATGCATGTTTTATTCATGCACAAACATACATGGATAAATTTGGAGTCTGTGTGTTCTTGCTGAAGTTTCACAGCAAGAGGTAGCAAGACTAAGGCTGGTGGAAAGCTAGGGAAGGTCCATGACATGGCAAGAGAAGGAAAGGCACACAACAGCAGCAAAATGGACATAGGTTGGAATGGGTTAGGGCAGGGTTAGAGTGGGGCTGCAGGAAGAGATTGGAGAAGGACGAAATGCAGTACAGTAGCCTTATTCCATTGCCGTTTAAACTCCCTGGGATCTGATTTAGCTGAATTTCCCAGGCATAATGCATTTGCATATGGAAATAACACTTTTTTTTTTACTTCATACCCCTTAACAACAAATTTACTTTTAAAAAATATTGTCTTTCTTTAACTGGGCATAATTAAAGTACTGAATACTTTTTAAAGAAAGCAAACACATCGTATGTTTTCAATGTATCAGAATACATATTTATATAAACAATACTTAAGACTATGAATGAATAAATAAAATAAATAAAATAAAATAAAATACATTTTATTGATTTTTAACATTTTTTTCATCTGTTCCATAATTGGACATATGAACATAATACTATGGTATGTTGATAGCTCTGTCCCATTGCCTATATGCTTATTTCTAGTTTTAATGAAACACCTATAGTATAATTTTGTCTTGATTGAAATTCCTAATTCTGATATGTTCAAAGCCAAATATAACAATTTCTTTCTTAACAGGCAGCTCAGATAATAGAATGAAATACTGCAGTTACCAAAGAAACTGATACGATTTGGAATCCATTAGAGGGATTGCTCAGTTCAGTATTAGTGTCTAGATTTCCCAGAGTGAAATACTGTGAAATCCAAATTAAATTCATGACAGTAGATGATTTACTCACAGTCTGGTTTTTTTAGACTATAGATTCTGAGAATTAATAAACCCATTCTCCCTCTACATCTTTTTGAAATTAAAGATTGATTCCTTGCCTTTAAAAAAAAAGTGTACTAATCCCAGGTATATATGTCCAAATAGATTATTGTAGTTTTGAAGGATCAGGTAGGTAGCAAAAACTAATGAAGTATTGGATCCATAATAGCCAAACAAGAAAAAAAGAAAAAAGGGGATTTTCACCTAAAGAAAAAGAAGTTTACACCTTACACAAATAGAGATATCATACTGCAGTACCATCTCATATTACAATTTATAGTTATGTCAGTGAATGAATATTGAATTATTTGACTAACAGTTAGAAATTTGGGATATTATGAAGAAATGGAAGAGGACGAGAAGGATGGTGTAGTATTTGCATGTTGGACTAGGTTCTGATTCAAATTTACCACTGCCCTAAGAAACTTATTGGGTGATTTTGGGTTACTTATTCTTCCTCAGCCCAGCCTATATCACTGATCTGTTGAAAAGAGATTAAAAAACATACAACGATCATCATCGTTATCATTATCATCACCATCATCATAGACAAATCAGTCACAAATTTTCCTTTATGTGGACTCTTACATTATCTTCAAAACAACTAAGATGTACCACATAAGCCAGGACTTTTCAGTGTAGTAACTGTGAACATTGTTACATAAAGTTTTTATTTTTTTTAATATCATTTTTCCCTTAAAATGGCCAAAAATCTTATGATACAGGTAGCCCTGGACTTACAACAGTTTATTTAGTGACCAAAGTTACAATGGTACTGAAAAATGTGACTTATGACCATTTTTCACACTTAACAACCATTGCAGCATCCCCATAGTCACGTGATCAAAATTCAGACTCTTGGCAACTGACTCATATTTATGACGGTTGCAGTGTCCCAGGCCATGCGATCACCTTTTGCAATCTTCTGACAAGCAAAGTCAATGGGGAAGCCAGATTCACTTAACAAACGTGTTACTAATTTAACAGCTGCAATGATTCACTTAACAACTGTAGCAAGAAAGGTTGTACAATGTGGCAAAACTCACTTAACCAATGTCTCACTTAGCAACAGAAAGTTTGGGCTCAATTGTGGTCATAAGTTGAGAACTACCTGTATTGCCAAATCCCATATGATTTCGCCTTCTCGTCCAATTCTTATGAGAGTTAACTATGTTCTGAAAATTTGGTCTCACATATACTGGTACCTGCACCTGGAATACACCTGCAGTACCCTCATAGACAATTGGAGTCCTCCAGATTCAAGACCAGTCTTGCTGGAAGAAGTTTTCATATTCTCAGATCAGAGACAAACAGTTCGGAAATATGAATAACTGAGATACCTGTGCTATTCATAATTTTAAAGTTTGGCAGTAATTTCTTCCCAAAAGTTAAATGCTTTGTAGGAATAATCTGAGAATTATCACATAGATGTCAAAACTGTTATAAACAACTATGAACACCTTTCTTTTATTCATTAAAATTAAACTCCTAGTTGAAGGCTCAGGGATAGATTTCTTTCCCAGATCTCTTTAGAGAGATCCGAATTTTAGTCTAATGAAAGTAAATGAGCTCCTTCCTTTTGTTTCAGATTGTTAAATGCTTTTGTCCCTACTTTGCTTTTATTCTGAAATTGCTCTTGGCTCTTTTCTTATACTTACATTAAAGATTTCCATTACATTTTTTTATATTGTATGGATTACTTCCAAGTGCTTGATAGATTGGCTCATTCTATGCAAGAAACTGCAAGCTCAGATAATTTTTCATTAAAATACTCAGCTTCACTGAAATTCATTAATGCACTTTGCTTTACAAGTATGGATCTTGTATACAGTATATACCCCCACTTTGGGGGATCTCCTCAATAAATTACATGATTAGCACAATGAGCTTTTTTCCACATTGTGTGAGAAGTTGCACCACAAGTCAAATTCTTTACCTAACACTACACTAAACACTACACAGTACACTAAAAAAAGGATTCACACAATCAGAACTTTTTGAGCAATAGACAGGCAGATTTATAGAATACTTCCAACCAGAGGTATTATGTGGTTCTGTCCTGGATTGTTTACTTGCTTTCTTCAGGGAGGGTGCATGTTGTTGAATCAAAGCCTCTCATTTTATTCTCTAACACTACTGCCTTTAATCATTGCAGGGAAATCTGATTATTTTTACTGTGGTTAAACCATAGGAATATTAGAAAGAAATGATGAAAAAGGGTCTCAGAACTCAGGCTGTCAATCCTCTCTGTCCACCAGCAACATAACTGTTCTGCAAAGTGAACAAAAGGGGACCAAATATGGTGAGGAATGAGAAACCAGTAAAAGCAGATTAGGGAGGGTTTTTTTGGGAAAAAATCCCAAAGCAAGTTCCCCAATGAATCCTTATGAGAAATGCAGTTGCTCAATGGCTCAACATGTTGTTCCTTCCAATCCTGACCTTTCTCTTTCTCTTTCCTCATCACATGACCAAGAAATGGAAGTAGATAGACTACACCATGCTTTTCAGTGCCTAAATGTACAGAGATGTAACACATAGGGAAAACAGAAACACACATACACAGAGATCTTAGCTCATATATACCCAATCTGATCATACTGCCACATCCATAAACACACAGGGATGAGATACAGTACATAGGGAGAGCAGAAACAGAGACACAATTCAATATGCCCAACCTGATCAGACACTGCCATTTGTGTGCATGCATAGACACAGAAGTAAGTATGTACATTTTGCAACCACTTACAGTTATCACTTTTGTAGGTCTGTAAAGCAAAGGAAAACTGAAGTAAGATCATAACCACAGTTGCAGTTCCACTTAGTGACCACTTCACTTAATGAAGTGGTTGCCTTGTAGTTGCTAAACAAGGAATATCAGTTGAATTCTTGGTGGTCTCTGAGCTTGGTTGTTTTCTTGCAAATGTTTCATTACCAGACTAGGTAATATTGTTAGTGCTAAAAGGGAATGGGGTTGTCTCCCATTATATATGCTAGTGGCTTGCCCTCTATACTAGTGATAAAGAGTGTGTGTGGGGGGGGGGAAATCTGGACCCCATGATAAGTCTGATTTTCCTAACCAGTATGGATCTTGTATACAGTATATACCCCATTCCCTTGGATGGATATTACTAAAAGTGTATAGAGTCATCCATTCCACTTTGAGAACCTTATCTTGAGCTCCATAAATAATAAATTCTGATTGCCTTCAGAGGTAATTCTTGGACCTGGAGCAAGCTTTATACTAAAACTTTACTACCATTGTCTACAATGGGAAGCATTCAAATATACTGATTTTTCCCCACTAGAAGGAAATGGAATTTTGAGAAATGAAAGATATTTATTAGATTATGAAGCTTTCAAAATGTCATAGAAAATATACCACAGCTTTTCAGGTTATAGTCCTTTTTCTTTTTAAAAGTGCTTTTAACTTTATTGTTTTGGAATAGAACATGATGGCATTGGCAGTAAAAGTAGTTCCTATGGTCATATCTGTGGCAATTTTGAGAAAGTTAGATTAAGGGAACTTTGTGCAAAAGGAAAGGATAATTGGAATGAATAATGGTGCCAATCAAAATGTAATGAACATGATTGTTGGGGCTGAAATGTTCATGTAAAAGTTAACCCATCTGCTCGAGACAACTTAGAATATCAACACAGAACTGCATAGGGTGTGAAACTCAAGAACAAGGAGGGTAGAACAATTGTGAAAACTAAGGATTTTTCTTCCAACATCTTTAAGACCTCCTTAGATGTTGCAGTTGTGGTTCATATTGTAAAGATTTCTATATTTGGCTGCTACAGTACATCTGTCAATCACTATATTCAATATTTCTCTCTATTCACTATGGTGTTTTACAACCACCACAACAGAATAATAAAATATGTGTGCTTCGTGACTCCCAGCAATTATTTATTATACGTTAGGATTCTGGAGAACCAGGTCATGAAACAAAGGTTTCTAGAAGAATTTGATTTGGAAGCAACTGGTTTAGATCCATCTATTCCAGGTCAATAATGAAAATTTGATTAAAGTTGGTAATCACTGCTTTTCTAGAAAAGCTGCCCTCAGTTTTTTGGGCAAAATGTTACAATGCACCTGTTTCCTTACATTCAACCTAAATAAGCATCAGTCTTTCCTCAGACGCAAATACACATCCCGTTTCTGTCACACATGCAAAACTTTGTGTTCTTACTGCTATCACCCAATACACACAAGTGAAACATTTAGCTTTTTTAGTAGGCCTAGTAGATCTTGTTTACAAAAATCTGGGTACAGCTAGATGATAGCAAAGATACAATTTTGCATCTATTTTCTTCCTTCATATGGAATTTGGAAATATATATGATTGCTCTAGCTTTCAGATTGCATCCCACAAGATTTTGGGGAAAATCAAGCAGAACAGATTAACACACACAAAAAAAAGGACAGAGAAAAATAAGTGTCAGAGGTTAGACATAGATGGAGGCTAAACATTTGAAAATCCAGACTATCTATAGAATAATTACAATGTTGACTTGGACTGTTGGGAGTTGAAATTTAACATACAGTGTCTTAATATTTTCCATCTCTGCTTTGATGGAATATTTTCCTTGCTGAACTCAAATGTTAAAGGAAATTAATAATATTAAGACTGGCTGCAACTGGGGTCTGATTTCTACAAGATCAATGCTGATCAAATATACCAGCCGAAGACAGCCGGAAAGTCAGGCACTCAATCAAGGAAATGATAACTAGGGACAGGAGCTAAAAAATAATACCTGCCTGCTGATCATGCACCAGGTTGAGGGCAAAACTATATAACAACATATAGTAATTAAATGTCAGCTAGAGGTCAAGCACTAAAAATAGAAAATGAAGAAGAATGATCCAATTCAATTGAAAGGCAGTAAATATACAATCTGAGAAATAGTAATACATGAATTACATCAAACAATAACCAATTTTCTATTATTTCCTTGAGTCACATATTTCTGTCTGGACTAAAGAGTTCCAGCTCTGGGATTCATATGGACAGTTCTTCACCATGATACAAGGAGAAAGACAGCTATGTTGTGCTACCTGAATCCTGGTTTTTTATATTGAAAACAGCAATATAGTTCTTATTAATGAGAGAAAGATACCAGTTTGAGCTTCTTTGCACTGTGAGTACTACACAACTGAGAATCAGCTTTTCTCACAGAAGAAAGGCATTGAAGAAAGGCATTTTATTACATAAATGGAAGCAATACGAACAGCGAATTACAACGGGGAGTATGATACTCAGTTATACATTCTCCCCTCAAACTAGATGTGGGATAATTTTGAAGTCCTCATCTGATCCTTACATTAATGCTGAAAAAATGGGAGTATTGTTTGTTGAAACGGCTGTTTGTTGGTGACTGATCTAGCTTGATTCCGATTCCAATTTTTACTCTGGATGGAATCAACATTCCCTGCGAAGGAGCAGTTCTATGGTTGGGGCCCTTGTTAGATTTGTGGATTTTCTACAGCAGCATGTGGAAGCTGAGGTGAAGAGGGCCTTTGCCAAGCTATGAATGGATTCTGAAAATTTTTGGGTAGGGGAGGCTGACAACAGCTCAGGTTTTCATCATATCACAATTAGACTACTGCAGCATTTTCTACATAAATTGCCATTAAAGACAATTCCAAAACTATGATTGATCCAGCATTAGCAGCCTGTCTGCTAACCAGTAAGAAGCGATTCGGAAGATTCAACTTGTTAAGTACTTTTACTATTTCTTGCTTAGCTAAACAGTCCTACTGAGTAAATCTAAAGTGCCCATTTCACAGAAAAGCAACTGAACTTAATAGGTCTTCAAACCTAATTAAGCTTATGAAAGATACAGAAAACAAATTCTAAAAGCATTTTTGTAATTTTCCCAAATCACAGCATATGTGCTGCCATGGGCAAAATTCACCTCTTGATACATTCCAGTTTGTTGAAAAGGAACTGATATTAGCCCATAACTAAGGAATTCTCCACATGACTATACAATGTATTATCAGTTGGGGGGAAGATCCTGAAAGCATGCATATGATGAGCCTCACCAATACATGTTGTTTGTGTTAATTCCACTATACTGAGTACTTAGAATTCTTTAAAAAATGTTGGGAAGAGATAATTCTGTGCAAGTACCTCCAGTTTACTAGAGCAGGGTTTGGAAAATAATCATGAATAGGGAGAAAATTTTGATACCTATACAAGTATATTTATTTATTTATAAATTTTATAATTTTGGCCACCCAACTTACTACAGGGTAATTGTGAAAGATGGGTATGCGCACTCATGTATGTGTTTCATTGAAGGGTCAAACTATAATCTGAGGATTTATAATAGAAGGGAAAATTATATCTTCTCCTAGCCCAAGCTAATGAACCAAAAGGCGCTACAGATAGTCACAATCTCTAGTGAGCACTCTTAGTTATTCAGAATACCACAAATAAAACCAGCACTCTCTCTTCGGCAAAGTTTCCATGGTATTAATTCCACGGTATTAATTCCTTCAATGGAAAGAAGGTTGCCAGATTGCTAGAACAGGTTTTTGGTTCAAGAACTTTGGTGCCTTACTAGAGTTTCTAACCATAATCATATTTATATCCATATGCTCAGACAATTATGCAAATATTAAAGCTATTCATGTTTAATTCCATATTGGAGAATACACTGTCTAAATATATCTGTCCTATTAAATTAAGGATCATTTATTGTAAGGCTCCACTTATGTGACTGAACATGCCTTTAACCAATTTTGTAGGAATATACTCACTGATGCATCACCTTTTCCCCATTTTTATCATTCATACATTTTTATAGTTCATATACTTTATATTTTTATAATGGGAAAGCATAATTTTCTTAAAGTAAAGTTTCATACTTCAAGAAAGCATCATAATTAAGTAGCCTGTAAGTATAAGCCACTTAGGTTTTCTTATTAGTGTTATCATCGATGTACATATATTTTCTTTGCAAAAATATACAACTGGCTACTTTAAAATCTGGTTTCTCAGTATGTGAACAACATGATATAATTATGTTGCTTTTACTAAATAGTGCTGTATCTTTATCAGTCACTGATTTATGTCTATTTGAAATTGCGGCTACTTATGAAAAGTAATTTTCATAAAAATTACTTTTATTTGCTTCCAAGCAACTGATACACAAGATTTTTTTTTCCAAGCTAGCAACTATAACATTATTCCCACTACTTCCTACTGCCAATCATATTCATCATCAAGAAAAGCATGTTTCATCACCTTTTAAAATAAGCATGCACCCAAATGATAAATGTTGTCTAGCTGCACAGAAATACTGTATATGTGTGGAAGAGGAAAAAAAGGCAATGAAACATGATGCAGTTAAACACAAGGTATTTCTTTTGAAGAATCTCCTTCAATGTTCCATTTTATCATCTGACTAACGCTGTTTTACCACCATTGCTCTTTCATTCCCCACCCTTTCAAAGCAGTTTGAAGTTGACTGTTTTCATTTTTACTGACCTTAAAATGTGGAGGACAACATTATGGCAGCTGAATCTCTATGGAAGGGGAGACAAAAGAGCCAGGGCAAGTTGTATAACAATATTTCTTGCACCTTCCTTGACCCAATGCCAAGTTGGCTTGTTAATACTTTATTGAAGACATGTTTGTTAATGGAGCCTCCCACTCCTTCTCAGGGCCAGCCTAGTGCTGGAACAGGTTGCAGCCAGATCAAGGAAAAGAGTGGTGTTTTCCACCAGAAAGTGCAATTTTGAGAAATTACACAGACATTCTGATTCATATGGAAAATCCATGGGAGGTCAGTAATGTCTCCAATTGTAGGGTACCAATTGACCAGCAGCAGTTCTGCTCCTTCCCGTCAAGTCATGGGACCTCTTCTTCCTTGGGCATTTATGCTTTAATTGCCAGAAAGATCAAAGCCTTTCTAACAACCAACTGTTAAAAGTTATTCACCCACAGGCAGCCTTGCCTCCAGCTAGGGTTTTCTTTTGTTCTATTCAGCAAGCACAGAGATATTCTTGGAGCAAAAAAACGCAAAACCCTAGGGGGGAAAGATATTTTGCTCTTTGTGCTATTTGCCCTTTTCCTGCACCTGCCTTCTAGTACTAACTTACTTGCATTTCCCAAGACTACTTGCAATCACAGAATTTTCCATGATGTCTCTAACCTGGTTCTTCAGGTCTTTGTCATTCTGACAAAATCCATCTTTCTTGCTACTGGTTATCATCTTTTTCCTTCCACCTTTTCCAGCATTAGCGCTTTCTCCAGAGAGTTAGGTCTTTGTATAATGTGTCAGAAGTAGGATAATTTGAGCTTGGTCATTTGTGCCTCAAGTAAGAGCTGTGAGTTGATTTGTGTTATAATCCATTTGTTTGTTAACTGCAGAGTGGTTTATTGAATTAATCCATTGCCTGCATTTGCACATTATAAAACAATGTATGTAGTTTCAGATTTATACTTACTAAACCTTACTAAAAATTATTGAATCCTATAAACAGAGGTTTAATAGACATGCAGGGCAACATCTGATTGGAACACAGCATTGTCCTAAATTTAAGATCACATAATTGAATAAATTTTGAATAGGATTGGTTGTGAGCATGTTTGTTTCATTCCTCCCACCCCCCAAAATGGGTTCTCTTTCATACAAGTTAAGAATTCAAAGCTACATCACTGATTAATTTGACTGAATAATCACTTCAGAGATCAAACTGGGCAGGATGTGAGAATAAAAGGTGAAGTTAATAGAGCTGAAGCATTCTGCATTTCAAATTCAAAGGGAGAAAAGAATGCAGGAGTGATTATGGGACACCTATCAGCAACTCCTTAAAGCAACTATTCCAAGTAGTACACGATCATGTGGAAACAAAATTCTGAGGAAAGATGTAGTTGCTTTAATTTCCTGGTAAGCGCTGATACATGGATGTCAAAATGTGATCCAAATCACCTTTTTAGTTTGAAATTGGGGGGGGGGGAATCACTATCCTAACAACAAACACATTGCTTCCATTTTTCTAATTTAATTTAATAGAAAATAACTTATTTTTGTAACTACTTTCCAAGTAGAATTTTGATTAATTATCATGATAGTTCCATTACATATTCAGTAATGAGCTTGTCAAACTTGTGTATAAATACCCCTTGTTTTATTCTATGATCATCTTTTCTGCAGGCTTCATCCTTTCTAATCTCCTACATTTTAGTTAAATTCTAAAGGAACATAAACCTACCGTAGTGAAGGGTGAAACTCATCCTATTGGAATTTTTATAGATTGCAAAATTTGAGCAGCCAGGGAGCCTTCAGAGTGATTGAAAAAATGAGAACCCAGATACACCTGCATCAGCAATAGTATCTCCATATGCAATAAGAAAATAAACTCAAAATCTCCATCAATACAAATTAGAAAGATATGATCAAGCTTATTTAGAATAAAGTAGAAAAACAGAAGCCTCTTTTGCAAGAGAAAAAAGTGCTTTAAAATAGCTAGATTGGCATCATATTTGAACATATTGGTGAGCATATTGGTAAGCCTTCAAATGTAAGGTTCTACAGCTTCTCTATAAAAACTTCTTTCTGTAGTTAAGATACTGTACACTGTTAAAAGTAGCATCCCAAATAAGGATTATTATTTTTTTTGCTTCATATCAGACATGGTCTGCCTTTTACTAGTAGAATGAGGCTTTGATTCAAGCACAATATCACCATTTCTTTGTAATATAATTTTGACTAGATTACTACTGACCCTATGACATTTGTCACACATCTTAAGCCAAATGAATATTCTGTGATTAACTGCAAGTATTATTGTTGTTGTTGTTATTGTTTTTATGTTAGGCTTGTCCTGACTTGGACATTTAGGAAAGAAAGACCCTAGACTCCATTTCTCGAAGTGAAAGTTTATTTTACTAAAGACAAGCTGGATCTGAGTATTCCCGCACAAAGTTTGCAATTTTCCCTTTTCCCTGGCCCTCCCCCTTCACCTATGTACCAGTGTCCACAAAAACATTTGCTTTTGATGTTTTGGGAACAGCTTTGAGGTTTGGTGCCTCTTTGGTGTAGGTTCGCATTCTGTTCTCAGGTTCCATCCTTGATCAGCCGGTTTATTCTGGATTGACACCTCTAGTTTCTGTCACCCTGTCGTCCAACTCCCTTTTCCTGTCCATTCCCATGTCCATTCCTTACTTTCCCAAATGCCTCCCCTCACTTGCTTTTTATGGCAGGATACCAACAAAGCGAAGTATACTGAAGCTGGCAGGCCTGACATTTTATTTATATGCCACCCAACTCCCAGCAACTCTGAGTAGCAATATAAGTGGTCCCATCTCCCAATAGTTTCTAGCTTTAGAACAGCGGTTCTCAACCTGTGGGTCGTGACCCCTTTGGGGGTCGAACGACCATTTCACAGGGGTCGCCACGCACGTTAGCCCGCCATCTTGGTGCCACCGTCACTGCAGGGGTGAAATGCTCCCGGTTCGGCCGTGCCTGCGGGTTGCCGGATAGCCGGTAGCGACAGAAGTGGGAGACTTCGCCCGGACGCCGCCATTTGGGTTCTTTTACCCTCTGCGCATGCGCAGAATGCTTTGCGCATGCGCAGAGGGTAAAAGAACCCAAATAGTGGCATCCGGGTGGGTGGGCGGCGCCTCGCGCTACCTTGGTGACCGGCTCTACGGTGACCGACAGGTACGAGCGAACCAGGAGCATTTCATCCCTGCTCATTCCCCAGGTGTGCCTTGTGAAGATGGGTGGGGCACTCTTCTCCCGCGTAGCCTGCTCAGTCT